>MU400540.1:0-381563 GCA_022578965.1 Xylaria sp. FL1777 | reverse complement strand
TTTTTAGCTTAAAATTAGTTAACTTATTAGCTTTTAAAAAATCTTTTAAAATAAGTTAAAACTATTTTAATACTTTTTTTAATAAAAATTATAAAATAATTATTATTTTTTAGTTTTTTTTTATAATAGTAATAAAGTGCTATTTTAAATAAAGTTTAACATAAATTAAAAAAGCTTTTATATTTATAGATTTATTATAAAGCTTTAAAGCAATAAGTTTAAAACTTTTAATGTTTAGCATTTTTAATATTATAAATAATTTTAATAATAAAAGTAGTAATAATAATAAAAAGTTAAGTTTTTTATTTTAAGTTATTATTTTAAGTATAGCAGTAATAAAAATAAATATTAAGTTTGCTAGTAATAATATTAATATTAGTTATAATATAATTATTTGTTTAAAGCTTTAACTTGTTATTATAATAGCAATTATTATTGCTGCTTTAATTATTATAATTAATATTTATGTTAGTTTAAAAGTTATAACGTTTAATATTTAAGCTGTTTTTTAGGTTAAAATAACTAGTTTGCTTTATAATACTAATATTAGTATTAATTTTTTTTATTATTATTGCTTAACTTTTTTTTTTTTACTATTGCTTTTTTTTTAATAAAAATAGCTAATAAAAGTGCTAAAGTTTGTTGTTTTAATATATTACTAGTTTTAAAGATTTTTAAAATTTTTAAACTTAATTTTTAACTTTTTGTTTTTAATAATATAACTTAAATTTAGTTTATTAGTTATTAAGTAAAGTTTACTTATATAATGCCTTTAAGCATTTTTGTTTTTTAAATATTTTTTTAGTATACTTTTAAAAGTTTATTTTATAAATTGTTTATTATTTAACTTTTTATACTAATATTTATTTTTATATATTAAGTTTTATTAATTAAAAAGCTATTAAAATATAACGAACTTATTATATATTAATATAACAGGTTTGCTTTTAAGGTTTTAATTTATAAATAATAATAAGATTTTTAACAATAATCTATTAAAAAGGTTTTTAAAGTACTTTTATTACTATGCATTAATAAAGGTTTTAAAGAATTAAAAGTAATAAATATATTAATGCTTAGCAGTTATAAAAAATTAATAGCTAAAAAACTAAAACTAAATAAATAACTAAATACAAAAAGTATATAATTATATAAACAAAAAAAAAATAAAAAAAGTAGTAACTTTTTTTAAATCACTGCAAGTTTAATAAGCATTAAATTACTATAAGCTTAGTAAGCTTTAAATTACTATAAGCCTAGTAAGCTAAATGAGTTATTATGTAACTTTAGCTTTAGTTAGCAAAAAAAAAAGTGCAAAGTATATATAAAGGCATTAAGCCGCTTTAAAGGCTACTTTTATGCTAATTTTATAACAATAGTTTATAATAATTAATATTTTAAATAAATATTATACTATTAAAATAGCTAAAAAAAAAAAATAAAAAACTATTATATAAATAATATATAAACTATATAAATATATAGTTATGCTATAAAAATTATAAAATATATTAGCTAGCTTTTAATATATAATAATAATAATTTTATAAAAGTTTTTAAACAAATTTATGTTTATTTATTTAAATAATATTTTAATTTACTTTAAAACACTAAAAAAACATAAAAAATACATAACTTAAGTATTAAAAACACTTAAATAAACAAAATTATAACTTAACATAAAAAAGTATATATAGCATACATAAAAAATCAACTTTTTAAAATTTATAATTACTTTAAAATAAATATAAATTTAATAGTTAAAAATTAATATAATATAAAACTAAAAAATATTTAATTTAGCTACTATTATAAATATATAACAAGCATTAAAATTTTTAAACTATGTTTAAATATTAATTTAAAACTTTAAAAAAATAGCATTTTATTTTATAAAATATACAAAAAGAAAATACAAAAAAAAATCCTTTTTAATTTTAAAGAAAACCTAAAAAGCTTTTAAAAAACTAAAACTAAAAGTTACTTTTAACTTTATAGTTAAACTACTTAATTTATAAAAAAAGAAAAAGCTAAAAATAAATGCTTTAAATAGTATAATTACAAAAGTTTTAAAACAACTAAAAAACAACAAAAAATAGCACTTAATAGCTTATTATTTTAAAGCACTATAAAACGTAGCATTATAATACTTTATATATAATAAAAAACTACTTATAATTATTATAGTATTTAAAAAATAAAAACCGTTTTTTATAAAAACTATAAAGCTAATTAAAATTTATTTAAATTATTAAAACTTAATAAAATTTATAACTATATAAAAAATTATTAAATAACATAAAAATTAAATACTTTTTTTTTTTAAGTTTAACTTTAAAATATATTACATTAAAAAAAAAGAAAATATTTAAGCAAACATACTTAGTTAATAAAGTTAAAAAAGATTTAAAGTTTTAAAAAAAAACATTTAAGTATTATATCCTTAAAAAAATAAAAGCTTAAAAATTAAAGTTATACTTAAAGATCTTATAAATATATAGCTATAATAAACTTATAACTTAAAAAAGTTAATATAATTATAAAAATATAAAAAATTAAAAAATAAAAAGCTAATATATAAATATAAAGTTTACTTATTAAAATTTTTATAAAACAAGTTTATTAAGAAATTTTATGAATACTTATTATATAAATACTAAAAAGCAATAAAAACAGTTTAACAATTATAAAAAAAATATAATTTTTTAAAACTATAAAACATAGTTAAATTTATTATAAAAAAGTGCAATATTTATAATAAAGCTAAAATAGTTTAATATAAGCTTTATAAATTATTATAACTTATATAAATACTTAAATAAACATAATACACTATTGCTTAAAATTTTATTATAGCACTACTTTTATTAATTAATTTAATTATAAAAATATAATATAATAAAATATAAGTTATTATTAATAAACTTATTAAATATGCTTATTTTTTACTCTTTAAAGGAAATATAATAGCTAAACAACTTATATATGCTTTTATATACTAATATTTAAATAAATATAAACTATTAAAAAAAATTATTTTAAACTAAAATAAATTATTTATTTTTAAGTTTAAAATTAGCTTTTTTAAACTTATTAATATTAAACTAAAGTTTTTAACTGCTTATTACTTATAAACAAATAAACAAATAAAAAAATTAAACTAAATATTAAAACAATATTTATAAAGTTATATTAATTATTAATAAAACAATTAAGTAAAACTATTATTAATAGTACAAATTTTATATAATATATTAATAAACAAAAATATAAATATATTTTTGTATAAAGCTATTTATAAATAGCAAATAACTATTAAAAAACAAAAAAAAACATTAATAAAAGCACTTGCTATTTTAATTATAATACTTTAAGCAAAAACTATTATAACAAAAATTAAAACGTTATAAGCTAAATTATAACTATACTTTTAATTTTTATAACAATAAATATTAATATATTATAATAAAAAACGAATTAAAAAACTAACCTTTAAAAAAAAAAACAAAGTTTATTTACTATAATAAAAACAAAATGTAAACATTAATATTTTTTAAATTAAAACAAAACAACTAAGCAATAAATTAAAATTTAAAAAACTTAGCTTTTTTAAAATTAAAGAAATTATTTTATTTATTAACTATAAACTATTATTACTAAAAAATATATAAATTTACTTTATTTTTTACATTTTTTTATTAAAACTAACACTTATTAAAATATTTATTAAAATATAACTAAAAATTAAAACAGATTAAAACGTTTATAAAGTTAAAAGTATATTAAATTTTTATAAAAATAATAATAACCTAAAATATTTTGTTAAATAAAAAAAATACTTATATGCTAATAATATTTAAAAACTTAAAAAATATTTAAAAACTGCTAAAGTAGTTATAAGTTAGTTTTATTGCTAATACTTTAACTGCTTAAAACTAAAAAAAAAAAGTTAACTTTAAAAAAAATACTTAAAAAATTTTAATTAAACTTAAATAAAGCAGCTTATGTTACTTTAGCTTGCTTTTTTTGTTGTTTTTGCTTTTTTACTAGCGCTTTTTGTTCTTTTTTAATACGCTTTATTTTATTTAGTTTATTTAAAAACTAAAGCTTTTATTAAACTATTTTAATACTTTTTGCTTTTAAAAAATGTTTTTATATATAAAGTTAAGCTAATTTGCTTAAAATAAAATTAAAGCTATTTTAAGCTTGTTTTAATTTTTTTTAAACTAAAAATAGCTGTTATTTTGTTTGCTTTTTTTTTTTTTAAAACAATAATATTTAAAAACTATATTATTAATTAAGTTAATTAAAACTTTTAATTTATTGCAAAAGTAATTAATGCATACATATTTAAAACAATAAAACATATTATTTGTTATTTTGTATATTAATAACTAATTAAAGCAATAAAAACAAAGCATAACTTTATAGCTAATAAAATTAATAAAAAAAGCAAAAATAAATTTTTGCTTTGTTTTAAATAAATAGTTAGTTTTTTTAATGCGCTTTAATATTATAACATATAAAAGAAAAAAAAAAAAAATACTTACAGAAAATTATTAAAACAACAATTCTAAAAAAAAAAAAATAATGTTATAAAATTAGCACTAAAATAACTTTTAAAGCAGCTTAATGCTTTTATATATACTTTGCACTTTTTTTTTTGTTAGCTAAAGCTAAAGTTATATAATAACTTATTTAGCTTATTAAGCTTATAATAATTTAAAGCTTATTAAGCTTATAGTAATTTAAGGCTTATTAAGCTTATAGTAATTTAATGCTTATTAAACTTGCAATAATTTAAAAAAAATTACTACTTTTTTTATTTTTTTTTTGTTTATATAATTATACACTTTTTATATTTAGTTATTTACTTAGTTTTAGTTTTTTAGCTATTAATTTTTTATAACTGCTAAGCATTAATATATTTATTACTTTTAATTCTTTAAGACTTTTATTAATGCATAATAATAAAAGTACTTTGAAAACCTCTTTAATAAACTATTATTAAAGATTTTATTATTATTTACAAATTAAAACCCTAAAAGCAAACCTGTTATATTAATATATAATAAGTCCATTATATAAACATAATAAAATACTGCTAGTTTTTTTATTTAAAACTATTTAATATATTAGTTTAATAAATATAAACAAAGTAAATAATTTTATTTGCTATTTGTTTAAAGTTTTTTAACTGCTATGTTTAATAGCATAAAACTGTTTTTTAGCACTAGTTCTAGTTTAAAAATACGCTTTATATTAAGCTTAAAAGCTTTTAATAGCTTAAGAGCCAAGCTAAAAAGGTTATATACTAAGCAGCATTCTTTAGACAATCTTTAACAAGTTTATTTAGTATTACTAACTCTTATCTCGTTTTAACCTTAAACAGTCTTAGTCTTAAGTAGTCTTAGTCTTAAGCAGTCTTAATATATAGCTGCGTGTTAACTCTTAAAACAGCTCCCGAAACAACTCTCAAGATAATGTTTCTAGAGCTAAAATATTGCCTAGAATGGCAATTTATAACTCCAGGGAGCTAAGTATAGCTCTGGACGCATCACAGTATACGAGCGCAAACCACCTCTGGCGCACCACTATTAACCTCGCCCCAGGAACGGTGGTCGAGTATAAGTATATTAACGTGGCGAGCAACGGGGCCGTCACGTGGGAGTCGGATCCTAACCGCTCGTTCACGGTCCCGACGTCGTGTGCGGCAGTTATGAGGTCGGATACTTGGCGATGATTCTTCCTTTTTGAGGAATGCGGGATGCACTTGTTTATGGGAGTGAGGAAGTGAGATGTCTATGCTGCATCCCGTCAAGGGAAAACTGATACGGTGTCAATAACTTTAGTCGGAGAGCTTCCTGTTTTATCTGCTTGGTAACTTGGTTCTGATCCAGGGCAGATGACCTTCTTATACTTCAAATCGCACATGTTCTGGTCTACCAAGTCACTGGGGCGTATCTACGAGGAGAAGAAGGCACATATGCAAAATAAGTTGACCAATGGAAAGCACTATACAAATTGTATAACTACCTAGATCTATACAAGCAACAAGCATCCGATGTCATGAGCACATAAATACCAGACATGTCTAACCTGATTTCCCGTGGAACGATACGCCCCTAACGATGTGCCCCTAACCCCGCGTCAAACGCCATGGTGCCAGCCGCAGCGTAATTCAAAGCCCCCGTAAGTCTTGAACAAAAAAAAAAGTTACATGAGTTTAGTACACGAGTCTACAACCCGAAGGCGCTTTTCGCACGCGTCCAGTACGCCGAGCGAGCAGAGGTAAGCTCGACGCCAACGCACTGCATGTAGGCGTTGAAGGCCGCGTCAGTACCTGTGGCGAGCTGGGGGACGACTTCGGGACAGTGCTTAGTCAGGTACCAAGCGCCA
Source organism: Xylaria sp. FL1777 (assembly GCA_022578965.1). NCBI lineage: Eukaryota > Fungi > Ascomycota > Sordariomycetes > Xylariales > Xylariaceae > Xylaria > Xylaria sp. FL1777. The sequence goes on along the minus strand of MU400540.1, from coordinate 375,164 downwards.
GAGCCGAAGTTGTACTCGTCGGCGGTGACGAGGGCGAGCAGCTGGTTCTTCTTGGCGTCGGTGTCGATGGTCCCGAGCGCGGCGACCTTGGGCTGAAGCTCCGGGATCGAATTGGCGTATTCGATGTTGTACTCGACCATCTGCATGTTGCTGGTCCCCTGGCCCGGGCGACCGGGAGAGATGTTGTGCTTGTACTTGTAGTCCTGCGTTTCGAACGCCGTCAGCGCGAGCACAGCCGCCATCTGGCCTGGGTACATCAGGGTGCGGTTCGAAAAGGCCGTGATGAAGAACGGCGCCGCTTGCACGTTGGTGCGGCATTCTGTCGTCTCAGCGCAGCTGAGAGAAGTCGGAGCAATTTCGCCGATGATAGCAGCCGCCGTCTTCTCCCTGGCTACCAGGGGCATGGCTGAGGTGAGGCCGGCCAGAGCAAGGCCGGCGGAGATAGCAGTGAAGTACTTCATTTCGGTAGCTGGGTTGATGATGTATATTTTGTGAAGTTGTTTGGTAATGAGACTGGCTCTGTGTAGAAATAAAATGCGAAAAGGAGTGTGTGGTAGTGTAGAGATCGTATCAAACGAATGAGAAGTGATAGAGATGGGAATCGCCTTTGGGTAAGAAGGTTTGTCGGGTTTATCTATCAAAGATTGCCTTTGTTGTTGGCGTAGGTCGATCAAAGGAGGGGACGAGGAGTATGACTGATGATAAGGAATGGTTGATCAAAAAGGGGCGGACACAGTCCTATGTTCTGAAGTCGTGCAAAGGGTCTTGAGTGTGGGGAATGAGTGATGCTGTCAAAGCATCAGACGGTGGTGGAGATGATCGTGGTATTATATAGGTATTATATAGCAATTGCATTCATACGCAGTGCGCAGTACGTAGTTTACGTTCGTACAAGGGACGGGATGCATACGTACAACGTACATACATGCTGTGCGTTGTTAGGTCTCCTTTGTCTGCCTTGACTCGACGATTCACCGACAGTTATTACCTCACTACCTCACTACCTCACTTGCGCAGTCGTGCCTTACTTACTCCTTACTCCTTACTCCTTACTCGCACTTACTCGCACTTACTCCAGACTCCGTGGTGGCATCGCGGATGCTCGTTGGTCTAAGGTTGCGGTCCTGCATGCACCTGACTAAACGCCCGACCAATCTTCGGCTCGGCCTGGCTGATATGACTTCTGTACGGAGGCGAATCAGCTCACAGGCCAGTGCTGTTCAGGCGCTTCGGGGGACCGTTGAAACGGTGGGCCAATCATGTCTTGGATTACGTGGTGGCGGACCCGAGCAGCTCCCTTTGAAACTCGTTTCAAGTCGTTGTCCTGGAATTGGTTGGCTGAGCAGTTGCCGCTGCTATTCAATGTTAGGGCTGCTTACTGCTTGTACTAATGACTAGAGTACCGAAGTGACCCGTTTTTTCGGAGGGACTTAGCTTTGTCCATTCGGGTTTCTGTTCATATGCGTACATACGTAGGACCTACTTGCATGTCCATATTGTATGGTTATTATTACAGCTACCATTGATTCCCTTTCTCCTTACCTAGGTCACATTGCCATAACTTTTAGTCCGCACCCATCATCAAGTAGTACTTACATACCAGCAGTTTATGTACTACTGTATACGCCCAAATAAGCAACAACATGATCCAACGATGATAGGTACTATATGTCCGCCATAAGTACCATACATGACAATAAACTCTTATGCATAAAACTAAATAGGTAGTTTTAGAGTTCAAGAGCTGGACTTGTTCAATTGGTTGGCTTCGTTCAATTCAATTCATGTTGGTTGGCTGAGTTGGTGTGTTCGCAGGTTCGATGTTAGTACAGTGCAGCTGATCCGCAGCTGTGGTCAACTGAGGCAACTAGGTAGGTATCCATAGACGATTTGCCTTCTGCATGACTAAGCGTATGGGGCTAAAACAAGACCTCCTCACCGTAGGTACCCAAAGAGGTGGGGGAATTAGACTGGCCCCCTAGCTTTGAAGCTACAGTAGGTAGAAAGACTTCATCCCTCGATGGCATACCAGTATATCGCAGCCAACACCATTCGCCCTCGGTTATAGCTTGATTGTTACCAACTTCAGATCGTCGAGTCCTACGCAGGCCATCTGGTTCCAACAAAATGTCCAATCTTCACAACTACGTCAACAGTGCGTGAGCCTCTATTGTTCGCACCCGCCGGCCCTACTTCTGGTCACTCCACTTCGACATTTTTGCTGAAACAAGGCTGACAATGGCGCAGAGAAGGTCCTTATTGTCACGGCCGACTCTCGAACCCTGGTTGGAAATCTGCTGAGCTGTGACCAACAGACCAACTTGGTACGCATCCTTCCCAGAGATCCCGGACGGCTCTCACAAGGCTAACGATGCATCTGCTACAGGTCCTAGGGCAGACTATTGAGCGCGTTATACGGACTCCCGACGACGACGAGGCATCTACCGAAGTCCCTCTAGGCCTTTACATTGTCCGAGGAGACAACGTCTGCGTGGTAGGGTTAGTTGATGAAGCGCTCGACGACAGCATCAACTGGGAACAAGTGAAAGGCTCGGCAATTGGTGGTATCAAACACATATAATGATGGATTATAGAAGATGAGATTTACTGAATTGGTCATTGGGGACCGCATTGCCGGCGTTGGGGAGAATGTCTGATTTTTCGAGAAGGCTTTTATAGGGTATGCTCTTTGCCAAATGATACCACTGCATCTTGCACTCTGCTGACGACTTTATGGTCTAATTCTGCTCTAAGGATGGCTACCTGCTAAAAAAAAAAATGCCTGGGGGTATGAGCTCTACTCGAACAAACGCGCCATTAGGTATGGTGCGAATGCGTCGTAACCGGGGCTACTGACGTATCTGTTAATCCTATTTCCCCTCTTCGCGCTTAGCCAGCCAGCATCGTCTCCCAATATTTCTTCTCTAGCTTTGCCATCGGCACGCACTCTTCCTCGGCGATCCGATATATGCATACCGTGGGTCCACTGCCCAGCAGTCTCAACACGAATATCCTCAGGCGCATCTGTGGCCAATTTCCACTCCGAGCTTGAACTCGTGAGCATGTACCAAATGGTCAGAGGATCATGCAGCGAGAGGCCGGGTTCTTCTGCATCTCCTATCATAGAGATGATTTGCTTGAAGACCCCCTTCATGAAAGTGTTCACCCACGTCCCCAGTGGGCTTCCCGCCACTAACTGTGGTTCGATATTCTCCACGAAATAACCCATATTCAAAAGATGGGGTGTCGTGATGTCAAGAGGGAATAGGCTCAAACTAAGCCGCCTCGACAATTCCTCTGGGTAAGGTGGTAGTGTAGACTTGCCTATAGGTACAGGGGGCATAGTGGAAGCAGGGGTTGGGGAAGTCAAAGCAAACACCCGTGCGGTAGCCACGGCATCCGCAAACGTGTTGAATTCGGCTACCGGTGTGACGTTGCCCGGGACATCAACTGCTCCCCCCATGACGGCAATCTCTTTGACTCTCAAGAACGTCTCCGGATCCTCAGATGCAGCCAGTGCCAAGTTTGTCAACGGCCCCAACGCACATATGGAGACTGTGTCAATTGGTTCCTCTTTCAAGATTCTTAAAATCTCTCGATGCGCGGGCGTCTTGGATGGCGTAAAATACCGGTAATAAGAGGGAGACTCGGTAAGAGTTTCATGATCGTGCTTAAATATGGCTTTCCAGGTTTCCTCGGGGGACAGATGAGGATGCTACCTCGTTTATCAGTCATCCGACCTAGATTAGACTTCCGGGGGTTCAAATAGCCAACGTACAGCTTCATGGACGCCATGTAACCCATCAGAACCATCTAGAATGGCCAAGTTAATTACAATTATAGACATCTTGTCAATCATCTTCAAGAAACTCACGGAAATTATCGGCCATCAAAATTTCGTCCTCCAGGGCATGCTCAGGGCCCAGGGCAACGATAGGCTTATAGGCCCGGAGAGCCTCAAAACCCAGGGGTTTGCCTTGGGCTTTGCGCCATTCTAGTTCGTGGTCGAGCACCTTGAAGAGGCCCATCACATTCCGCGCACAGTTCTCTAGTGTCACGTTACCATAAGTTACCGAGATCATCATGACCTCCAGGTCTTCGGGTGAGGATGCAAGTGCCAGCAACATTGCCAATGTATCATCGCCGCCTTCGTTGGTACAGACGCGTCAGCAAGGCTCACTTAGATCTTACATGTCTACATCACAGGAGACAGATTTCAAGCATTCATGCCCCTCACTCACAACTGTCGTGGGTGCAAACTTGCCTGGATCCGTGTCTATGATAATTCTTCTTTTCGGAGCCATGATTGCGGGAGATGGCGCGGATATAATGGGTTCGGTTTTCCGATGCGTGTGTTATTTTTGATAGATAAAAAGGACAGAACTGCAAGGTTTGGGCAATGGTGTGAATCAAGACGTTGGTCTCTTTGCACTTGTTGATAAGAGTGCTGCAGCTTGCACTGAGGGGGGCGCGCCCTGTTTTAGCACATGCCATCGGTCACCGACGGAGATAGAACTCCATGTAGCCGCCAGACGTCAAACACGTGGTGCAGCCCGTCATAGCTGACCAACGTCAATCGCTCCTCACCTCTATAATAGGTATATAAATTAAGGATCTCCCATTGCACGCATATTAGGCCGGGGGTTTGTATGTATATTATACACGTACCTATCTACCTACCGGACTACCTAATACTACGTAAATTTCATCGAAGGTTAACCCATGCATTAAATCTAGCTGGATATGGCCTCAACCTGTCTCTACCTAATACTATTGGACGCTACACAATACCTAGATGCTGGGCTATTGTACTGTAGATCTCAGTTACGTCTTCGAATGTGTACCTACCAAATAAGGTATGTATAAGGCTAGATAGAACCGAAGAACGTCTCAGTATGATGCTCAGCAGATCAGCATTTACCTTCTATTAAATTGAGGTAGCTGGATTTACTCGCTCTTGACCGTGCACCTATGGCATAAATGAAGCACCTAACATATTTTGCTATTCCCTGAAGATATCATCAACATCACTTTGATAGATCTATCGTCTATTACTATTGATAGGTACCCCTTCCAAACAATGATATTATGCGCCACTAATAAACAGCATTTTAAGAGCCTTGATATCAGAGCAGCCAGATTACAAAGCACTGCATCGAGCAAGGTATCTGGGAGGTGTTAATTTTTAGTGAGTTTGACAGGTGCCAGTAGGTACTTAGTCTCCGAGCATATGTACCTAGGTAGGTATATGTATGCATAAGTAGCACAATTCCTTAGCACAGTTCAAGATTCATCCAATCGGCGCATCTTTCTCCAATCAACCCAACAGTGTCAACCCACCCTAAGTATGAGCTCACACCCCCTACTACCACTACCACCTACCTAGGTACGCAGTACAATCGGCAGCTACTCTATCCACCGTTACTTTGTTCCACTCATTTATCCATGTTCACTCTCCACCCATTTAGGCTCACCACTACCCCTGATCCAAGTTGACGACAGATCACCTTGTTCCCATCTTGTCCCAATCTTGTCTCTAAGCAGATCCAGTCCTGTAGTCTCCTGCATACAACAAGTGATCTACCTCATAACGGGACCGCCCTCATTGTCTTGCAACCGCTGTCTCAGCACAATTCAACTCCAACTGAAAGCAAATTGAATCGCCTCGACCATCGTTATCGTCGTCTACCTCTCCAGCACATAAGTAGACACCAAGGCGCTTGTCTGCTACGTTTCCTCTATTGTCTCCTTGGCAGTCAAGGGCCTAGAGCTCTTCCAGGCTGTAACAGGGCCAGCAACACCTTCACTTCCGTCCTGCTGATCTGGCCTGATTGGACATCTTCCAAGCACTGCCCTAAACTCAACCGGCTCATCATTCAACACAACTTCTTCACCGAAGTGTTGAGCTGTGGTTACCCCTTTCCCCCTTTCGATCGCAAGTTTGCTGAATGACCCTTTACTGATTGAGCCCCGTCGCATCCATTCGATTTTTGCAAAGCTTGTCAGCCTTATCCCAGCACAGAATCTTCAGTTCTGCACGCTTCTATTGTTCCTTTGTCATTTCTACAGCCTTGATTTTCCTGGCTAGGTTATCAGGATATATCACAATAATTTTCCATCATGGACTCCCACAAAGATCACTCGACATTGACCACTATGGGTGGTTATGCCGTCATCGCCGTCGTTATCGGTCTATGGTTCTATACCTCAAACAAGAAAGAACAAAATCGCCGGCCCTACGTAATCAAACAGCCTACTAAACATGTCGACCGAGACACCGCGACAGATGCTAAAAAGAAGATCGAAAAGGCCATAAAACCGAAGCCTAAACCTAGCCAGTCGTCCCCTGAACGAACCGAGCCGACCGTATCCGCCTCCAACTATGATAAGGAAGAGGCCGAGATAGCCGACAAGAAAGCTGACCGGGACTTTGCGCGCCAGCTCTCTAATACTCATGCTGGGACCAAGTTCAACACCAAAAAGTCGGATGAGAAGCGACAGAAGTCTGTCAAGCAATCCAAGGCCCAAGAGATCGTGCCAGACAAGATCTCGGCTCCCTCGTCCACTACCGGCGATGCCGATGATGACCTGTCCCCTCAGGTATCTCCTGTCGTTACCGCCGCCGATAGTCAAGGAGTGTCCGATATGCTTGAGCCCGTGGCCTCAGGCCCATCTGTGCTCCGTCTTACAGGTACGGATTCGGTCAAAAAGCCTAAAGAGCGAAAGGCGAAGGCCCCCGAACCCGTGGAGACCAAGAAGCAACGCCAGAATCGCAAGAAAGCAGAGGCGGCTAAGGCAGCGCGCGAGGAGGACGAGAAAGAGCGCAAGGTCAAGCTGGAGCAGCAACGACGAACTGCTCGTATCGCCGAGGGACGGGCTGCTAAGGATGGGTCCACTTTCGTGGGTACACAGAACGCCTGGAACTCTCAATCTGCCAACGACAGCGATCCCGTTCAGCTACTGGACACATTCGAGCAGCAACCGAAGCCTGAGCCTTCCAAAGCTACCTCCTCTGCTTCAGCCGCTCCCGCAGTAAAGGCTACATCGGACCCTTGGTCAGGTCTTCCATCGGAAGAGGAACAGCTCGAGATGATTCGACAAGAAGACTCATGGAACGAGGTCAAGACCAAGAAGAAGGGTAAGAAGAAGGACGCCGCACCCGAGACTTCTGTAACACCGAGTCAGCCTACCAATGGCAACACCACCACTACCACTACTACTACCGTAAACTCCAAAACAGCCAATAGCGCGAAGAAACCAATTATCACGAGCAGTAGCTCTTCCTTCGCAGCCTTAACACCTGAAGAGACGGGCGATGACGAAGAACCTGAGGAGGAGTGGGATGTATGATGCGCTCAAACAGACGAATCGATCGAATCCCAGGATTCCCTTAAGTCCTCGTTCCAACACATTATCTTCTCACACACGTGAAGTTCGGCAGATCCGACTCCTTTCGTGTTAGACTAACGATTGCCTTGTACACTATTCTACGCTGCTATGCCCTGCATTGCACATGATAGGCATCAGATGCCTTTGCTACGTTGCAGGTAGAATTGGATTGGTGAATCCAGGCGTACGATTTGAAAAGGAGGCAGTACTAGCCACTCTTGCATTGTATCATTGTTTGATTGTTGTACACTCTATTTGCTGAAAGCGGCTGCATGACCGGGTATAAGGATTCGCCCAGCGTCAACGTTGTCTCGACCCTCGCCCATCGTGTCAGGATCCTATGACCAACTATTCATTGACTGATCTACACAAGTCCCCCTATTCACTAGCCTTTTGCGCAGAAGCGGCTTCATTATCTTCATTGCCGTGATTTTTTTTTCTTGAGTTTATCGCATTTGGGGGTCTTGAACCAACTGTACCTAGATGCTTGCAAAATCTAGCTTCATGTCCAGACCCGTTCAGGGAGTATACTGCTAGATCATATAACTAAAAGAGATGATAACTACAACTCACGATTGTTCATTACAGTGATATGAAGAAGGGAAAAGCCCATGAAGACTAACAGTTGACCAGGACATTTCTGTTATTAGTTGATTATTACTTGAATGGCCATGTATAGCTTTAGGTTCCATAAGGGAACATAAGGGGCTGCCCCTCTCAGTGCCACCTTCTCTTTCCCTTGGCAAACACTAACTGCCCTGCGTTGCCCTAGTCGCTCAGGGAGATCTCCGTCGAACTCTCCGGATGATATGGCCCATGAGCTGTATCACTGGAATTGGACCCTAGTTTAGGTCCCGCGAATCTCCCTAGTATAAGTAGATAGTGCAGCAGTAGCCTTGGCATGCATATGATATGTTGCTTAAGTTGCCATACTTTGTAGCGTGTTCCCATGCATAGGTTAGAGGATCGATCAAGTTTTCTACCAAGTTACATGGTTTCGCAGGACTCGCGTTTATCTAGTGTCCCGGTTTAGCTTTTATACTGTTCAATATACGTTGACTGTCAGCGAGCCAACTTGGCCTCAACTAGATTGGCTGCCAAGGAAGAAATGAGGGGTTGATTGAAAGAAATAGCCTGATAATTATTTTCTATATACCGTTCTATATGCCCTCAAACTTTCGTTCTATTTGAGGTGTTTCTTTTATTCCAAAAGTTGATGTAGCTCATTGAGATGGGTCATTGTTGAATTTCTAGTCCTTTCTCGGCTCATTTGGGACACTTTTTTGTTCTCATCTCTACTGGCAAGTTTAGCACCAAATATCGTAACCGATCCATTACCTACGCGACGGAAGATATAAGGACATCGCTACTTCTAGACCCCCTGCTCTTAGCGAATTAAATGCTGCCCCTTATCGGTTTATACCATGCCTACAGCTTGGAACACACACACACACATTCGTGGCATATGAGCTTGGCTGAAGTATTGGTTCATACCTAAGGAGTGAAGATTGAAACAAAAGAGAAGGAACCCGAGGAGATAGGTCAGTTGAGAACTCAATTTGTTGTAACGGAAGGTAGCTACTCTCTGGGGAAATACGTCCTATATGCCCTCACAAGCAGCCACTTCGAAGTGACGATGCTCTTACGCTTAGATTCCCACGCTTGACAACACAGGCGCTATAGTTTGACTTTGTACTTTATATGATACAATTATTCTGCAGTGGTAATATGGCTAATGATTCTAAGGTCCAGTATATGCACCGAGACAGCAGAGCAGACCAATAATAAGCACAGGCTAGGGAGCTAGGACTGGGTCTGCGTGTTAGTTCACGTGTAAATAGGTAACGTGTGCTTCAAGTAAGAAAGCTATTCAGGTACTTAACCTCAACTTCGATGAAAGGGAAATAGGGTACACGGGGGAGAGTGCGTGAAGCAAACGCTCTCTTGCGCGAAAATCCAAGATCTAGTTAATAATATAATGATAGGTAGGTACTTGATCTAAAGAGTACGCGTGCACCTACATTAGTAACTTTGCTCACTTATGCAACTACTTCACTGTTATAGAGTTCACATTTGCTCTGCAACTTCGAATTTCACCGGAGAAACGGGATTAGAGCCAGGAATAAATAAAATAAATCATAATTTCACTTTAGACTGCCAGTTACAAGGAGAGTAATGAGTTGCTATCATAGAAGGACATTAACAGCTAAGTACTTACTGACACTTATGTAATCAATTCGAGATGACTACATCTAAGGTACCTACTTAACTGTAGGTAGGTACTAGTGTAGTAAGCGCTGCAGTGGCTGTTTGAATGCTGTTTTAGCGCTGTTTTGGATCAGCTAGTACAATATGCTCACTAGACCACGTACCTAAGAATTGGCATCCGCAAAGCAATCTTATTGCCGGCGGTGTCCCAGCTGTGCCTTATTGTCTGAAATCAGTACTGGGCTATATTGAGTCCTTAGTGTCTACTAAGTAGGTTTGGAGTAGGTAGGTAGCAGTAGCATCTAGTTACCCAGAACCAGCCGTGTGGTAACACTCCTCAATTGTGCATAGGTAAAGTATCATTCCGATCGTTGGGTAGTATCACAGGACCGAGACTAGGTACCTACCTAGTAACAGGCCAACGCGGGCGTCAGCCCCTCCAATAGGTGCTGCCCCAGCCCTCCACGCCAAGTCCACTTTTCCCCCTCCACTCCACTCCTGGCCGTCCAACTTCCTACCTAGGTATCTCATCCATCGTCTCCCGCCGACAGCCAACAGCCAGCAGCCAGACCTCCTTCGTTTGTTTCGACCATGCATATTCCCGCATCGCGGGCGGCTTCATTCTTTCTATCCTTTTGTTAATCACACGTTCCTGCTTGTTCGAACTGTCCGTCGTGCGGCTTGCCAATAGCCACAGCCAATTGAGCCATCAATTGCCCACTTCTCACTACAGCCCAACTATAAATATACCCAGGCAGATAAAGCTCAATTCGCCCCTATTTGAGCCAGTACCCGCCCGTCTCAGCGTCAGCTCACGTACACACGCTTTATTTGTCTGCCGTGCGCTCAAACAATGGCCTATGGTCCCTAAGCTTCGGCCTTCATCATCATCGTCATCATCATCATCACTACTACTACGAGAGTCACCAGTGTAACAAGCATCGCCAGCACCATCAACTCTGGACCGCGGAAACGGAGGGGTTTTTGGAGGCCCGGCTGGGTATATGTAGATATCCTGCATTCCAGCCTCGGCCTCTATCCTCTTCTCATCCCATCTTCATCGTCAAAAGAGACATCTAGCACAACTTGTATTGCGACATCATTTCCTTTCTCTTTGATTATCATATCCTTCATTATCACGCATTTGATTGTTGCAAACTTCTCACTTCTTATATCGGACTTGAAGTCCTATTATCACGCACCGAGCTCCAGGACCACATACTAGGTGTCAACATTGTTACATCGACTTTTTTCATCGTCTTTATTACCATTCGCGTCCTGCTCGCTCAGCACACTGACTTTGTTAATCAGTTTCAGTAAGTAATGCCTGGTTATGCGCATTAATTTAGTGGCTGCTAGACTTACACAACCTATAGTCATTATGTCGTTCTCAGTAGCACTCCAATCGGTCGTTTTCTATGTGGCAGCTTGCTCGCCATGTCATCAGGCAATACACCAGCGCCAACTCAAGCAACAGGCCAAGAAGCAGCGAGAGGCACAGCAAGAAGAACGCGCCCAGCTGGGAGGCTATCAACAGCCAGAGCCTTTTAGCACAAACCCCTACTGGTCAGAAGAGATCAGTAGTAAGTACCCTTGTCTTATCCCCTCCCCTCCCCCCCCCTCCTCCCCTATCCCCTTCCTCTAGAATCTCCCTAAACCCTTAGTTTGATTTGTCGATTGAAGTAGAAATTGCTAATTATAAATATTGTAGTGGGACCACACATCGAGCGGAAGAAGTATAAGAGTCCCAGTCAGCGACATTTGACTAGTTCCGGCGGGGACACAGTCAGTGTTGGCGGCAGTAGTATTGTTGTCAATCACGCCAACTCTAATACCAGCACTGTCTCTACATCGAAAGAGAACGAGAAGCCCAAATCGAGTATTGGCCAAGGTAGCATTATCAGTATCACCAACCTTGATGCTCCATCGCCCACAAATGAAAGCGGATATCAATTGTCCCCTGATATGACAACCTCCCTCCCACACAATTGGAATCATAAGCGTTATCAAGTCAGTGTTTTTCAACCTCTCGTCCCCCTTTTTAGCATTTGTTGAGAGCAAGAGTTGCATAACTAGAATATTTTACTTGCCTTTGCTTCTATTAAGTCCTAGAACACTGCGTATGGCTTATCTTAAGCGACAATTACTGACCTAGTGTTTCTACACAGAGAGAGGATGAGGAATTATGGGGTTCCGAGCTGTCTCGAACCGGCCACAAACTGATGGACGCGATTAAGCACGCGGGATCATCAGCTGGCCGCTTTATTGAATCAAGTTTAAGCAAGGATGCCAAACAAATCAGCGACGACGAGGATGATGAAGGAAGCCGTTATTTCTTGCCAGTCAATCCACCGGTCAATGATTATCACCCCCCTATTGTCCGACGAACTCCTTTTAAGGGAGCCGTACAATGGATGGTGCAACCTCCTCCTCCAGCCAAGCTCATGGAGGGTAAAGTTCCAGTCAGTCGTGGCAGCTCAGTAACAAGCCGACGCGCCACAACAATTGACAAATTCATCGACGGGAGTGTCCCAGTCAGTCGCGGTAGCTCGACAAGCAATTTAAGCCGCCACGCTATCCAGATCGACAAAGTCATGGATGAAGCTGTTACTGCCAATAATGGCAACATGGCAAACAATCTAAGCCTACGCACACCAAACGACAATCGAAAAACTGGGGGTCCAACGACTGGGGTAGAGTTATAGCAATAACTCCCCTATGGCATAGACTCCACTGAGGGATGAGTCGTGGAAGGACGTGACACCCTATCGTTATTAGTGAGAGACGAAACCCCATATGTTCAGTCATCTTAAAATGACTGCAGGATCCGTGAAGCCTCCTAAGCACGCCTGAAAACCACCTATTCACTTGTTAAGAGTTGAAGTTTGAGCATGTGTAACAGATGCGATGACATAACTACGCCCTATCGTCGAGGCCAGTAGTGAGTATTTCGGAATCATTACTTTCTTAGTCTTGCATAGGCTTTGCTCTCAAATTCTGCTTATTCTTTTGAACTCTTGAAACCCGCCTACAAAGCAGTTTCGCAATTTCTAATTCCGTGCTGTCTTATAGTTTCAATGACCCAGATAAATATAGTAACACACGTTACGTCAAAGGGCAAAGAAAAACTCTGACTTGATGAATCAAGTACTTCCTAAAAGCCCGAAGGATCTGAATGGCCGTCTAACCTAGCTTCTGGGTGATTGGTTGCCTCCTTGGCTATGTTTCCATTGCTGGCCCCACTAAGGCCTCAGAATCACCATTACATGCCGGGAGGACCTCAATGTTCCACGATCAAACTCTGAATTTCTATGAGCGTGGTCTCTGCGATTGATTCTGCGGTATCATTGACAAACGAGGAAGGAAGAAAAACAGCACATAACACGAAGCCCCCTTAGAAGAGCCCATTTTCGGTTGTTGCTATTTTCCCCCTTAGATAGATCACAAACATCATCAACATCTCTAACTATATCTATTTTCTGACAAGATTTCAACTTTATGCATACACAGCCGGCACTCTCAGCTCGTATATTTTGTTCTCGGATAGACCGCAAACATCATTTACAACCTATTGGCGCCTTTAACGTGTTGATTTTGTTTCCTCGACAAGTCGGCACTCTCGGCACCTGGTTACTCTCTGGGCATCTCTGCACATTAAGCGGAATGCAGTACAAAATGAGGGAATGTGGAGGATTGTGAGATAGAAGGGAGATGGGCATTTGGGAAAACAGCACTTCGGTATTAGGAGTGTTTCGGCGTTTCGGTTGGGCATGGACCGGAGCGGGCATCATTGTCATTATTGTTCTTATTATTATTAAAAGAGTTCCCAGTTCTATTATATTCATCCCCTCATTTCTCGTCTCATAATTCCCGAAGGTCTGTGTAGAAATATGCGTCGATTATCTAATGAAGCACCCCTGTTCTCGAAGCTCCTCCCTATATGCCTTAATCAACACCAGAGCAAAACGGTAGCACAACGGTAGCACAACGATACAGGAATACTATTCTATGTCCTAATCTGGTCAATTAGTCTACCGGTGGTACTAAAGAACTGGATCGCATTCTAGGGATGACATAAGAAGTAAGCTGAACTCCCTTCCAGGCGGGCCATGTGTATTCCGCAATCTTTGATCAGTGGGATTAATAGGAACTTTTCGATAGCTTCAGTATACGTTGATAACTGAGAGTATGAGAACCCCGTGGAAAAGGGATGACGACTGATGTCAGTTTTATTGTGATTTTACGATGTGAGATAAGCTGGCGCCCTCCGGTGCCAACTCTCTCCGGTACCAAGCCGAGCTTGCAGCTCCGATCGGTGGTTGTGGATTCATCCTAGTTCGTATTGACATTCTTTCTTTTTAAAACGGTTGAGGCTAGACTAGACGCCACTCTCACATCAACATTGTGAACCTCTTCTTAGTTCTCTTTCTCAGGATCTTAGGCCATTGCGTTCTCAGACTGTCTCAGACGTTATTCGACTCCCTGAATAGTTTGAGTTCCGCCTACGATACCTAATCCCATTTGATCTTTATATCTTAGGCTACTTACTCCGCACGCCATGTCCCAGCAATACGCGACCTACCCTAGCCTGCGGGGTCAGACGGTTCTCATCACGGGTGGTGCGGAGGGCATAGGTGCGGCCTGTGTCGAGAGTTTTTGGGAGCAAGGATCCAACGTCGTCTTCCTCGACATATCGGAGACATCGGCGCAGAAGCTGCTTGACCGGCTGCGTACCTCGCAGAACTCGAACCCGCTCCCCAAGTTCCTGCAGTGCGACGTCACGGACTTGGAGCGTCTGCGTGCCTGCGCGGAGGAAGCAATTGCTTCTTATGGCGCCGTAGACATCCTGCTCAACAACGCGGCATCGGCGGGAGCGCGCACGCGCGTCCCGACCGAGCAGGTGACGCCCGAGTCGTGGGATGCCGACGTCAACGTGAACCTGCGGCACCAGTTCTTCCTCACGCAGGCCGTGATCCCGGGGATGCGGGCGAAGGGGAAGGGTAGTATCGTTAACATGGGGAGCATCACGTGGAGCATCCCGGCCTCGGGCCTGCCCGTCTACACGCTGTGCAAGGCGGCTGTCATGGGCATGACGCGCACACATAGCAAGGAGTTCGGCAAGTGGGGGATTAGGGTGAACTCCGTAATGCCCGGCGCCATTGCTACGCAGCGCCAGATCGACGAGGTCCTGACACCCGAGTATCGCGCTGAGGTCATGGCTGCACAGGCAATCCAGAGGGATCTTACGCCGCAGGAGGTCGCGAGGTTGATTCTCTTCTTGGCTGCCGATGATTCGAGCGCTATCACGGGGAGTAGCTATGTAGTTGATGGTGGCTGGGTCAGCGACCCGTGAGAAAATTCCGATGAGACGTGATGTATGTTGGTTTCCGTGTCTTTAGTGTTTGTCTTATAGTGTGCTACACTTCTATGTTCTAACCCCCGGCCTGGAACGAGTTATTCCTATAGCTAGCACGGTGCTTTGACACGGGCACTGGTTTAGCCCGTATCTCAGTATGATGTCGGTATATTGAAAGTTGTCATCAAAACTCATCCATCACACTTCGATAGCTAGCAGTACGACACAGTAAGAGTGAGCAGCTGGTCCTTTCATAATACTCATATTCAAATTCACGCCACGCCATCCTATTGCGCAACAATATCTGAACTAATTCTTCAACCGCTCGCACCGCTTGAACAAGTAATACCCAAGTTGCTCGGAGTGTTAGCACATAGTATCTTGGCAGACCCGCTCGGAGGCGTGACAGTAATAGAACTCATAGTAACACCACAGGTCCCGTCGGCCGGACAATTCAGATTCATGGTAGTCGGGCTGTATTTCGAGCTCGTCTTCCCAGAGAAACCCTTAACGACAATACCGGACAGCTGGGCGGTGCTCGGCGAGCTCTCACAGTAAGACTCGTCTTCGCTGTAGCAAGACTGGATCTGGAACGCGTAATCCGAGTTGTCGACGACGATATTCTCCCAGGTCACATTTCGCACGACCGCCGTTCCATGTGATGAGCCCGCGGGGTACAGCTTGATCCCCGCTGCCTTGGTCGAGTCTGTCATCGTCGCGCCGCTCACGTAGATGTTCTGCACTGTGTCTGTCGCGCCGGCTTTGGAGCCTAGACTCCCCACGCTCAGCCCGTGACTCCCTATGCAAGTGATATCCGTGACCGTCACATAGTTAGCGCCCGGCTTGAACGCCACGCAGTCGTCGTCGTTCGTCACCGTGGCGCCAGAAATAGTCACGTAGCTGGCTGGGCCGATGTCCCAGCCATCAGTGTTCTTAGGGAGATTGCTACTCTTGCTCGTAGCGGATAAGTTAATGTCGATGTACTGGATGTTCGAACTGTCTCCTCGCGCCGAGTGGAACACGTTTGGCGCATTCTTGAACTTCAGGTTCTGCACGATGATGTTCTTTGACCCGTTGATCCAGAATAGCGTTGGCCTGTCGTAGCTACTGTCCTCGGCGAAGCGATCCCACGCATCCTGGCCATTGCCGTCGATCACGCCGGCGCCGGTTGACGAGTATATTTTGGCCCCTGTGATGCTTGACACTGTACATTGTCAAAAGTCAGCAGTCCATCCTGTGACTTGCCTCTTCGTAGGTCTTCCCTATGAAATGCACATGGGCGATGTGCCTTACCATCAAAAATGGCGTTTTTGCCGTTCCAATAGTCCGTGTTGCTTGCCACCTTCAGCAGACCCTCAATTTGAAATGTGCAGCCCGAGCAGCCATTGAAGCTAAACACGGAATTGATGTAATACGTTGACGACGGGGGTATGACGATCGTCCCCGACGGACATGCCGCGATCGCAGACTGAATTGCCGGGACATCGTCGACGGAGCTGCTACCACCGGCCTTAGGCGTGCACGTCGCAGCTCGCTCGACTACTCTAGTCGGCGGCAATGCCGTTGCCGTGACAATGCCTGTAATGAATAAAAGCGCATTGACGAAGTACATCTCGTTGTTGATATTGTAATTATCTTGAGCAGAACAGACTCGGGATTTCCCGCCCTACATCAATTCTACAAATTTGGACTAACTATACTTATATCTTATATTTACGGTCTCTGGTGCATTCACATTCAACTTTCACTTATTGTTCCGTTATTGTTCGATTTGTCTAGATGTGACTACCTCTCTTGTTCATCGTTGATTGTAATTGATGGATTTCAAGTTATGCCGTAAGGATCGGCGAATGCCGCTTATATAGGAAGTACGGAGGAAACCCGGATTAGAGAGCTGTACCCGGACTGAAACACCGCTATTTATGGATATTCGGTTTCTAGGATTGAATTCACGGAGAATTGGTAACTATCACTCAGCAATACTACTACTTCTATATGGCTGTGTCTCTGGGGTCTGGAAAAGTTCACCAAATGCAGTTAAGCAAGAAAGGCATTCTCTCAAGTACGGGCGGCCTAGTGCGTTACTGGCCGCCATGGGATCTCGTGTATAGTAGATCGGAACATGGGCGCCATCCTTGAATTGGGTCGTCCTCCTTTTAAGTGTATAAAGAGCAAGCGATAGCATTGAACTAACAAGAGATTCGAGCCTGCAAGCTGCTTATGAATGGGAGCTTGTAAGTAGCTTTCTAAGAAGCTTAATACGGTTGACTATTGTTGAAACCCTACGACCGCACAAGCTAACAGATACTCTATACACCCGGAACTAGAGCTCAAAGGGCCCCAATGGCGCAGGATGTGTCGAATCGGTTCGGAAGATGAACTCCTAAAATAATTTATTTTCTCTTCGTCAACTTCGGCCTAGACACGCGAGAATGAGCAAGGATACATTGCGCAGCGTGATTAAATAGCTTTGGCAGCATAGAGGTCCAAGAACATCTTGTTTGAGCTCGTCAAGCCCAATTACTGCAACGGGCAGCTAAAGAATTGAAGCAATGGCTAACATTTCAAACTTTGCCGTATTACTTCACTTGAAGAACATAGGAGAATCAATGAGAAATTAGATGCTTCATTTTTACTCATCGACTTCAGTTAATGAGTCAAGGTTTTCAGAGGATTCTGAACAACACCTTTGTCTAACTGTCTAATCCCAGGACCTGTATTACCGGGCGAAGAAGCAACCTCCAGAAGTGTGCCATAATTTCATCTCGGTTTTGAACCGACACACAAGACCACCGTGTTGGCTCTCGGGATTCGACCCCCTGGAAGGCGAAATAGGGTGGCCTGTGCTGTAATATATTCATTAATGCAATTATCTCTATCTCGGGAGACCCCTGAGCATTTTCTCCTTTACACTCGCTCGGTAGTGATTCGAGCCAACGGTTGACTTGTGGAATCTCACAACACTGTAGATTCCATTCCCAAACGGCATTAACGGGCCGGTCGTGTTCTATGGGGAATAGGAAAAACATTGGCTTTAAGTTGTGAAAGCTGAGTATGGTGCCGTTTGTTATGTGGAAGTTGATGTATAGGTCTAAGTTATAGCCGTCCGGGAAACGGCTTCCTATGACGAACCTGGCCTTGATCTCGGTGTACTGCTTTACTGCGATCTTACGGCATTCCCAGTTGACAAAAAAGAACACAGGTACTTCGATGAACTTTACGCCGTGTATTGTAAGCGATCTCTGTATGTGATGATCTGGAACATGGAGTAAAGGTATAGTTCGGGGCTCCTCCATGGCCTTTTCCCAGACCATGATACGTAGTTCTGGCGCGAGGTAGGCAAACTGAGGGAAGCTGGAGATCGAAGAGCTAGGGCTAGTGACTTGTAACTCCGACATGGGTGAGATGCTGTGCGAACTGTATTGTGGAATGTGATATCTGACGGCAGCTAGACGATGATAGTATGTGAACCGAGG
Source organism: Xylaria sp. FL1777 (assembly GCA_022578965.1). NCBI lineage: Eukaryota > Fungi > Ascomycota > Sordariomycetes > Xylariales > Xylariaceae > Xylaria > Xylaria sp. FL1777. Next base: position 356,735 of record MU400540.1, on the reverse strand, counting down.
CTGGTCAATGAGTTCCTAGAACCCTGTATTAACGATTAATACTTAGAATGGCCTATTATGTAGTTGGGGACCAGGTATGGTTGATCTCTCACCCTCTGCTCCAAGGTGCTAGGCCGAGAAGTTCGCAATAAAGCGAAATAGTGTGGATTATTCGATTGTCTTAGAGATGATGTAGACTATATCTGGATGGTAGAACACAATACATCGAGGATACACTGAACGAGTCGGTTATGGTCATAGCTTGAATTACGTGAGTTTGTGTTATAGAGAACAATCTACAGTTCTAAAGCAGCATTAGGAAACCTGGAAGCGACCCTATTGTTGGAGAGGGCACACATAAAAATCTGGAGGAAGAAGGGAAGGTGCTGGATCCGACTGGAAGTATAAAATAAAGGAGTTGCTCTAGTACCTGTTAGTCCTGCCTCTTGTATCTACCATGTATGAATCTACGTTCGGTAGGTAAATGTCTGAGCAGGTGTACGATTCCTGTCTCTGAGTAGGTAAGCGGCAGTACCAGTTGTAGAACCCATTACCTAAGTACCCTGCTGAAGTAGAGAGGAGTTGCACGCGTGTTATTCATTGCGGCCAATATGTAAAGGGTAGATGTTATAGAGATTCCAGAGATAAGTGGAAGTACTGAAGTATCGAAACATCGGTTTCTATTTTAGTTCTTAAAAGTACATGGACCAATGGCCAAGTCGTCCGGTTTTGATTGACAGGACGTGGTTCTGGTTCTATACCTAGACATTTTTTGACACAGTGCTGGCAGCGGGCTCTCACTCTCTCTCCAGGAAAAAAAAGAAAAAAAAAGATAGCAGCATGCTATCAACACTGATTCCCTTCTCATACAGAGTAACCTATCAACCTTTTCTTAAAGAAACGCCTTGCAATGCATAAATTACCAAACCTCACATAATTCATCCTGTAATAATTCCGCCGCCAGTTATGCGATGAGAAGATAGTTCGTTTGCAACAGTCACCTCTGAAAGTCATGCACAGAAGTCGCGTATATGCATCTCTTCCTCATTACAGATGCATACCGTCATCTGCATCTTGCTCTTCGTTCTCGGGTGGGATGCGGTTCAAGAGTTCTCGGAGGAGTTCCGAGTCGCCCCGTATCGTGCCTGTCTGGAATGTACCGTCTCTCCAGGCTTCGTGTTGGGGTTCGGCGCTTTGGCTATGCCCGTTGACTGCGTTCGGTGCCGTGGTCGATGTCTCACTTTGTGTCGTCGTCTCATTTTCCGTGATCTGTGCCGCTGGGGCTGATTCATCTGCAGTACCTTGAAACTCTTGCCAGCTCAGGCCTCTCCCTTCGACCTCGGCGCGTATTAGCCCAATGCGCTCTTGCATGCGGGCGATGACGGCCTCGTTCTCGGCGATGGCATCCCTGCAGTCTTGGTCCGGCTGGCCGATCTCCCCTGTATTGCCCCGTTGGTCGAGAGTCGGTATCGTACCTTCGGCGAAGGGTTTCAGCTCGGCATTGGAGTAGTCAAGATGCGCGATGGAGTTGCGCAGCTCGAGAACCTTCAAGGCCAGGGAGCTGGCGGGGAGATCTTTCAGCGCCTCGGCGAAACGGGCTGGTGATATAGGCAAGGTCTCCGAGGACATGACTAGAGATGGATGGTGGGATTGCTGAGCTCTATGTGGGCAAGAAGTCGAGCGTAAGAACTATGCAAGTCGTGAACTAGGAAGACTGCTTGACTGTTGCATTGGGCGTTGTTTGATGGTGTCGCAAGACAAAGCTGCCTACGAAAGATGCTTATGTAAAAACTATGTAGCTACTTTCTTGGTGGGGTTAGACAAGGGAGCTGCTTAAGTGAGTAACTTACCTAGGTACTTTAATAAAGCCTTATCTACAGGTACTACCTTCTGACTATAGACCGATAGTCCGAGCAAACTCCACGGCCAGGCGAAACTTGTCTACTTATTAGTTTCTACCTACCTAGGTAGTTGCTTGTAGTCTTGGTCTATATCTCTGCACGGGACGGCAAATGATATAGTGTAAATGATGTAATGTAAACCCTGTATATCGGCATCTTTGGTGTTCCCCATCTGAGTGTGTAGCCAGTATGTACTAAATCGAGCTTGTCAAATTGAAAACTGACGGTTACTATGGCCCTCTAGCCTGCTATCTTATTCTGCCACCTTATCTCCCGCATTTTCGATGCATGCATCGTGTTGAGAGGAATTGCTACCTGAGGTTGGCTTGGTATATACCATTATTACCTGATTTAACTGCTTCTGTGCCTTCTTCGCTCATCCCCTAGATAACGATGATGCTGATATTTGCTTTGGCGGCAAGCGTCCTGCCCTCCTATGCTAGTTTACTGGCTGGACTTGAAGATAACGTCCAGGGTGGTATCGAACAGCGCAGGAACGCTCCGTTCAAGTGCGAACTCCCGCCTTCGATAGACCCTTCTAGCGATGGTCTGCCAGACGCGCGGGACATTTTCTTCGGCGACGATGCCTTGAAACTCCAAGTCAAGAGACACTCTGCCATCGTTAGTGTGCCCTCCATCTCATACGATGATAATGGCGAACCCTTGGTGGACCCACGGTGGGACGTGTTTTATACCCTACACGACAGACTTGAAACCCTATATCCGAACGTGTAAGTCTCGATGTAATCGCAATTATAAGTCTGCGTTGGTTGACTCATGAATGGTAGTCACCGTCGAATGGATCGCGAGACGGTGAACACACTTGGATTAGTGTATACGATTAAAGGGACCGACTCGTCTCTCAAACCACTAATGCTCACAGCTCATCAAGATGTCGTCCCCGTTGCCGACGCTTCGACATGGTCATACCCTCCCTTCTCTGGTTATTTTGATGGCCAGTGGCTTTGGGGCCGAGGAGCTTCCGACGACAAGAATAGCTTAACTGCGCTGATGTCTGCTCTTGAAACATTGCTGGCGAATCCAGGTTGGATACCGAAAAGAACTATCATCCTTGCCCTTGGATTTGATGAAGAATGTTCTGGGCGTCGCGGTGCCGGTACCATAGGACCATACTTAGAAAGTCTGTATGGGCTTAACTCGATGGCGCTAATCCTTGATGAAGGTGGCATGGGACTGGAGCTTCTTGGTAATGACACTTTATGTAGGTACCTCGAGAACAAACACTAATATCGAACTTGTCTGATAAGAGTATAGACGCTCTGCCGGCCGTCATGGAAAAGGGGCACATAGATATCTGGATTGAATTGCATGTCAACGGAGGACACTCTTCCACACCGTTTCCTCATACCGGAATTGGGATCGTGTCCGAGATTGTGACGCAGCTGGAGGCTCACCCGTGGGAGCCGAAGCTCATCGAGGGCTCGCCGATTCACAACCATTTCATCTGCCAGTCGGAGTACTCACCAAAGTCTGCGCCGAAGATAACCAAGTTGATCAAAGAAGGTGACTTGAAGAGCTTGGCTAAGGAACTTGCTACGATTGACCGTTCGACACATTACCGTCTTCAGACTTCGCAAGCTGTGGACTATTTCCTTGGTGGAGTTAAGATCAACGCGATGCCCGAATACATCAAAATCGGCGTGAATCATCGTATTGCGCCACAGGATTCGATTCCAGCAGTGAAGAAGAACATCTTGAAACAAATTAGGCCAATCGTCAGGAAATTTAGCTTGACGGTCAAAGCTTTTGAAGGCGAGGATCAAAATCCCGATTTTGATCTCGGCGAAACTATCGACGACGAGGTTGTCGAACCAATGTACGAAGTCGAATATAATGGTACACTTATTCTCACATCATCCCAGCCGACACAGGTTACACCGATATCGCCGACATCCGGGCCAGTTTGGGATGTCTTCTCAGGAACGATTCAGCACAGTTTTGCTTTCGATGGAGGCAAGGTCGTGCCTGTGGGAGAGTTGATGACTGGCAATACTGACACGCGGCATTACCTAAGTAGGTGGATTAAGAAATCTTTCTGGACCTTAGGCATAATAGTAGATGTGCTGATTTTCTCGAAACAGACCTAACTCCCAATGTCTATCGCTGGGTGCCTATGCGCCAGGGCCATGCTCTAAATGCCCATACGGTCGATGAGAGAGTTGATATGGAAAGTCATCTGGAGATTGTTAGTTTCTACTATGACTTAATTAGGAACTTTGATGCTTTGAAAGCCGCCTCGATTGTGAAGACTGATGAGGTCAGCGAGCTTTGATAGGTCTGATGAACTTCAAGTCTGAATGAGTAGCATGATGTTACTGGAATGTTACTGGCAGCTATTTGGGCCTTTCGACTCAAATGATATGGTAGACAACCGGAGTGTTGAATGATCTAGGCGCATAAAATACAATTCCAACTTAAAAATAAAGATAAGTTGGGACGGGAGTTAGTGTTCATGATCTCATGATAGGTGACGGTGTCTGCTGGTACAGGTACCTACTCAAGGTACCACATAAGTACTTAAGTAGAGATGTCTCTACCTACCTAAGGTATACTAAATAGACCCGCACCGGCCCGCCACCAATAGCTAAGTAACCTACCTATTGGCTAAGTAGGTACTTAGCCAAAGAATTTCTTTTTACTACTTGAATCCCGCTTCATGCCTTGTCATGCGACCAGCACTCCTTTCTGCTTGTGAAAACAACAGGTGCCCTCGGGGCATCATGGTATAATTGGGCTACGATGCCGGTTCTTCTTATTCCTAATCCGTCGTCCAGCTTCAAGATTGGTCTGCGAGCAGTCCTCCGCGCCTCGCAGACCTGCACGGCCGCCGTTCCAACTACTGGCGTCTTTACAACAAGTCGATCTTTTTCTCGACAACCATGCTTCCAATATAAGACATGGGGCGTCGCCCGCCCGCCCAAGGCCCCATTCACACCCATATCGCGGAGCTTAATACCGCACCTTCATCTACGTACGATATTCACTTTCCGCGCTGTTACCCATTACGTCGATTTACCCGACTGGTACCAAGATGCCGAAGGTCTTCCTTTTCGGAAGGAAGACCTTACCCAGAGGGAGACCAACCGGATTTTCCCATCAAATCTATCTGCACCCGCGGCCAATCTTCTGCTGAAGATTCTACATGGTCGACGAGTAGCGGGAACGCTGGACGATCCGAGTCTTGCACGGAACACAAGACAATTTAGAATCGCTGACCAGAGAAAAGCTTTGGAATACTTGCGCGAGCATATACCTGTGGACGAAATTCTCATGGCTGGATTACGAGCTGAAGACGAGCTAAAAGTGATTGAACAAGAGATTGGTGCTAAAGAAACAGAGGGGCAATCGGATGAGATAGGCCCCAAAGAACCTCCATCGACTACCCCAAAGAATTCCGTCGAAGTGCCAACAGGGCGATTGCCAAGGAAGCCCAAGAGCGACTCGCCGTATGGAGAGAGTAACTTCGACAGGATCCGTGCCGCGAATATCGCAAAGCGAGAAGCAGAGGAAGCAAGACTCGAAGAGGAGCGGAAATTACGAGAGGAAGAACTAGCAAAGGGAAATATTGGAACTCTGCAGATACAGCAAGAGAAGCCGAGAGAGGTCAGCGAATTTAGAAAGAAACACATGGAACGCGCCACTTCTGATCTTGAAGCGCCGCCCGAGGTGTCGGCCTGGAAACGATTGGCACCTAACATTGCAATGGCTGTGCTGGTAATAATTGGTTCTATAGGGCTTGCCGTCCTGTATCAGCCGTCCCCTGCATCTCGCAGATTCTGGCCAGACATCCCACCAGCGGCAGCGACATGTTTGAGCTTGATAGCCGTAAATCTGGCGGTCTGGGGACTCTGGAAGTTTCCGCCAGCATGGGCTTTTCTGAATAAGTATATGATATTAGTGGCGGCGACACCGAGACCGCTGCAACTTATCGGAGCCATATTCTCTCACCATTCGTTGGGCCATTTGCTTACCAATATGACCTGTTTATGGTTCTTCGGGACCCGCGTACATGACGAGATCGGACGGGGCAACTTCCTAGCCCTCTACTTGTCATCCGGTGCCGTCGGATTCGCAGTTAGTCTCGTAAATCTCGTACTATGGCGCGGTCTTGAGTGCACTACTCTGGGAGCATCAGGCGCCGTATACGGTTTGATCACTGCATTCTTTTGGATGCACAAATTTGATGAGTTCAAGGTTCTCGGCTACCCGCCGGATCCAATCTCAGGACCTCAGGGTCTAGGTTTTATCGGCCTGATTCTAGGAATACACCTCGTGCCCTTGTTCTCGAAGCGCGCAAACAATGTCGATATAGCATCCCATTTCGGCGGTATGCTGGCGGGTGCGGTGGGCATTGACATCGCTCGTCATTATATGGATTATAAGGCGCGGGCACGCGCTGCGAGGCTGAGCAATACCGGTGTGCTGAACACCGTTATCGAGAAGAAGGGAGTCTCACCGACTCCTCTGGACGCCTCGTCCTCATCGCCTCCTAACTAAGGATATGTACAGTGTAATCATACCAATCTTTATGTGTATTTGCTTGGTTTATCTCTGTATCTTAATGTTACTGGATACCAGGCCGCTTAGCCATGTATATATCAAGAGCAATACCTCGTACGTGTTAATATTTGGGAATACAATACATTCAACAATCACGGCTAATGCGGCTTTAGCGGACCAGCTTGAATGTACGCATACAAGTACTTACCGACACTGAGGCTGATGAATGATGGGGGCGTATATGTGGCGCGTAATTTTGTTTCCACTTACTCGGTCGAGTTCGTTTGCTTGGCGAGGCCGTCCCGTACGAAATCGTGGTCCTGCAGCCTGTGCGGCATACTCCACCTGCAGAGAACGTACCATCGCCAATCCTTTTCGGCATAGAAATGCCGTCCTGTGTATACTACATTGTAGATTGATCACACTTGCATTTATTCAATTTACTGTTGTGGTCTTACACACCTATCGGATATGACGTTATACCTAACGCATATAAAGTACAGGGGGAAGAGTATAAACAAACTTAATAAAAGTTTTAAATGAGTACTGTTGCGAATAAGTGTCTTTTTTTTTTTTTCCTTTTCATAATCGATCCTCGATCGGACCTTGATAGACTTATAGAGCGGCACACAAACTCCCCGTGCACCTTTGCAAGGACCTCCTTACACTACATGATCTGCTCTGCACGTTACACTCAATCTAATGTAGTATAAATGAAAGCGTGTAGATACCCATGCAGTATTGTTTCATATGTTTTCTTTGGGATCATTTCACAGATTCACGTCCCCGTGCGCCATCTATCTACTATTCCAGACACTATTTTGCGATCGACTAAACTAGTTACTTACCAGTGACGGATCCGGCAACAATGGCTCTGACTGTCGATCGAGTCCGGCCGTACATGTACAGTAGTGCGATCTGCAGACATTCCTTAAGTACTCTTGTCACATCAAAATCAAAATGGATAATTTCTCACGTTTTCCTCACATACAGACGGGGTACTAATAGATAGTAGTTACTGATGGCTTGCCAGCACAGCCGCTGTAAGGGAGAGATGGCGCATGGAATTGAAATAGCGGACTGTTCTGGATTATACGCATATTTCGTGTAAGACTCACCATCAGGATACATTTAAAGGCATCGATGCCTACCTAGGTACTCTCCATAGCATATAAAAAATGACCTACATGTGCGTACTGTACCGTAGTATGATTCCGCCAGCAAGAAGGCGAATAGCCGTACTCCGGCCTCGACCAATGAAGGATCGAGTCCATTTCGGTCTAAATATAAAACGGGGTCTCGCTATTCTCGACCCAGGGTAGCTTGACCAGGTCTGGCCTGGTTCTGGCGTGGTTTCGGCCTTGGCATACGTCTTATCCCCTGTAATGCAATTGAAGCCCCACGTTCCAGGAGCTCCAGACAAGAGGTTAGTTCCCATTGTACCAGTACATGGCAGGGGATGGGGGATGGGGGAAAGAGGCAACCAGGCACATCCGACGATTCTCAGCTCAGTCTTACCATCGCTGCAGCTCCTGTATCGTAGAACTGACAGCTTGGCCTTTGGACTCTCTGCCCTTTCCATTGTCCTAGGCGTCAATGAGCGCATTCCCTCGAAACCGAGTCTTTTTGCTTTATCTCCAAGGCGCCGTCTGGAGGCATATATACTATTTGAATACGTGAATTATCTGCGCTTCGAACACACAGTTTAGAGCTTTGCGACTTGTGTCGCTGTCCCTGACTAAGCTTGTCCTTCTTTACGTGCGATCAATTGCCATTGTATATTACGTTGGGCCTTCGGGGCATTGTTACTTGTAATTCTAGACGCGTCTTCTCGTGGTAGCCAGCCCGTTCGCGCCACGATGGCTCATGACCATCACGACCCGCTTGAGATGGACGACGATCCTCGAAACCCTTACGCATCGGCGAACCGGTGGCGGCACCAAGAATCGTCCGCCTTTGCGCGCGCCGCCGCCGTTGCCCGAGATGCCCACTCGAGTGGAAACTCCAAAGACCTATCCGATTTCCTCAACGCCTCTCGGATCGAACCTAGCAGACCGACAACGAAAGGCACCGGCAACGGAGCCTCCCACCAACCAATTGTCATTGGAGATACTGACGGCCAGGTTGACAGCGCCGCCGTGCATGATGGGAGGGAGGTTGTCTGCGGCCCATTGCTGAACTACCGGCGCATGGAAGGCAACGCGTGGTATGGCAGTGTATTGGTGGTTATAAGAGGCGGCGGGAAGACGCAACCTTTCCAACCCACCCTCCGCCTCGGGCGTGTAGAGTTGGCCAGTGATCAGCCCGGCTTCGCGTCAAGCGACCCGCCTGACAATGCTGCTGAAGCGTTGCCTACCAACGGCTCAGGTCCCATCGGCGGCGACCACGGAACCAACGTCGCCGGTATCTGCCTGTATTCCGACCCTCGAGCTACTTTTTGGAACTTCCCTATCACTTGCGACATGGACATCACCGAGACAAAATGGGCCTACTCTATCTCGGATGTGCGATACAAGAGCGCCACGAAGCCCAGAACCAACTACTTTTTTGTCCCAGCCATTGATGAGTCGATGCGGATTATGTTCCACTCATGCAATGGATTCAGCGTAGGAACGGATGAGGACGCCTGGAGTGGGCCTGCTCTGTGGAACGACGTGGCAAGAAACCATGCTAAGGCACCTTTTCATGTCATGATCGGTGGCGGCGACCAAATCTACAATGATGGAATTAGAGTGTCGGGACCACTTCGTGAGTGGACTGAAATCGGCAACCCTAAGAAGCGCCGAGACTACCTCTTTCCCGAAACTCTGAGAAAAGCCTGCGACGACTACTACCTAAATAACTACATTCGGTGGTATTCTACCGAACCATTCGCTGCGGCCAACGGGCAGATACCACAGCTGAATATATGGGATGATCACGACATCATTGATGGGTTTGGCTCATATGTCGATGACTTCATGAAGTGCGCTGTATTCCGAGGCATTGGCGGCACTGCACACAAATACTATCTACTTTTTCAACACCACCTTGCGCCACCAGCCTCCACATACACTACGGATGCACCTCAGACAATGGAGTTCGGCGGACATGTGGACCACGCGCAACTCGTTGATGCTTACGTGAAGCCAGAGGCCCCAATCGAGCCCTGTTATATTATTGGTAGTAAACCGGGACCGTATGTGGCGGAGCACTCAATGAACATGTTTGCGAAACTCGGCGCGAGAATCGCATTCATGGGCATCGATGCACGCACCGAACGCACACGGCACCAGGTCAATTATCCTGAGACCTACGACTTGATTTTCAGTCGCGTGCAGTCGGAGCTTGGTGCTGCCGCCAATGCTGGCCATCCTTTTAAGCATCTGATATTACTACTAGGAATTCCAATCGCCTATCCTGTAAGATGATCAATTGGGATTGATTTAACCTAATGACTGTAACTGACTTTCCCTAGCGCTTGACCTGGCTTGAAAATATCTTCTCTAGCCCAGTTATCGCGCCCATTAAGTTCATGAACCGAAGATTCGGTTTTGGTAAGTTTCGAGGTCTTTTCCTTAGTGTTGTTGCCAATCTAACGTATTTCGTTTAGGAGGCGGCGTATTCAACCATTTTGATGGGAGTGTTGACCTTCTCGATGACTTGGATGACCATTACACTGCTAGGACTCATAAAAAGGAAAGGAACGCACTTATCGAGCGACTTCAAGGCCTCTGTGCAGAGTTTTCTGTCCGTCTAACAATCCTAGGCGGTGATGTTCATTTGGCAGCGCTTGGGCGATTCTACTCGAATCCTAATTTGCATATTCCCGCCGAGGAAGACCACCGCTATATAGTCAACGTCGTTTCTTCTGCTATCGTGAACAAGCCACCGCCGGCTGCGATCGCAAACTTGCTCGCCAGCCGCAATAAGATACATCACCTCAATCCGGATACTGATGAAACTCTAATGGATCTTTTCGACAAAGATCCTGGTAACTCGAGCAGGACAAGAGGCTCTAACCATGTCACGATGCCTAGTCGGAACTACGCCATACTAACGGAAAACTCTCCAAACAACCGTAGTATTCTTACAAATGGACACCAAGAACAAACTAGCGAGGAGACGGCAGCCAATGGCTTTGACGGCAAGGATGGCCACTCATATCTGCATGCCGGCGAGCATGGTGCTGGCACACGGCATAAGGCTTCACAGCCCGAGACGCATGGCAAGCATAACGACGGGTCGCTTGATTGCCGTATACATGTAGAGATCGACCAGCACGACAAGGAAGGCCGAACAGAACCTTACGGGCTCACCATTCCGACACTCAACTATGAAGCAGGAAAGTTCGGGACTAACATGCACCATAAGTTGGGGCTTCGACACCACCATAGCCGACCGGGGACTGGAGCTACTAGTACGGCACCGCCGAGCACTCGATCAGCACCGGACTCGGGCCACTAGGAGATGGCTGGGAGAACGCTTCGGCTGGGATGCTTGCCTTTGTGTGTGCCTCGCGATGGATGAAGTTCTAATCCTTTAATTTTGTTTCGCTCTCCGTCTTATACCCCTCGGGAATGTCGGATCCAATCTGAAAGAAAGACGAAGAGAAGAGAGATGGAAGACTTGTAATTCAGCCCTGTCAGACGGCTCAATGATAATAGCCAGGCGGATGTTCAGAATAGCACGGGGCGAGCGCTCTGGGCGATGGGCATTGCTCGCTCTCTCTTGTGTATTATAACCACTAATTCGTCCATGCTGCGTGCAAAAAAGTAAATGAATATCTCTGAAGGAATATGTATACCCAATACACGAATACACGATCCGGAAAGACGAGGCATACCCATCCATTAACTTTATACGTTTCAAAACTGACATTAGAACACTAGGTAGTTGGACCGAGTTTGGCAGACAAGCATCAGGAGAGCTACCTAGGTAGGTACCTATATGAAGACGTTAAGTTAGGTAGCTTAGGTACTTCTAATAGGTAGCTCTAAGATAAGCTCCGAGCTCGGGGGGTTAAATCAAGAGCTACAGCATCTCTGATTGGTTCTCGCGAGACCCCTTCTCAATTGACCTAAAGAACCCCGCATATAGACCCCTCCAAACCCTGTAAAACGGGTCGGTATCTGGGGGAGGCGTCTCTTATGCCGCAGCAAAGCGAGAATACCTCGCTGTCGTCACAGCCCAGCTTTACTAACCGAGTAATTGCAGCCGACCTAGCTTCCTTTGTTCGGCCATTGAAATACCTGAGCTGCCATTTATGAAGCCTGCATGTCCAGGCCTATTGGTGATTTGTTCGAAGCTCGAACGCGTTGCAATCTTGGACAGACTGGCTGCAGCTGTTCTCTGACCCCGGGTCCAGCATTCCATCCCTACTACATATAGTTCACCATATCGACCAGGATGGCGACCACGCGGAAGAGTGTCGGTCTGGTGAGGGCATTACAGGTGCCCTCTACAAACCCATTATTGTCGTCAGGGGGCCGCCTAAGCCTCTCATCAAGACTTGGCACATCAAGACAAGCTAGATTCATAAGTACGACCAACAGCAGACTGTCAAATCTCGCAGCTTTCAAGATCCCCAAGATTCTTAACGAGCCCAATGTGCGTTTGCGAGACCCATCACAGACCTGTTGTGGTCAGCATGCAGGCTAGCGAGCTGACTGTGTAAATAGCATCACTATGCGAAGAATTCGACACAGAGAGAGGGCCTTCTCTCAGCCGTCGACGCATCCCGAAGCAGGGGTGCGATAGAAGTGCCCATTGTTGTTGGGGGTAAAGAGGTACGACAACTTGCCCTGGCATGTTCTCGGCTGTATTCTCTAACTAGCGGACAGATCAAGACTTCGCAGACTGCCACCCAGAAGAACCCCTCCGATCATGCTGTTACCGTTGCTTCCTACTCGCTCGCCTCGCCCTCCCATGTCAGCAATGCAATTGACGCTGCCCTGGCCGCGAAACCCGCATGGGAGTCATTGCCCTTTGCCGAGCGAGCTTCGGTTTTCCTCAAGGCAGCCGATCTCATATCGACCAAGTATCGATACGAGGTCATGGCCGCCACCATGGTAGGCCAGGGCAAGAATGCATGGCAGGCCGAGATCGATGCCGCCGCCGAACTGTGTGATTTTCTGCGTTTCAACGTCCAATACGCTGAGGAACTGTATGCCCAACAGCCCGCCCACCACGCTCCTGGCGTATGGAACCGGATCGAATACCGACCATTGGAAGGCTTCGTCTATGCCATCAGTCCGTTTAACTTCACTGCCATTGCAGGTAACCTTCCTGGCGCCCCAGCGCTTCTGGGTAACGTGGTGGTTTGGAAGCCGTCTGACTCCGCCATTGCCTCCAACTGGTTGCTCTACAACATCCTGCTAGAAGCCGGGCTACCGAAGAATGTAATCCAATTTGTCCCGGGCAACCCGGAGGAGGTTACCAAGACAGTCCTTGCGCACAAGCAGTTTGCGGCACTTCACTTCACCGGAAGCACCGCCGTTTTCCGCAAGCTCTATGGACAGATTGGTCAGGGCACTGCGGAAGGTCGATACCAAGGTTACCCGCGTATCGTTGGCGAAACGGGTGGCAAGAACTTCCACCTAATCCACCCTTCTGCGGATATTGATAACGCCGTCGTGCAGACTGTGCGCGGTGCATTCGAGTTCCAAGGCCAGAAATGCAGCGCGACCAGCCGCCTCTACGTTCCCAAGTCAGTCTGGCCAGAATTCAAGGAGAAACTCGTCAAGAAAACGGGCGCTCTGAAGATCGGAGCTCCGTGGGACCCGCAGAACTTCATCGGCCCCGTCATCCACGAGCCCAGCTTCAAAAAGTTATCCGGAGTAATTGACGACGCCAAGAATGATTCTGAGCTGGAACTTCTCGTTGGTGGCAAATACGACGGGTCAAAGGGTTATTTCATCCACCCTACCATCTACCAAACCACGAACCCCTCACACAAACTTCTCAGCACTGAACTTTTCGGACCCATCCTGACAACATACGTCTACGACGACACGACGGGTGATGCGGCCCAGGCATTCCTGGACACATGCAAGCTTGTCGACAGCACCACTGAGTACGGACTGACGGGCGCGGTTTTCGCAAGCGATAGGTCCGCCGTCCAAGTCGCACAGGAGACGCTGCGCAACGCGGCGGGTAATTTCTACATCAACTGTAAGAGCACAGGTGCCGTAGTAGGCCAGCAGCCGTTCGGAGGCTCTCGTGCGAGCGGAACGAATGACAAGGCCGGCAGCATCAACCTGCTCGGCCGCTTTGTGAGCGCGAGGAGCATCAAGGAAGAATTCACGCCGACGGCAAAGGTCGAGTATCCCAGTAACGAAGTTTAGAAGAAGCGGTGGGGTAATGGAACGACGTTATGAGAGAAGGGCTGCTTTGGCTGTGAGCTACTGACTGGTGCTAATCATCTTCGGCGTCGGGCACAATTCTGGCGTTTACGGACGGAAGTCATAACACGAGAGGCACTCTCTCTCTCTCTCATGATATGTTGGTCTTTTGAGTGAAAATAAATATGAAATCAATGACTCGTTTTATGGCTCGAGGGAATTTAATTTAAAGGTTTTAAGGGCCCAGGAGTAGCTATTTATATCTGTTGGCCTGTGTCTGGAGACTAGATAAGCTTATTGACTATTAATGGCACTAGGTTTTATCGGCCAGGAGGTTCATATCATATCGTGATGTTCATGCATAGGTATCTCATATCTGTAGTGCCATAATTACATTCCGCACACCGTCTGCATCCTCTCATACACAGCCGGATGGCTAATAAATGCTTACGACAATGGCGGAACGCGCCTACACTGCGCCGATATGGGTAAATAACAGGCGTTAGAGCTACAAGTACGACAGCGTTGAAGATGATTCATGGTTAGAACAATAACTTTCCCGAACCCATGGTGCAATTACGATGATAAACGCGGCATTGCGACGACCCGAGAAGAAAACGTAGGCCAAGATAGTTGTGGCGTATTGTATCTCATCCAACCCCAGTACGGAGTCCCAAAATGGTTCCTCCCGCCGGCTCCCGCAAGTAGTGTACTAGTATAGCCAATAGGACACTTTCCGCTGTAGCGGAGATGCCCTTCTTCCCCGTTACGCAGTATGTACTGCGTTAGGTGGTGTAGTCAATATGAGCAATCGAGAGCCGGGCTATTTCCTAGGTAGCCTAGCATGCACGGCATGGTCGCTTGCGGACGCAAAGCGACCACCCTCCAACATCTTTCCTCTCAAACGACATACCATGGCTAGCTTCAGACCCAGCTGCAGATGCTTTACTGCAGCTGTTGCAGGGTAATATGTAGGGGTGGCGTCCACATTACCCTACCTAACTAGTTATTATATCAACCTTGCTATTCCGCACACATTATAACTACTCTCCCCTTCCTTCATAAAAAAATCATAAGAAAGGCAGGGAAGTCCCTGTTTTTCCAGGTTGACAGAGGTTAGAAAAAAAACATATCATGGCGGACGAAATTAGGCCCTTCACCATCGCAGTCTCGGATGCCGGGCTCGAGGATCTGCGCGATCGTCTCCGACGAACCCGCTTCCCAGACGAGCTCGAGGATGTCGGCAAAGACATGGGGGCACCGCTCAAGGACGTCAAGCGGCTCGCGACATACTGGGCGGAGAAGTACGACTGGCGGAAGGCCGAGGCCGAGCTGAACAAATTGCCCCATTTCACGACGAAGCTGCAAGCAACGGGCTTCGAGCCGCTGGAGGTGCACTTCGTGCACGCCCGAAGCAGCCGGAAAGACGCCATCCCGCTGCTGTTCTCGCACGGGTGGCCGGGGTCGTTCCTCGAGGTGACCAAGATCCTGAAGCCGCTCACCGAACCCGAGGACGCCGCGCAGCCGGCGTTCCACGTCGTCGCGCCCTCGCTGCCGGGGTACGGCTTCTCCGAGGCCTCCAAGAAGCGCGGCTTTACCGCCGACAAGCACGGCGAGGTGTTCCATAAGCTCATGCTGCGGCTCGGATACGACGAGTACGCCACGCAGGGCGGCGACTGGGGCTTCCTGGTCACGAGGGCCATGGGGAAGAGATACGCGCCGGCACACATCAAGGCGCAGCATCTGAATACGGATGCCTACCCCCAGCCTAGTCTGTGGAGAAACCCGCTCATGTTGCTTCGCACCATGATTTCGACGTTCATCACTGGCCTCTCCGAGAGAGATAAGAAGGGCTTCGAGCGCTCTAAGTGGTTCCAGGATGAGGGCAGTGGCTATCATCATGGTATGTATTCCTATATCTAAGTTCTAGGCAGAGAATCATTGGTGGATTCTTCTATTGGGGTTCTTACCACAGCAAGCTTTCAAGATATCGTACCTACTATTTTTTCCCCTCTACACTTTGTTTCTTTTCTTTTGGGGGTGGATCTTGTTCGAGGTAGTCGGACAAGACTAATTGCTAACATACTTACAGTCCAGGGTACACGTCCGCAGACTCTCGGTTACGGTCTCACTGACTCGCCAGCCACACTACTCGCTTGGATCTACGAGAAGCTTGTCGATTGGACCGACGACTACCCTTGGACTGAGGACGAGGTCTGCACTTGGATTAGCATCTACTGGTTTTCGACGGCTGGGCCCCGCGCCTCCGTTCAGCTGTACTACGAGACCCGACACGCCATGAGTTCCGGGGTCGCTTCTACCCTTGACGACCTGTCGGCCTGGCAGGACGTGAAGATCGGGCTGGCACACTTCCCTCGGGATGTCATGGTCTTGCCCGGATCCTGGGGACACGTTATGGGGAATGTGGTTTTCGAGAAGTACCATGACAGAGGAGGGCATTTTGCGGCGTGGGAATGTCCCGACGCTATTGTGGGGGATCTCAGAGAGATGTTTAATAACGGTGCGAAGGGCGCGGTGAAGACTACCTAGGCACCTAAGGCAAGGCAAGGCAAGGCAAGGCAAGTTTGTGACGGAGTTAGTAAGAATGAAGACTTATAGCACTAAGAAAATACGATTAGTCTTCAAATGATCAATGAACTTGTCTTAGAGTAAGTCCATTGATTCCGCGATTCCTGACGAGTTCATAGTATCAGAGGTACCAGATGTCTAGGCGAGGAAAGGGGTCAGGTTACGAGGATCTGCGCTACATCACACATAACCTAGAGACGTTAAGTACGAATAGGCCCTTGGGGCTATGCTCATTAGGAGGGGGAAATGGGGACCTCGGGACAAAAAAGGCTTGATTAGTGAAGGTATGTTGTTCTAATCTCGAATACAAGTCCTTGCCGTAGTAGAAATGGTCCCGACTTACGGGAAAAGGGGGAAAGAAAAGTAAATAAACACCATCAAGGAGGTTCAAATTCCGGCCCCAGAAGCTCTCCATGGCTACGAAATCTGGTATCCGAAACTATTAGATTGATATGGTGTTGTAGGACTTCCTGGAAGTGTATATGCTTAGAGCGAACCGGTAAGTTGCACCGGACCTGTGTTCCTGCGTCTTGTACGATGGGCACTTTGATACCTAGGTAACGTAGGGCTAACATTCCACACTATTATCAATCCTAATTAAACCGGCCGTAAGAACCCATTTGAGTAAAGGACATCAGTAATATCAGTTCCTTGATTTATTTGACTCCTAGACAAGCTGTACACTATTTCTGCCGACAAGTAATGTTGTCCAGTTTTGAGATGAAGCTCCGGCTGTGGTGGATTAACATGATTCATTATTTTTTTATCCTAATAGGCCCGCATCAAGGCTACATTTAATCACATATATGTTAGTAGCTCTATAAGTTGAGACTTGATAATTCACTTGTTCTTAGTGTCACTAAAGCCATGAATCCATTTTCACGTGTGAAGATATAATAAAATTTTATTGCAGCACATGGAGCCTGGTGATAGGAACAGTGTAACTGCAATCTGCTGTTGTGATTTAATTACTCTGAGACTCTTGTTGCGAACGGTTCATCGACAGATAGTGCACCCTGGTTGTGACACGCGCCATGTCACTCTGAAAATGCAGAAATATCATGACCGTTAGTCTTGACTCGGTATCCAGAGGGCCGTTCTCCTTACACGTGAAGTAGATCAGTGTCATTGAGATAGTAACCAAGCTGGAGTCATTTGTTATGCTGGCAAAGCTCTTGCTCCAATATGTACCCGAACACTAATGAATAAATCAAATAAGTGATTCAGCAAGCGTGTCACCAGCAGCTAAATCTTGCCACATAAGCGAAAAGCTAATGGTTAGCTAATCAAAGTGCTAATTAAATCACGTAAAAAGTATAGGTACTCTCCCAAATTTTCTGGTGTGGCCAACCGACGGGATACCTCACCAGTTACCCCTGATGCTCCTGTGTATATCTGTATTACCCGCCCCGGGTACAATTCAGTCACATTAATTTGTTCTTGAAGCGAGAGGTGTATACTTAAATAGGTAGTACGAGACTGAATCTTATTCCTTAGCATGCTTCTACTTTGTATAGCTACGGGAGATTGGTGTAGTCTACATATGTTTGTAGGCACACATCTGTCACATCTATCGAAGCATTTGGTTAATTTTATAGCTATACACTATTTCTCACATCTTACCTTCTAATTTTAAGAAGCAACTCACTCGTATTTTTTCCTGTAAAATGAAGATTTACCAGATATTTCAGCAGCTACGGCTGCGCAAGGCTGACGGCTCAGCGAATTACCATCTACTCGAGAATGAGACCGATTATCTCGAAAAAGAAGAAGACCCGGGAAGCTCTGATTTCTCTTTCAACTATGATGAATCATCCACTAGTAAAAATGAATGCAGAAAGCAAACATCATTTTTGGAATGGCTTCGAATTCTCAAGGTTCTCCTTCCTAGCTTCCTCCAAACATCGGTCACGCAAGTCGAGCTAAAGAGACAGGGACCAACGTCCTGGCTAGGTTAGTATACCCGTCTATATATTCGCGTGTTTTTCAATTCGACTAATAAAATATAGATGGCCTTCGTGGTGTTGCGGCTTTATTCGTTGTTCTACACCATATGTCGCTGATCTGGTTTCCCTGGGATATCCACGACGGCTGGACTAACTGGAACGACCACCTCATCCAGCTTCCCATAATCCGTCTCATCATCTCGGGAAAAGCGAACGTCATGCTCTTCTTCGTAATTTCAGGCTATGCACTAAGCTGGAAGCCACTACATCTCATCCAGAACGAGGAACATCTTAAGATGTACCAAACACTAGCCTCCTCCATCTTCCGTCGTCACTCCAGGCTGTTTATCCCAGCTGTGATTATATGCTCTCCAGCTCCAGTAATCGCATATCTTGGAGGCTATTCTGAACAAGGCATATCGGGCGCTGCGATAAAACCGATGAACCCGCCTCGGTTCAATACGATCTGGGGTCAACTTGGAAACTACGTAGAAACCCTAATGCCTCTTTCTGACTTGTATGGCCCTGGTCCCATCGCATGGATATATAGCGACTCATTATGGACGTTGCCAGTAGAGTTCAAGGGCTCGCTCGTCGTCTTTTCTTTGTCAATTGCGCTGTCTAGATGCACAACACGATCGCGCGTCTTGATAACACTGTGCATCGCCTTGTATTCATTCTGGTATCTTCACTGGGGCGAGTTTTTGTTTCTAGGAGGCATGCTTATCGTCGAAGGGAACCTGCGATCTCAGCGATCGGCTAGCGCGAGAGAGCCAGGGCTTGATGAAGGCGAGGACGATGTCGAAGTCACGCAAGACAGATGGCTGTGCCCCATGGGTTTTAGGAGCCGAGTTTTCCGTCAAATATGCTCTAGTGCTGCATTTTTGGCTGCATTATTTATCCTGAGCATGCCAGACCATAACCGACATGCTTCAGAGAGCTATGGCTATAAGTCACTAGTCCAGCTAATACCTGCACATTTCCATGATATGGGGGCCGCGAACTATTTCTGGCAACCGATGGGTGCAATATTTGTCGTCCTAGTAGTCGACAGGTCACGCTTCTTACAAGGAATCTTCACAAATCGACTCGCGCAGTACCTCGGTCGCGTGTCGTTTGCTCTCTATCTAGTTCATATGCTTATTCTACACAGCCTGGGCTTTTGGTTAGGAAAATATTTCCTGCGCCTCACGGGGTCGGATTCAAAATGGGGGTACGGTACTGGTATTAGTCTGGCTGCCGTTATCGTCGGGTTCATAATCATGTGGGCTGCTGATTTAGGCTCACGCTTCGTGGATGATAATGCGGTACGGTTCACGGTGTGGGCTTACGGGAAGCTGTCGAGGTCAGCGGCTGATAGTTGAGGAGAGAAAGAATCTACAGGGACGAGATATATTGATGGTGGAAGTGACTCAAGTCTCGGGTCGGCGTTAGCTGTAGCAGAAGGCTGGAGCATCTGTTTAGGTAGCGGTTGGCGTGATATAAGTGAAGTATACACTAGGGATGATGTATAGAATAATTTAGGATATTCGGGCGATGGTTAATTGTGTCAGTGAAAGGTTTTGTTCTATGTATTACGATATCAATTTACGGATATTAAAAATATATACGGTTGGCTATATAATGTCGTTTCAGGGGTTATGCCTTTTCATGATAAATTCTCAAATGATAGCTTGTAATGATTTTCTATTATAGGAATAACGACTATCATGTTACGTAGGATATTTGATGATAATAATTAATACCTTAATCCCTCAGAATAGTTGCGAGCTTCTCCTGTCTATGTAAAACAACTAAACATCCGTAAAGATAATTCGTTTCGGTACTTCCTTTGTTGAAATTATGCAAGAAGTATGTTCATGGGGTCTTTGTTTAACTCTACACTTGTAATAGAATTTGAAGTAGGCGCTCAAATACCTATAGAGGCTTTGAAACATTTACAAGGACTTTAGTATATCTATCAAGTCTTGAGAGTTCAAGGCCTTTGTTTAACAACGTGACAGACAGCCACTACGTTAGAAACAGATATATATATTTCTAGGATCGAGCAACTAATGCTTATTCCTATCGCATCTATCACTGATTACAATAACTTCCAGGTTAGGCACCTCAATTTCCTATTCCTCGCACTACCATACATTCCGTAAGACACAAAGCGAAAATCCATTCATCATGCCTTGTCCCATTTGCGACCAGACTGGTTCTCATCTTCCATGGTGTCCTTTTCACCCTAATGGCTTTGCTCATCGTACTTCAATGAGTAACATATCGAGTCAACTGCCACCTAGTAAATCTGCATCACACGAGAGCTTTTCCTCTGGACGAATCAACCGAGCACCGGTTTGTATAAGAGGATAAAACGGGAAGCGCCAGACATGAGACTTGATAACTAGTAGAACGGCATACCACATCGCCAGGCACGTTTGAAGAGAAATGAGTTGACAATAAATCATATGTTAATAACCCCTAAATAAACGGCTATAATCTAAGACTTTGAAAATTATTATTGTGTATACATCTCTAAATGCTAGCTGCGCTTGTTTAATATGCCAACGTAAGTTAGAGGAGGGTAAGGTTTGATACGCTAAATGCGTGATAAGATTGACCAACGGGTAGTTTCTATCATTTCTTAGTCTTCGTAAATGGTCATCGAAGCACAACCACCAACAGCAGTGCGGGCGTCTCTGCTGACTATAGCCCCGGTCCTCTGCGCTATAATGTGAGCGTTTGGGGGTTGTTATCTTGAAGAAGAATATATAACATTTGCCGAAGGACTTTTGAGGATAATCGTGCAAATGATCTGACTGCACACGAAGTTGAAACAAGATCTAGGACTATTGACACTGGATGAAGTATTTTTAAAAAGACGTCTATTAATAAATGAGTGAGGATTAATTATAGTAATAACTATATCTAATACAGGCAAAGCTCAATACTCACTCGCTTACATAATCTGATGTGGTTCGTCGGCGGCTTTAAAGCCAAGGAGGCCAAGGAGATACAATGCTATGCGTGGACCCCTGTGCGTTTATTCCGCTGACGTCCTATCCCTCTTGTCGTACCACTCTGTTCTGTCTTTTTATTATGTTGAAGAAACTATCCGCCCTAATCAGTATCATGCGGAATCAGGTATGCCCTTGATCCCATCGTTGACGAGGCCATTCCAGGATGCGTGCATCCTTCACTCAGAATCCTCGCCTCTCATATCGAGTCTTGCCCCACGCCCAAGAAGAAGATGATCGTACTGAATACCACCATTTAACAGACTATCAGTCGTCAACAAGCAGTACCATTCGGTATCCTACAGATGTCCCACACATCCCAACACCGTCATGGGATAGCGCAGCAAGCTCGACCACGAAAGTTGGCCATGTCGCGCTCGACAGAACACATGAAAGTTCTAACTCGGGCTACACTGAGACAACACCGACTTGGCTTCCGTATACACTACGTTGGTCCTGTCTGGCATCATTCCTTGCTTTTACTGCTGTGTTAGAGATCCTAGTGGTGATTGTTCACGTACTATCCGCCCGCAAAATGGGTCTTGTCGCCGACGATGGGTCAGGAGGCATTATCATCCTTTCGAAATTTGTACCGACACTATTTGCTGTTGTTCATGGCATTCTTCTGTCAATACTACTCAATGATGTCAAACGAACACAGCCATTCGCCAATCTCGCCTCACCTTCCGGTGCCTCGGCTAAACAGTCTCTTACTTGGATGGCTGATGCCTGGTGGGAGTCCCTTTTAGCGAGCCTGCCGAAGCGCAATATCAAGAAGACCAACTGGGCCATGCTATGTGCCACTGTCGCCTTCATGTTCAGCTTCCTCATTATATCACCATTCTCCTCGACGTTGCTGGTTTCCCAGGATGTTCTTTTCGCTAAGGAACCAGCGTTTTCTCAACTCGATATATCGTCAGCTCTGCCGCTTCAAGCGAACCCGATAGGTACCACATATTTCCGCACCGTGAGTAGTCTTCTTCAGAATGTCACAACGTCGGCGTGGATCACCGATAACCATGCTGTGCTACCTTTTTGGCCATCGACGATAGGCAGTGCACCGTTGGGACCGATAGTCTCCGATTCGGTACAGACCTGGTCAGCGAAGACTACGGTATTTGACGTCGATGTGAATTGTGAACAAATGAACCTCGTCGAGTTCGTTCCTTTGGATTGGTTCGTACCTGAACTCAATACTACGGTTCCAGCACATAGAGCTAGGCTTTTATCTCCATCGGGATGCGCTCTTAACTTTACTCTCGCGGAGGGGGAAGACCTGTCTGGATCTGGCGGTGCAGTGTGGTCTGGCTTGCGCGATATCAATATTACTACCGCCTTTGGCGCGGGGTTTGACAGCCCATTAGACATCAGCGGGTGTACGCAAGATGAGATTATCTTCCTTTCCAAGCCTTTTTACCGGGCGACTTTCGCAAATGCTACGGTCATAGGCCAAACCTGTAAAACGAGCTATTTCATGGGGGATCCCAGCGTCACGGTCACCCTTTCAAAGAGCGCTTCCTTGGTTGAGATAGATGAGCTCGAATATTCGTCTATCCGCAAACCAATCCCCAGTACCTTTGCAGACTTGTCATCATTCCAGCGCGTTTTTCTCAACAATACGAACTGGAGTATGCATCTGAAGAAGCCTCTGGGAAGCCTCCGTGCTTTCGCTTCCGGTCCGGCTATCATGTTATCGGCTCTATACGACTTTTCCCCAGAGCAAATGGTAACCGACCCATCCTTCATTCGGAATGTCGGGCGTGTCAAAAAGCGCTTCTTTGGCGAGCTGCTACGTGATGTCTTTGACACTGTATCTGGGGGTGATACAGTCGGTATAGCTGGGACTATCATAGACACGAAACGACGAGTAGTAGTGGTATCTTCTGTGGCCATTATATTGGAAATCTCCCTATTCCTGCAAATCATTCTTTTGTCCACCGTTCTCATTACCACGCGGCTATCCAGGCGGCCGCTGGGGCTCTTCGCGGACCCAGCGCCGCCTATCCGCGTAGCGAAACTGATCTCAAACGAAGCGGGCACGTTACAATCACTCGATAGCTTACATAGTACTTATTCAAAGGACCTGGAGCTTTCACTGTCGGACAAAAGATACCTGTTAAGTCAAGGCCGAATTCGTCTCATTGCCCATGAAAGTCCTGGACGCCTTACCAACATGCCCACTTCACAGAAACAAGGGTCATATCAGCGTAGCTTGCTGAATTCTGCTCACCGGGAAAAGCAATCCCACACCTTCTCGATACGGATGTTTGTCATACTAATATTATTGCTTTTGACTATATTAACAGCGATAGCGTATCTTTACTGGTACTCCGATGCTGTTGGGCTCTACCAAACTGCCTTCGTATATGCGTTTGACATTTCGGTCGGTGGTCTTGATCTGGGAGATGTGAACCCAGCCTCTCTTATCACGACTATTGTCGCAGTTAGTATTGGCCTCTGGTGGGCTTCGCTTGACACAACGCTTCGGAGGATACAGCCATACCTAGTTCTTGCGAAAAAATCGATCACTAGGTCTGGATCCGAAGGGGCGTTGATTTCATACATTTCTTCATATCTACTGTGGGCAACTTGGAGGGCGTTGAAGCGTAGCCACTGGGTACTAGCTCTGGTTTGCACCGGCGCTTTTTTGTCTGAGATACGTACGTTGAATTGAATCTTCTGGTATTCACGTTCCCCTTGTTCTGACCTCAGCAGTCACTATTGCGATGTCATCCCTCTGGACTAGAGAGGCCGGAGCACTGCCGCTTGTGGTCGATGCACCGCGACAACTCGAACTACGGCAAGTCCCACAACTATCAGCGGGGACTGAACAGTTCACATCCCATGCAGGCAATTATAAAAAAACCGTTCTTTCGGAATTGTTCGAAAATATGAGGACATCGTGGATATACGGTGCGGCAGTGCAGACTTCACTGAACGGATCGGAACCACCCTGGAGTTCGGGAGGTTGGAGCTTCGTTCCGTATGATTTATCTATGGTCCCTTCGATGACGCTTCAGAACACGGGAAATCAAACGGCGACACCGAAATATCCAACAAACGCGACTGTAGAGAGTTCGGCGATCCGTGCACGGCTCGAGTGCTCTCCATACGAGCACTTGGATCTGGTAGATAGCGAGACCTGGCTCACTGAATGGGACCTGACAAATACCACGCAATGGGATAAAGAAACGAACACAAAAGCCATGTCTCGCGGGTTTGAGCTCGGATTGTCTGGCGACGGATACGACGGTATTGGCACCGAAAATGTCTTGCTCTATCTAGACCGACAACCCGACCCTCAAGGTAACTACTCGACATTTTTTGTCAACAACAAGAGGTTCCAATGCTGCCAAAACAAGACCGACGGGCAGATAGCCCCAGGGTCGGTGGGGTATTGGTCACCGAATTTACAGAATGGCTCGTCCTACCCCGATTTCGCCGGAACATGGCCTACGAACTTCACGGTGAAATGGATTCATGGTCTACCTGTGGAGGGCTATTGCGGCATCTTGGATACTTTTGGATGTCTTCCTCGATTGCTGTGGGCTGAAAAGCCGAGGATGGCTGTTCTGAACTGCATGCCTATCATTGAGACAGCAAATGCTACAGTTACAGTCGATGCGACAGATGGGAATGTTGTCGACTTTGCACTTCACGGAGAACCACAACCAGATCACTCTGCATGGGCTGACGATTTCAAAAAGCACCAGTACAATGATTCCGTATCTGGTTTCGCCATCAATATCACAACCTCTCACGGAATCCTTTTCCTCACTGCACTGCTTGGCGCAGCGGATCTAGATGAGATCCAAGGAACTAATCTAAATTACCTCTTCACAAAATCCGAGAGCATTGAGGACCAAACTTTTAACATTCGCCAGTCTGGTCTGAACGTCGACTTGATGACATATTCCATGCTATCACTCGTTAATTACGACCACGAAGCGCTCCTTGACTTGGAGACACTGGAGCGCACGGCCCAGCAAACTTTCACAGCTCTGTTTCAACATTTCGCCAGTAATAACGTTTCTTTTACCACTGGTGGCTATGTGTTTCAACCGCCCGGAGAGAAGCTTCCCAACGACCTCGACGGACCGGTGACTAAGAGCTCAAGAGCCGATGTGATGTCTGTTAATGGGACAGTCACTATGCATATATCTCGCTCGGTGGAACTGCTGAAGATCTCTAAACTTGCAGCGTGGATCTGCTTATCTATACTGGCTTATCTGATCATCGTAGGGATTACCTTGACAATCGCGTCCCGGAGATACACTACCCTGCTCCTGAGACGGGTCAATAGTATTGCTGACGTAGCTGTCCTGATGGCCGGAAGCCAGCGGCTCCTGAAGCTCGCACGGGAGAAGGCTGTCAACAATTTTAGGCTCGACCCGAGCACGAGGGTGCGGCTAGGCTGGTTTAACGACGAGAATGGTACAATGAGATGGGGTATCGAGGTTGTCGGCGAAGAACAGAGTGAGGTGGCTAATACTCCGCTCAATGACGATACCTCACGTTTGAGAAATGACAACTCAGTTTATGCCGTGGCTACTACGTCCGGTTCGTTTGCGTCGAGATCTCAGCTGGAGGCCCATGTATCGTCTGTGACTCCTTCTGTCGGATCTCAAAGTAGAATTTCCCTACTCCGTGAGCCAGATCAGGTTCAGATTCGCCATCACGGACACATAACAGCTGCCCAGCAGAGCGTGGAGGCACTTCCCGACTCCGACTTCGAATCGCAGTTTCTGATGCCCGTTGTGAGCCCCCAAGCGACAGTTCATTCCCTGTCGAGCACTGGGACGCCAAGTATTGCTCCTTCGGTCCACCTCAGTCTGGACGAGAGGCCATTTGCGGACTATTTTGTAGAAGATACTTACCTCAGGCCTTTGAACTCTGAGCAGGATTCACTGATCCCGCGGTAAATCCTGCTAGGCGTCGTAGGCTTCTGTCGAGATCGACTGGTCCTTCAGCGAAAGACAGGGCCTACGAGTAGCAGTTGCGCGCTTCCATCTTCTGCCTACTGTCAGAAATTGCGTGTGATCTGAACATCCTGAGTTTAGGGTCGCGAGACGGTCCGTTGGTGTGCAATGCGCTGAGGCTTCTGAGGCTATGTCTACGGATCATTATATGATTTCGACTAGTCAGGGACGCTATCTCTTTGACCGCGGACTCTCCGCCCTGGCTTTTATATCCATTTATACCTATATGATGGCTGCTTTCTCGGATTCCGATGAGCCCTAACACTCTACTTAGTGCCCACTAAAGGTCATGGATGTTTAACCGTGCTCAAAATGGCTAACAGGCTGGCTACAACGGCGACACTTAGCCCGTCATCACCAGATAAGGACAAGATCCGGCCGAGAGTAGTTTTGGCTTAAGTGATTGGGGCTGCACATAGCATTCCAATAGGGCTTCAAGTCCCAAATACTATAGCCCTCTAATCCCAAGGTTAGATCAAGATGCCAAATAGATGGGAAGTGACTTGTCGCAGTATATTGATAACGTTATAGGCGCCAGAGATGCTGTACAGAGTGGGGATTGTTTTGAGTTGCTTATCCGTCAGTTGGAAGCACGTCTTGGCCTAAGTCCTCGTCATCATCCAGAGCCCTCGATTTTCGTGCGGGCATTGAAAGCAGACTCTTTCGCTAGTCGGCAGGAACAGAAACCCACCAAAGCCAAAACAAGGAACACACTTAACGAACCTGAGAACCTGCTGGAGCAGAGAGGAAGAATGATAGGCGAGTAGTTGTGTTGGATTATTTCTCGATACGCCAGAAGGCGTTGTACGATAGCTTTCCCCTGAGGAAACGCGCGAGATTCGAGGTAGCAACTGGAAGTCTGATAGACCGAGAGTGAGTCGCAGAAGCTCTGGAGGGAGTCTGTCGAGTGAGCTAAGTGACGAGCTCTTCACAGCGTATATAGGAAGGCTTTGCTGGAGGGATTTTACGTATCATCCCATGGAGAACTAGTTCCTCGCAACAGGTGAGCCGTGAGATGAGCTCTTCCGAGAAGACTCACCGGGGGAGATTATTCAATCTAATGGGTAGATCTAAGTAGACTATTTTTACAACGCAATTCTGAGGAATTTCAAGGACGAAAATAGGTGTTTTTATCGCATGGGCAATTGGCGTGGTGAGACGAATCGGACCATCCCTGACGACTGATCGCGGTCGCGTCGGGGAGCAACTTACCTCAATGCCCCAAGAGAGGGTTTGAGCCCCTATGTCGGCCCACGGCCTAGCCTGCTGAGCTGGTGTGAGAGTGAGCGATTGGGAACGAAGAATTGCGGCGCGTCTAGTCAATTTGTTGCGACACGTACTGATAATAGACACTAGGCTCCCTTTGATACGTCTCCTGGGAATTTCTTACGGCTATTCTAGGTAGGCCTATCACTAAATTCAGATTGGGATCCACATACATAAGGAGTATAGTTTAGATAGGAGGTATACACGATTCGAAGTTGGTCCTACAAGGGTACGAGGCGAAGGATTCTCACTTATACGCGGGGTGGTGCACCCGTCCCGCATATACGTGCTGAGTGAGGCCCTTTAAGTCAGGCCTAAATTTCGCTTAGGAGAAAAGTCAGTATATCTAGCAAGCAATCTGTGAGTGTGGTGGGTAATAGACACTTGTTGTTACGCAATACAAGCGCGTCACCTACGGCGCAGGCATTGCGCTGGGTATCATCGGGACTGAAGAGGTGAGGCTCGGTGACATCACAGTGCACCATCAGCTGATTGGTGTTGCTGATCGGATTAGCGTTCCCGGCGATGGCGTCTCGAGCGGTATCCTTGGGCTTGGGTACCCTCTCCTGACATCTGCGCACCCTGGCAATGGTGTGCCCAACGACACGATATCGCTGCTTACGAACAAGGAGCTCTATGAGCCGCTGCTGTTCCAAATGCATACACAAGGCTTGATCTCCGCCTGGTTTAGTCTCACACTCGACAGGCTTCCCAAAGGGCAGTCAACAGGGAGCGGAGGGGTTTTAGGCCTTGGCGTACTACCCGATGTGAAGACAAGCGGGCCATTTGTTACTGTGCCCGTGGAGCCCACGGACGCGCTGCCGTTAGAGCTGACTGGTGGCAATATCAGCGAATGGACATTGGCCGTAGAGGGTGTGGTTTGGAGCGCCGGAGGCTCGTCAAGGGCTGTCAAGACTAACACTACACGCTTCCAAGCTGTCGTCGATTGCGGAAACTTCTTCAACCAACTTCCACAGGAGATCGCGGACCGGGTCAACGCTGACTTTATACCTCCTGCCACGTATGATTCTGCGACGGATAGTTATCCGGTCGGTTGTGATGCGGTTCCGCCTTCATTCGGTATCACCATCGCTGGGACGACATTCTCCCAGAGCCCGGACGACATGATCTTCCAGCTTCCCAACGGCACTTGTGTCTCAAATATCAAACGAGGGGGTGCAGCAGAAGGAATCATGCTTAACTTCCTAGGTGGCGCATGGCTCCAAAACGTTGTGGCCGTCTTCGACTTTGGCAAAGATGAAATGCGGTTTGCGCAGAGGGCTGGTGGTGACATTGTGTCCAATAGCACCACGAATGGCACTAATACCCCCCCTATCATCTCTTCTGCTGGGCAGCTCGAGTCCCCCATACTCGGAGCCACAGGTTCTCTAGCACTTCTAACGTGGGCTATCGGTTCATTGATCTTTGGATAAAAGGGTTTGTTACCCATGTATGCTTGTTGAGGTCATGTGTTCTCGTAATATTACTGAGTCTGGAGAGCGCGTGTAGCCGTTGGAAATTCTGCCGTATCTATACAGCTTTGATTGTCCTGCTATTTGAGCCCAATAGATTATATCAAGGAATGACGCCTAAGTTCTTCGCGAATCCGGCTAACCCATTAACTCTTTCTTCAAGGGCGTCGCCAGCTTGCCACTCCAGCGCGAGCGTTCCCAGCAGTATCTGGTGCTGTGAGGCCAAGAGCATAGCAATTTCAGCTAGAACACGGCTATCGAACATTCCTTCACGCCTACCGCTTATAGATAATAGTAGGTTGAAGGCCCTCTTGAAGATGACAGGATCGGTGCACTTCATGATGAGCAGAAAGAGGGGCGCAACGATGCCTGTCTCAGCCCCCAGGGATCGGCTACCCGCTCCCAGAGCTTGAGTTGTTGATTCGATTAGGTCAAGAACTCTATTCAGTGTATGCCAGTGCGGAGATTCGGAAGGTCCGCTGAATACAGATGGGTCGTAGGGGAGACTAGCTGACAGTAGGAGTCGAAAAATATGATAATGGATGCGTAAAATAGCAACAGCCGGGCCTTGTGCTGCTTCGCGGGCTTGACCTGAAGAGCCTTCTTTTCCCTGGATTGTTTCTATGCTATTATTAATAGCACGGTAGTTACCGGACTCATCGGTAGAGATCGACTGATCGTGAACAAATCGGTCAAGTCTGTTGTTCCACTCTGTATAAGCCTTCTCAATTGTTTGCTTTTCATGTTTAACCTCGTCTGGTAGTTGGTACTCCGGCCAAAACTTCATTGATTCATTTGATATCAATAACTGCAGCATCGTATTTTGCAGTTTTGTTAGGTCTGCCTGCGCATTGTCGATAGTCCTGAAGATCTCTGATGCTGATATTTCAGACTCTGGGGTGGGACTTAGTCGTATAAGAGGTAGGCGAGCATCATCGAACATGCTGGCTTGTAGATCAAGTCGGGTTAGCACCTGCTCTAGTAAATCTAGATGTTCATGTTCGCGACTTTTAGGGACGAGCCGCTTCCCTTCCTTTTGACGGGATAGGATCGCGACCCCGCTGTTAAGATGCCGTAGGGCCCCCTCAGTGTTGCCTTGCGTGTTCTCAAAACAGAAGAAAAGTACGGAGCAAATGAGGGGTATTATCCCCGATGCTGCGTCTCTGTTATCAATACCGGCACTCATATGCTTGCGCAGTGATCGCAT
The DNA here is from genome assembly GCA_022578965.1 of Xylaria sp. FL1777. Classification (NCBI taxonomy): domain Eukaryota; kingdom Fungi; phylum Ascomycota; class Sordariomycetes; order Xylariales; family Xylariaceae; genus Xylaria; species Xylaria sp. FL1777. The sequence continues at coordinate 326,551 of MU400540.1, read as the reverse complement.
GGCTCTGCTGTAGTAGACCATAGCGTCGGCTGACACGACATCGCCGCTATCATGCGCCGTTATGTAACATTGGTGTGCGTAGCTGAGGGCAACGACAGCTTGACGGACGGCGACGTGATCATGGCTATGCTGCAGTACAAGACGCGTCCAGAACTCGGACCTCAGGTGGCCGGACAAGTCGCCGGCACCTTGGACACAGAAGTAATGTAGCAATCGGCGATCTTGCTGGCTGCCAGGGATACGAAACGGAATGGCATATGCCGTGATTCGTGATGTAATCAGAGTGGTGCCTTGTTGAGTTCCACCGATGGTCGAGTAACCACCGCATTCCCATCCCTTCTGTGAGCATTGCTGACAATGGGGTTTCCTCTCGTCGCATTTGATATGCCGGGCTCTAGAGGCTGTCAGGGCCACCAATGAAAGCTGATTGAAAATGCTACCTACTTGCAGGTTTCGCAGCCGCTCCTGGATCTCTGGCCTCCCTTTCGTCTCAGTTTCAGCTGAGATACCGCCATAACAAATTCAAGACTTAAGACTCCAGTTCTCAAAGTATTTGAGATTGCTGAGTCAATGCGTCGCCGTTGCCACCAATACACTACACCATGATCTAGCTATCTTAGCATCGTTGCGATTTTATAAAAATGCCATGGTTTGCTGCCCCTCTCATTCGCAGGGCATTGTCTCGTATGAACTATCCAGCTCTGAATCCATGTGCTTAATACATATTATTCATCATTACGAGAACATAGGGAGAGCACAGTTTCTATAATTAGGTCGAGATTACTTACTGCGCAGTTGCTTTACGCTAGATCGTCAGCTAGGGGACATGCCCCTGTAGCCTTCCTATTACTGGTCCAGTACCAAGTGTAGTTAAGGTAGAGTTAGAGCTGAAAATAAGAGTAAAATCACTATAGTATGCTGATGTAAAATTACTGTAGGTAGATGTTCGTGTATATAATTAGTTGTGTATTGTGTGTATTAATAGCAACGTATAATAGGGGTCTCTGCCAAATTTAGTTGAGGTGGTTTGTGCCGTTCTATGCGCCATCTCCATACCGTTCACTTCTCCATCTGATCGGACCTTGAGTTAAACGGATTATTTCTATATTGCCTACTAATAGTCCAGTGTAACCTGCAAGAAACTTCGCTTCTACTCATTTGGCATGTTGTCTGCTCTCTCAACAGTGGGTTGATCGCTTTTGCCATATGCTGTTGAGTGAAGCGCTTATAGTCGCAGGGATATTTAGGTCGTAGATGATAACCCCATACAATGGAATTGGCAAAGAAAATCTACTTTCTTCAAAGGTGACTTCCTCTGGAGCGGTTGTATACTCGATCTTTTGAGAACCCGTAGCCCTACTTGGGCGTATCTAGATTGTAGGATACTTGAAACTTAGGATGTTAATTAACTCTCGGTTATTTCTTTCTATTATTATATACGTGTGTGCATCTAGTGGCGTGTTATATACGACATTTTTACTCCCTAGATAGCCTTCATAGCTACACTGGCGGTTTTGAGATTAGCCCCTAAGGCTGTAATCGTAATTAGTCCTTGCTTGTCGGCCTTAGCTCGCACAATTGCAAGTGCAAGGCCGCTATAGGCATTTCTCTCTTTAGAAGGGAACACAGTAAAGTCCGCTGGGTCGCCATTATCAGTGGCCACCAGCTCGCCCGCACCAGATACATCGAATGCGATGTTATTGGTAGCCCGAGGCACGACACGCCCCTTGCTATCAATAACCTCGACTGTGATATAGGCCAAATCCTCTCCATCAGCGCGAATTGAAGACCGGTCCGCCGTTAGGCGTAACCCCACGACATCTCCGACTGTTTCAACTGTAGCTGTTGCCCAGACCTTAGCGTTCTTGTAGGTAACGACATGTAGTTCTCCTGGGGCATAAACGACCGTATCCCAGCGGAAACGATATGAGTTTTGTGCTCTGACTAGACGACCCTGAGATTTCCTATTGAGGAATAATTCTGCCTCGTCCGCGGACGAGAAAACGTGTACCGGCGTCACCTTGCCTACTCGATCCGGCCAGGTCCAGTGGGGGAGAATGTGTACAGTCTGAAGATCAGGTCGCCAGCGGGACTGGTATATATAGTACCGATCTTTAGGGAAGCCGGCGAGGTCGATAATCCCCGAGTATGAGCTCCGTGCTGAATAGTAGGGAGTTGGCTCGCCGAGGTAGTCGAATCCTGTCCACACAAACTCACCAGCCACAAAGGAGTAGGGGTCCTGAGCCGCAAAGACCTTATCTGCCGAGGAACCGAAGTCTGCAGAATACAACTCGTACGCACTGACTTGCATAGCAGTGGAGTTGCCCCCTGATGTGTCGTTGATAGGGGCACTGACCACACTAGTCACTGGGAATATATAAGTTCCTCGCGAGCTCAGAGCCGAAGCTGTTTCGCTACTCTCAATTAACTTCTCGGGAAACGTCGAGTGAAAAGAATTGTAAAGAGGCGGCGTCGAAATACCAGGCAGATAAGAGTACGCAGGCGTGTCGCGAATTCCTTCGCCCTGATAATTCAAGCTGATGACGTCGAAGACGGTAGGAAACGTCATATTAGGCTTTGCAGAGTTCATCGAAGCAGTAACTAGTCTAGTAGGATCCATTTCATGAACGATGTCGACGAGGCCCTGTGCCACGGCGGCACCTTCGAGGTCCGTTTGCTGCTCACCTACCTCATTTCCAACGCTCCATAAGTAGATAGACGGATGATTGCGATCTCGGCGCATGAATGTCCGCAAATCAGCTTCATGCCAATCAGAGAAGATGAGATGGAAGTCATTGGGATTTTTTTGAATTTCCCAGCAATCGAAGATCTCGTCCATAACAAGAAACCCCTTCCTGTCGAGCAGGTCCAGCAGTTCGGGCGCAGGCGGATTGTGAGATGTACGGATGGCATTAACACCCAGGTCACGCAGAATCTCTAACTGCCTTTCTGCAGCGCGGACATTAAATGCGGCCCCGAGAGCTCCGAGATCGTGATGCTGATTGACACCCTGGATCCGAACATGCGCTCCATTAACAAGCAAGCCTTTATTTGGGTCTAAGGCAAACGTGCGGATACCAAACCGTGTTTCGTAGGTATCAATAACCTGGTCACTGTGGCCAGTATAAAGCGTTGTGACAGCGATGTACATATTTGAATTTTGTGACGTCCAGACTCCCCACAATTGGGGGTTCCTTACCAGAGTCGAGCTTTCGGAGTCCACGCTCTGGCCCGGTGACACACTTACAGAAGTTCGAGGAAAAGATGCAACCTTGAGCCCCTTTTCGCCTGTATCTGAGTTTAGCGTGAACACATCGGTAGAGATATAAACATCCCGTCGGATGTTTGCTTTGTTCTCAACTGAAACGACTAAGTTGAGAATTGCTGACGAGGAAGACACTGCTTCAGTGGTTATATATGTTCCCGACTGACCAACATGTGTTTTGTCGACCTTAGTAAGCCAGACGTTCCGATATAGACCGCCTCCAGGATACCAACGAGAAGATTGCGTGGGATTATCAAGCCTAATTGCCAACTGGTTGTCCTTTCCGACAGCTAGGTGAGGAGTCAAGTCGAGACGGAACGAATTGTAACCGTACGGCCAACCCCCCAATAATTTCCCATTAAGCCAGACTATCGCATATGACATGGCTCCGTCAATGTCTAGATAGATTTCCTTGTCGGTATCGCCCGGCTCAACAGTGATCTTACGCCTATACCATCCAACTCCTTGAACCGGTAGACGCCCCATTCCGCCGCCGACGGGAACGTTGTCTCCGACGTAGAACGGCCCTTTGATAGCCCAATCATGGGGGACTTTGACAGTTTCCCAATTACTGTCGTCGAATTTTGAGTCTGTATACTGAACCGTGATATTTGGCTCGGAGGGAGGTCGCTGATGGCGATTGCTAGGGTTAGCGATGAACTCGTTCGCAGAAGGCAATATGTACGCCTTGAGCTGGTCGTACGTGATGCCGTCTGGATTTTCAAAGGAATGCCAGAACCGCCAATCTGTGTTGAGCCTGGTCACTTGGCGACCGCTCGCCGGCGTCTCTGGTCGGCGGCCATCGATTACAGACGCGGCGACACTTGACGAGTGGTTCAGCACTAAACAACCTAGGCCAAAAAGTTGAATGGCATTTTCTAGTATGAAATAGGCAAGCATTGTGACTCAGCACGTTCGACGTGCGAAACTCCAGGTGAGCATGGCACATTCCCGCCCTCACCGAGCACACTCAGGGAGTTATATCAAGAAACATTTATCCATCTCCGTTGATTAGTGCAATGATAAGTAAAGGCACAGCATGTAATTTTGCTCCTAGGCCGTTGCGCTATTCTATGCATCCACAATTATTCCACGAAGCAGATGTCATTGCAGAGGCGCATTTAGCCATTATATCCACATGCCAGAACTCGCGATTGGGCCGACTCTGGCCATTCGACGAAGAGTGCCTGACTGCTACCATGGTTGCGCCTGCACCCCGCATGAGGAGAAGGTGGTGATTGTTACTTCAAATTGCCGAAGACCCATGTTTCCTAGCGGCTGGGCTTGGGGAAAATGGAGGACGTTTTAAGCGACATAGATATTAACAGTGTTTTATGAAAACGAGACTTTGAAGCAAGTGAGCGTAGACAGCGAGAGATATTTAATGTGTTAGCAGGCAAGTTGACATTAAGGTCTGGCCCCTTTTCCAAACTGTGCTAACTCCGCCACCACAGCCACCCCGACGGTGGGCCACTACCACATACTTCCGACAATAAAAATTTAGGCCAGAGGCGGGGTAAAATCCCATTTATTTTACAACAATTACACTTAATACACCACAATTACAACCTTATATTTCACTGTAAGGAAATAAAGGGTATTATAGCAATAATCATTATAATACTCCTTTTTTTTTTTATAAATAAAGCTTGAAATTCTGTTTGTTGGAGGGGTGTAGTAATGGCCCAATACCGTAGGCTACTACTACACCCCTCTAACAAACAGAATTTTAACTAAAAAATCAAAGTATTAACTGCACTAAAAATGCTAGAATTAAATAAAAAAAAATATCAATATTCCAATCCAATTAAATATAAGTTAATTCAATTAAATAAATTAAATTAGAACATTAATTGTTGGGAAATAAACGGTAATTTAGTTCGTTTACCCCGCTAAATTCTTATTGTCGGTTGAATGTGGTAGTGGCCCTCCATACACCCCCTGTTGAAAGGTAATTGATTACCTAATGCCTTTATCTCGACCCTGGCCAGTTATGATACACTACCACCATCAATCCAACGCCAAACATCACTTGTATCTTCTCTGCTATCGTACAAATTGTAAACACCCAAAGCATATTATAAAACTCACACATGCTAGAGATAAAATTAATCTCTGGAGCCTTACCTACATATCGAAATTAGGTTTGAACTGAGCTTGATGTGAGACATTAATTTGCATACACATTCCCGGTGATCTGCTACGCTGTGCACCCCAAGACCAGGCCCGAAGCCAGTCGGAACAGGCTACTACATGGACGCCAATCGCGAATAGACTTGTATGCTGTACCAGCAGATCCATCGGGGTTCAATTGGCCCGAGAAGGCCGTGGCTAGGCCAAGTAGGTCCGCCATGTGACCGTCGAGATCGGATCTCCATCCCGTATTCCTTGATGGCTGCCCAAAGCTGCACCAATGCCCAGGAGAAAATAGAGATTCGAATGAATAGATAACTAGGGATGGGCTAAGAAATGAAAGACAGCAACTCCCTCCCGTAGTGGACGTGACTATCGACATCATGTTCACAAGCTCTGATAATCACGTCTTGGAGTACAGGTACGATTCGGAGCTTCTCCGCATCGAACCTTGGGGTCCAAATGCTCTCCGCATTCGCGCTACCTACGAACCCGCGTTCCCCACGGAGAACTGGGCTCTCTCAGAGCCAATTCCGGAACTGAGTGTCTCGTGCAGTTCCCAGGACGACCGAGGCTCTATCCGCAATGGTGATATTACAGCTGAAATCAACAACAGGGGCAAGATCACCATCATCAACAGCAAGGGCAAGGTCCTAATAGAAGAGTTTATGAGGCAACGCCTGGACGTCAAGGATCCCAAATGTTCTGCTCTGCGTATAGTGCCTCGCGAGTTCAAGCCCCGGCTGGGCTCAGACTCGTGGCACTTGACGGCAAGGTTTGAGGCCTTACATGCTAACGAAAAGATCTTCGGCATGGGTCAGTATCAACAGCCCTATTTAGATCTAAAGGGTGCCGACATCGAGCTGGCCCAGCGCAATTCCCAGGCATCTATCCCGTTCGCAGTTAGCTCGGAGGGATATGGGTTTCTCTGGAATAACCCAGCTATCGGCCGTGTTGTATTCGGCAAGAATGCCACTACTTTCGAAGCATTCTCAACGCGCGTGCTGGACTATTGGGTCGTAGCGGGTGATACCCCGGCGGAGATCGTTCGTGCTTATGGAAAGGTGACGGGTACTGTACCTGAGATGCCGGAATACGGCCTTGGCTTCTGGCAATGTAAACTGCGCTATCAGACACAGGAAGAAATCCTCGAGGTGGCAAGGGAACACAAACGCCGTGGCCTGCCCATGGATGTAATAGTGGCGGATTATTTCCATTGGCCGAAGGAGGGAGAATGGAAGTTCGACCCGACATTCTGGCCCGATCCCGGTGCGAGACTCACTCTTCATTCCTCTGTCCCAGGGACAACTGCTCATTATCCAAAACTACAGACGCCATGATCGCAGAACTCAAGTCCCTCGATATCGAGCTTATGGTTTCCATCTGGCCAACAGTTGACCGCAAATCAGAAAACTATGCCGAGATGCTCGAAAAGGGCCTCCTTATCAGGCAAGATCGAGGCTGGCGTATCGTGATGGAGGGCGTGGGCAACTGCGTCCACTTCGACGCCACGAATCCGGAGGCACGCGAGTACGTGTGGCAGAAGGCCAAAGAGAATTACTACGATCGTGGGGTCCGCATCTTTTGGCTTGACGAAGCCGAGCCCGAGTACACGCATTACGATTTTGACAATTATCGATATCATGCCGGCCCAGATTTAAGTAAGCAACATTGTGACCGACTTAAACTCTATGTTCCTATTATATGATATATATTGAACAGCAAGACATCACGACGAAGAGAGAATAGAATTCTGCGGTTGTCTTCTAAAAGAGGTCACAGCTAACGATCGGCAGTGGTCGGCAACATATACCCAGTACAGTACTCGCGCGCATTCTACGAGGGCATGAAGGCAGCAGGCCAAGAGCGCGTCGTGAATCTAGTGCGATGCTGTTGGGCCGGGAGTCAAAAATACGGAGCTCTACTGGTATGTGAAAACCCCTTTAAACTTCCGCCCTTAAGCCGATACAAACAACTCCCAAGACTAACCCGCGATCCCACAATATAGTGGTCCGGAGACATAGCTAGTTCCGTAAGTAACTCCCTCGCATTTTCCATTCTTATCTTGCGTACTTTAGGAGCATAATAGCTCTTTTCCCCAGGTAACAATCTGCTTCGACGCTTCCAAGTTACCCAAATATCATCTCCCCTTTCTACAGCACAATATATAATAATAATTGACCCGAATACGCAGTGGCCCAGTCTCCGCGCGCAGCTCTCGGCGGGCCTCAACGCCGGACTGGCGGGAATACCGTGGTGGACGACAGACATCGGCGGGTTCCACGGCGGGGACCCGCGGATGCCCGAGTTCCGCGAGCTGTTCGTCCGCTGGTTCCAGTGGGGGGCGTTCTGCCCCGTGTTCCGGCTACACGGGGACCGCGAGCCTCAACAGCCACGCCACGGCACGACGGGCGGCAGCCACTGTCTTTCGGGCGCGGCGAACGAGGTGTGGAGCTACGGCGAGGACGTCTACGCCATCTGCGTTAAGTACCTATTCCTGCGCGAGAAATTGCGCGATTACGTCCGCGGCCTCATGGCCGACGCCCACCGGCACGGCGACCCTGTAATGCGCCCGCTATTCTACGACTTCCCTGACCAGGCGAACCTCTGGGACGTCGCCGATCAGTACATGTTTGGCCCCAGGTATCTCGTTGCCCCCGTCTTACACGAGGGACAGAGGGAGCGCCGTGTTGTGTTGCCGCGGGGTTTCGCTTGGCAGCAGCTGAATGCCGACGGTGAGCGGATTGGTCATGTCCACTCGAGCTCGTGGACAGGCAGTGATGACGAATTTGCCATCGCAGTGGCCGCGCCGTTAGATTATATGCCTGTTTTCGAGAAGCTAACTACTTAGTTAGAGTGGTCAATCGAAGATTCAAAAGAGAGAGAACGGTGATGTGGAAAATGGCAAGGTATTTCCATAGACGTCCACGTGCGGCCGCTTACCCATAGGCGACAGCACCTACATCCCCCCCCGTGTCAAATAACTCAACGATTACCAATTTATCGAGGCAACAAACTTTATTTAATTATTACAAGCATACCAGGGTCCCATGATCTAAAACTTCTCCCGCGCCAGCCAGTATGACGGATGTCCGTGTCACGCAACCAATGACAACCAAGCCTTATACCCCTCGCACACGCCAAAGCAAATAAATCGCACACTTTTTCCATCTTTCGTAGTTGTACACGGCAAATCGTAGTCTTCATCGTGTCCTCATAAAAGCTCACACGTTCGAGTGTCTTAGCGGAGAGATAGAGCCATCATTCTTGGTATCAACTGGACCTTTAAAGTTCGTTCTTCACCTGCTTCTTTGCCTCATTGGCGCCCGCACCCAACTGGCCGATGACCCATTGGTAAGCGCCCTTGACGCTCTCACCAATTTTGGCAAATGCAGTGTCTACGGGGTTCGTAGTACCATATTTAAAGTACGTAGACTGCTTGCGGGCCTCAGCCTTGAGCTCGTTGAGACTGGAGCCCTGGGGAACTTGCTAGGGGACAGTCAACGTCAATTCCAGGGTTTCAAGAGGAATAATTCTTACCACGCCATAGCTGTCTAGATATGACTTGAGCTCGCTTTCACTCCATGTGTCAAAGACGCTATCCTTCGCAGATTGAGTTGCCTGGGCAAGATAGCTCGTGGCTGAAGCGTATGAGCCACCGCCCGCGCTCGAGGCAGAAGCGTAAACATCCTGGGCTGCCTTAACTAGATCCTCACGAGTAGCGCTAGCACTCTGGCCCACTTTCTTTGCAGCAGAATCACCACTGTTGGCAAGATACTCCTTGAGATTCTGATAGGAAAGATCATCCCAAGTCCATGCGTTGTAGTTCGAAGCCACTTTGTGGGAGTTGCGTCGTACTAATGCACGAAGTATATCGGTCTTGGAAGCTTGAGGAACAGGTACACCACGAGCGTCAAGATAAGCCTTCAGTCTGCTATCAGACCAAGTTTGGACTGCCTGATCGAAGGCCCCCCGAGCAGCCAGGGTAGCATCATTGGTGGCCTTAGCATACTCATTTCCAGCCTTGCTCGTGGCAGCGCCAAATGCGCTGGCAGCCGAGTCTGATAGAGTGTCACCTAGGAACTCAGCGCGGTGTTTGCGAACGAGTGCACGAAGTTGGTTGGCCTTAGTACCCTGGGGTACTTTTTATATTATTAGCTAAATCTCACAATACCGGCACAGTCAACAACCTACCAGTAATCCCGTTCTTGTCGCAGAACTCCTTCAGTTGAGAATCACTCCAGGCATCAATAATCTTATCCGTTAGGGTTCCATAGGCAGCATTAGCGCTCGCGGATGCGGAATCCAGCTGTGCTTGAGACCTGAGGTATGCAAGGCGGGAGTTACGGCGAACCTCAGCAATTAACTTGTCACGCTACGAAGACATTAGCCGACCATCTTCCAGGGGAATGGGACGGAAAGGAAACCGACAGTTGTAGGTTGAGGAACGGGAAAGCCGTGAGTATCCAGCCATTCTTTCAAGTCAGATTCAGTCCAAGTCTCGTATAGCCAGTTACCTGGATATGACGCCGTCTCTCCGGCTTTTTTGGCGATCTTTTCGTAATTGGCGCGAATCTGCTGAAACAGCGTATCACGTTTTCGAGGTTGAGGAACTGTACAATTGGTGAGTCCGGATATTAAGGGCTACGTAAAGAGACGGGGACAGACCTGGAATGCCATGCTTATCGGCAAAAGATTTAAGGGCGCTGTCAGTCCAGGTATCCAAAATCCAGTCCTTAGTATCCGCCCAGGCCTGTTGAGCCTTATCCTCTGTCTCATACCATTGTGACTGGACTTGAGACAGTAGGGAGTCCTTGTTGGCTTCGGCAGCTCCTTTAGTCTCAACGCCCTTGGACTTCAAGTAGGAGGTAAGCTTCTCTGTGTCCCAGTTCTTGTATGGTGAAATGGCGTAGTCGTCCCAGTTCTTCTGGATCAGATTCTCGAGATCTTTCCGATCGGCAGGTGTAGGGTATGGTATGTTGTTGTCGGACAGCCAACGCTCGAGCTCAGTCTCGTGCCACTTATTGTAGGCTGGTAGATATCATGTCAGCACGCCGTCGAAGGGATCGAGTGAAGCAGAATATGCGACAAAGTAGCGGATGAGCGGAAGGTGACGACATACCTGCTTTTGAAAACCAGTTACTGCCGCCCACAGCAACATTGGTCGCGAGAGCGTAGACGAAGAGGCTTATCAACCTCATTGTGGCAGGGTTCGGATAATGATAGTCGAATCGCTGGTATGCGTCGTTTGAATACCGTGGTACACTGGCGGGGGAGATGTATCGCGACTGCGGTGGTCCGGAAGTATTGCGCCGTGGATAATGATGAGATAGACGAGTGGTGAAAGGCAGAGTTGCAGGCGGATGGCAAGGGATATGGAAGGGATATAATAATAGTTCGGTGGTGAGAAGGACGCTTTTGTCGTGCAGGTCTCGTCACTCAGCTGGTTGTGGTCCTGCAGGGAGAGTGATGCTTAGGCAGGCAGCCTAGGCCCAGGATGGAGATTCAAAGGGCAGACTTGGTAATATGTAAGGTCAATCAACAAAGCAGGGTGGTGTACTGGCTTCTGTGCTACTGTAGAGTTTGCGGCGGTCGTGACTAGTGTGATGATTCAGTAATGCGTCACATCATTTGGGGCTATCTCTTTGCCCATCTACGATCACAATGATGGAAGCTACCAACCACTCTTTGTCTTACCAAAGGCAGCTGTGTCTCAGCTGTGCCCAGTTACCAGGAAATAGCAACTGCCCCTAGGTATGACTATCTACCTGCATAGGTACCTTATGAAGAGGTCCTAGCATCATATACCTGAAGTATATGAAGCACCCATTTATTCGATACACGTCATAAATGTGCGATTATTCCCCTGCCTACTACCGAAGCCGTTCGCCGGCAGTCAACTAAAAAGAGCCAGGCACTTTTCGCCTTCGTGACTCGGTATGTGACGTGCGAGGCACAAATAATATAAAGCGGCCACGAAATGTTTGTCGCGTTGAAATCTCGATCGAACGTCGTTTGGATGTTGGCAAGGAGGAAAAGCTCCTGTGGAGCTTCTATGATGTCATGATTTTCAACCCCACAGCAAGCTTGAGCCACTAGTCTAATTGATGTGTGGGGCCATCAAGCCCACGGTAATGGTAATGAGTCTAATGACAGATGTCTTTCCCCGCTCACGCCTAAACTTACTGTTAGTCTACGCCTACGTACCTAATGTAGCTGAACTCTGTGTATAAAAACCTGTAACGTAGGTACCTACTTCTAGTATGTTCATTGTATCGGGTTTTATGTCTCGAAACGTCTTAAACATGGATCAAAATCCCGTCAAAACATCATCTTTAACCGCATACACCTTCGAGTTTCAGACATTGCTGGTTTTTACAGTAGATCTAACTGTATCTGAAAGGTTGTCTCACTAGGTAGGCTCAGTGAGTAAAAGAGCACATATAAGGATTTTGGGTGGGAACGGCATAGGAAAAAGTTGCGATCCGTGGTAGTATCCGTGGGTACTCGATAAGTATAGTTCAACCAACAAGGTGCTTGACCCTCAGCCCGAGCTGACCGAAGTCTGGTTGCCCAAGTATACGTCATCTGAGAAAGTCTTGAAGCGAGGATTGTTCCTGTAGTGAGATCGTGGGCCTCGCTAGGTCGTCATAAGATAGGTCCCACGAAATGTTCTAATAAATCCGGAGAATCCGTGGTATTCTATGGAGTCTGTGGAATGAAGCACCAGGCCCGTTCATACCAACTCTAGCCCCTTTCGAGTCCCCAGATTTGTACCACATTCTACACGTTCGAGGGGCGAACATGATGGTAAATAAGATGAAATGGCACGCATTTAATCATCTGTTATCTCCCAAATTTTCATATCCTGCTCGAGTTCATACATTAGACAGACCCATACGATATAATGCTTAGAATCGCCGTGCCGCAGCCCCCCCCTCCCCCTCCCAAAAAAAATAACTTATCACTTTCCCCATGTCAACCGATCAATTAACATGAAGCATTCGGAATTTATCTACGCTTCGAAGAAAGTGGTGAAGCAAACCAGTCGTGGTATCCATTATAGTATAATATATCGTGTCGTAAACCGTGAAATACATTGAGTAACGCCGCGTTCTAATCATGCGCTTAGCGGCTCTTTCCAATGTGCAATATACATGTTTCTTGTCCTTTTTTCTTTTCTTGATCATCGTCTAGTCTTCGACGTCGTGCTGCAAACCTTCTATTTCAAATATTAGCAATATCTCGTTTATAGATTTAGGGATAAACGTACTAAACGACGTTCAGTAAAGTCGCTATAGAATCCGTTCCACAGCTCTCTCGCTGAGCAATCTTCCTGGCCGTTTTTAGTACCACATTTCGGTTGTTTATCCTTGCGTACAAACTCAGACATCGATATCCAGGGCTTCGGTACCGGCCAGTCAGAGAAATGGAGATACTTGGCCTCGTTATAGATCGCCACTGGATCGAACTCCTCACGGTCAGTGCCCAGGTAGTTTTGATGGTCATCAGCTCGAAATTCGCCCGTCAACAAGTCATAAGGGCGGTGTGGAAGGATCATGGCGCTGTCGCCATATAGTTGATTCACAATCTCCATGTCATAGTCATTGCGACTAGATGATTCAACCTGTTTCATAATGCGGTCAAACTCAATCTTGCTAGGCTGGACCAGCATCAACTGAGATGAAAGAATCTTGTTATCAGGGAATAGCCAATACGCACGGGGCATGGCAACGGGACAGGGCGGCACGAGGAAAAGCTCGTCCATTGGCTGGAGTATAGTGGCATCAGAATCGACGTTTAAGACGCGCACATATTGGGTTTGATTGAAGGCCAAGAGCTTTGTGAAAGATTCCGCCCATGTAGCTAAGGAAAAATTAGTAAAACATCCGCACTAACAAAATCTGCATGTCAGCGGGTTACATACAATCTCCGCCGGACCGTCGCTGAACTGAAACGGGCACCAGCTTCACTCCGTACTGGTCGCGCGCCTTGACAAGCAGTTTGGCTTCGTTCGATTCGGGATTCGTCTCAGTCGGGTTCATCATACTGTCCGGGTACATCATGACACGGTCGGCCTTTGCCTTTAGGCGGTGCAAGGTCTCGAAGATCATAACCGAGTTGCAGAGATAGTCTTTGTTGGTAACGTATTGAGTATAAGCGTACCGTGACCAGTCGATCGAAGCATCATCAAAGGAGGGTACGACAGCAGGCGGACAGTTTGTGCTGGTATTTATGACACCCGAGGAGCCACCCCGCATGGTCGCCAAGGTCGGGAGTTGATCGTAGTTGTGAAAGACGAAGAAAAAGACACCGACGAAAGCGAGGGCAGAAGCGGTATAGCGGATACGTTTTGACGTTAGAATCTGGCCCAAGCTGGGCTTGAGATCGCTACTGGCGGAGCCATTTGCATCGGCACCCTGAACTGGAGTGTATCCTGACAACGAGCCCCAGATGGAAGACCACGAGCCCCAAAGCGGTGCCATGACGGCGCTTGGGTGTCAGCGAGTTCAACGACGAATGCTTCGGAGGTTTCGGCGCAGCGCGGCGACGAGATGCGCAAACTTCGGCTAAGCGAAGCAAGCGAAACCTTGTAGCTATTACTTGGACAGTATTACCGCATTGAGCGCCGGCATAGACAAAGACTAGCGCAAGTCGTCGGTTTTATTGACGCAGAACATGCGTGCTTTCGGATGAAGCAAGGAAGAAGAAGGTAATTAAGACGGCAAACTTGAGACAATTAGGTAGGAATGCGAAGTGAAGTGATTGGGGCCGGCTTACGTAGGTAGTGTGCTACGGACCCAGTGTACTGCGGCGTTGGGGTAGGTGCTAGGCTACCTAGTCTGGTACTTTATACGAGCACAATAGTGCATACAGTAGGTAGATTAGATAGAGCACGGCTCAGCAGAGGCTAGAGGAGGTTACTACCTACCTATTGGAACAACAACGTTGTCGACTGATACTGTAAAACTCCCATTTAAAATAAAGTATAGATTTGAGCCTCAGAACCACGGGCGCACTCAGGGCAAAGGCAAGTGCTAATTGATTGAGCACTGAATGCTTTAATCTGGAAGTAATCTTTCAACTACCGGCACTACCTGTTCTGTCCATTCGCTAATCACAATAAACAACTTCCAAGAGTAACCAGATGCATAGTCAAGGGGTGATGCCCCAAAATTAAAGTTAAAGCTAGGTATAATGACCGACATTAGTGTACGGTACCTTATTCACAACTTCCGATGATGTTTCAGGGGTCAGCAAGAATCAGTACCGGTAGGCTTAGTTTCTATTTTTAAGGTCGTATCAGGGGCAAAGATAAACTACCTCGCGTGCTGCTAAGTAAGCCCCAATACTACCTGGGTACAGTACGGGAGCACTGTATTTAATCGTAGGATCTAATTGGACATGATGGTGTTGCTCACAATGGTGCTCAATTTATTCGAAGCTGCCTCTTAATAGATCACCCATTACTTTACGTAAATATATGCGTAAATGTATATTATACAGTATTGTAATTTTCACGGCGAACACCCATGATCAATTTTGAAATTTTACATACACAAGTGATATCAACTCATACCTGTGCGTATACTTGTTAATACATCTAGGAAACCCCCGCAAGACACCAATTGAGTAGCTCGATATCTTGGGGGCCGCAAAGTGGGTAGCTGTATCAGTGCGTCTTAGATGTCTTACCTACAAAGGTCGCGGCAAAAAGTTCTAATCATCCTTGGCAACTCCACATAGTGTGTATAGCTTGGGCTCCATATGGCTTGGGCAAGTGCCAGCCAGAGCGTCGATTGAATGGGCAGTTCGGTTGGCAATTTTTGGCAGTCGGCAGCAGTTGGTAGCGGTCCGTAAAAAGAATTTGGCACTTGATGCGGGCCGCTTACACTTGGTAGATAATCTACGCGTTCAAAAAACGCTAAAAGTTTTGCACTGTTTATTAGCTTAGCGATGATTAGAACTTTTTGCCGGGACCTTCGTACAGTAGGTACCTATAAACCACAACAAGAGTAGAACGCTAGTTCAACATGAAGCCAAGCTTTCGCTAAGCTTTGCACTACGCAGTATGATACCTCCTGGTATAGTCAAGGGTTAAAAGTTCAAGGGACAAAAGAATAAGAGGGTGTTATATCAGGTTAAGTCTAGATAGGTTATCTGTAGTGGGCTAGGTATCTGGGACCTACTAGTGTACAGTACATATTATTCAGTGTAGTACTGTCTGTCTAGCTCTTAAGTCTTGAAAACACAGCAAGGCATTTATTCCAACTCATCTTGCAACACTAAAGACATATGCATAACATTCATCACGATATCGTCCCCCCAATTGAGGGATGTAAACGGAGAGGTCTAGCATATGTAGTACAAGTCGTCCGTCTCATCTTATACTCTGTCACGGACCTCATACCAAAATGTAAGGAAAGCTTCCTCAGAACCAAAGCCTACATGATGAGGTTCAGAATCTTCCGTGATCGTCGGCTCAGCCCTAGATGGGAATGGTCAATACTCTCCCAGCATTCGGATCCTCTCAGTTAATGCGGGCTAGGCTAAGACGGCATCCTGACACAAATGGTCACTCGACCATGGGGTGGTGTTATCTAGCCAGTATCGTCGTCCCTGGCAAGCAGTATAGTGTGGTTTAGCGCTATTGAACATTGCAACTCCTGCCCGGATCTATACTAGTTGTAACTTGTAAGTGTATATTACCATTCACAAAGGGTAGTGTAGGCAGTGTAGTATACATCGGCCGCCTAGCTCACCTGCTCAAGGTCCCGTTGCCTCTCCTACTACCTACCAAAGATAGATTTCCTGTATCTCTTCCTCCCCACTTGTCACTCTCCTCCGTCATAATTCCATTCTCTCCTTGTTTCTCATTTTCGTTGTCCGAAGTCGTGTGTATGTGCTTGGCAATTCTCTCTATTCTAGCGCTGCTCGCGCCTGGTTTGTGATAGAATTCTTCAACATGCCGTTTTCATCTCTTCCTCTATCTCTGTCACTCCTTTGCTACCTGGCCGTCGCTTCGAGGGTTGCGGCAAACGGTCCGTCTCCTCTCGAAGTCAAGTGGTCCGACTTAACTTTTGGTCCAGACGGTCCCTGGCCTGCAGTTGAGGTTACTCTGGGATCCGATCAAACAATAGCTCTGTATCCGGGTCGAGAGTTCCAGACATTCTTACTTACGAGCGACTATTGCAATGGCAATTCCACGTGTCCGGCCTCAAAGGCGCGGTTATATAATAAGGCGCAAGCTCAGGTCGACAACACGGGATCAACCGGCGAAATCCAGTACGCTCCGGGGGCGAATTTCATGAGTGGGTTGGAAATGGCTGGAGCGAACGCACAATCATGGATTGATAATATGGCTCTTAACGGCGTGACGGTACCTAACGTTTCTCTCGCGTTACTCTCCGAATCGTATGCCGCCTACCCGGACGGCACATGGTATCCGCTCTCAGTTGGGTGCTTGGGTATTGGCGCGCCAGGTACCGTCAACCAGTCTTTCACGACAGACGGCCCTTCGATCAACGCAAGTCTGGTTCCAGGCTGGTTGCATTCCCAAACGGAACTCCCATCTAATTCTTTTGCCATGCACATCGGTTCTGCAAACCCGGCAATGCCTGGCTCATTATACTTCGGAGGTTACGATCAAAATCGCATTATAGGAGATATTATCACGGTGACGGATGATTATACCAAGCCAATTCCCTTGAACGATATTAGCATCAGAGTCGTTGATGGCTCATCACCTTGGGGTTTCAACTCCAAAAGTGGCCTCCTTGCTGCAAATAACGCTTCAATCTCGTCTGGGGGTATTAAAGTATCTGTCGATGGCTGTTCGCCGTACCTAACATTGCCTCAATCGACCTGTGACGCCATCGCAGAGTATCTACCCGTGAAGTACAACCAAGGACTAGGCTTGTACATTTGGCAGCAGAATGATCCAAAATACTCTCAAATTGTCAGCTCGGCATCCGCCCTGGATTTCATGTTCTTTGCAGGCTCCAATACCCAATACGTCAATATCTCGGTTCCTTTCCGTCACCTGAATCTCACCCTGACTGACCCACTTGTTGATACTGACCAGCAATACTTCCCTTGTTATACAGGGTCCAGCAGGCAGTATGCTCTTGGACGAGCTTTCCTACAGGACGCTTTTGTAGGTGCCAATTGGGATTCTAAGACGTGGTGGCTCGCACAGGCACCCGGTCCGAATATTCCAAATGCAAACGTCGTTACATTGACTGAAGATGATACTAAGATTACGGCCAGCGCAAATGATTGGAAAGAATCGTGGTCCGGTTCTGTAAGTTGTCTCTAATCACCCCTCCCCTGGTCTCTCACTCAAATTCTTTGCTATACTTCGAGCACTCGTTTAGATACTCTGATCAACAGCTCCCCGTAGACAATTCAGTCGGTGAAAAGCAACAATTACTGACTAGCTACTTCAGTGGAAAGCTTTGACTCCTGACGATGTCGAAAGTTCCCAAACGACAGTATCGCCTGCTGGCCCCACTACTAGCGAAGTTCCCCCCTCCTCATCTGATGGACTGTCGACCGGAGCAGCTGCTGGCATTGGTGTTGGTGTGGGAGTAGCAGCGCTTGCTAGCATCGGGGCCCTTGTCTTCTTCTTTCTCCGTCGCCGCAGGGCTTCTCCTAAGGCTGAGCTCGCCGCTCCCTCAGATGGCGCATCATACGCACCGCATGAAACACCAGCGGGGTCATATAACTCAAATGGCACACCCCAGCAGGGGTATTATGCGCCTGTTAAGAATCCCGCCACCACTTCTCCGAACATTTCGGTGGTCTATTCTCATAGCCCTAATTCTGGAACTGCATCAATGTATGGTCAACAGTACCCTCAACAGTATTCCCAACCATACCCACAACAATACCCCCAGCAGTACCCCCAGCAGTACCCTGAGCAGTATCACGGTGGATATGCTCAGCCTTACACCCAGCAATACAGCGCGGAGTTGGCGGCTGGACACGACCCTACAGAATTGCCCGGTCCCGAAGTGTACAATACTCGACCAGGTCAGGGGTCACCGCCGAACCACCAATCTTCTCCGCAACCAAGTCATTAGCTGCCACATCCATCCCATTAATATGGCTGAGCCTTATGGCATCCCATAAAGGTGATGATAATAGGACTGGATAGAGGCGGTTTGCTTTATAGCCGGCGTTGGGGGGTATTTGCTTTCTTTTCAGACCCGTGAACTTTCACATATAACATTTCTTCCTTTTCACAGTTACGTGTGTACCATGATTGTATATTGCAAGAGGAGAGGAAAAGGAATGTTGGGCAACTTACAGTATACTACAAATAGAGATATCCCAAGGAGGTGCTAGGATGAAGGGACGCAAAGCTAGCTATTTGCTTTATGAACCATACCATGTGTCAGCTAGCATAGACGAAAGAATACCACAGCCACTGCAGTGTCAGTCTCGACTGGTATATGTAGGACTCGTCTGACGAAACACGTCAGTCTCTTTTTGCAGCCTCGAAGTTTGATTTGTGCTCTCGAATTGGGGGGTTGTAGTTGACTCGTTTCCGATAAAGCCACAGAATCCTTCGAGCCCCCTCGCTGGGAGCCGACCCTGTTTGATTGCCGTATGCACGCAAGTAATAATGGAGCCCCGAAGGATCCGGCTCTGCATGCTTCTGGTGGTGGTGTGGGCCTGCTGGTTTTCGATTCGCTCTACCACATCGGCGAAGTACGGTACTTAGATATTGGGAGAGAGGTATTGTAGTGTACACAGGTCCGCCTTGTATTCCCCCGTCATAATTCCTATATTATCTGCCAGTTACCTATACTTGAGAGTATCGGTTTAAGCTTAGGAAGACCTGCACCCTAACAACTTATTATCAACTGAGACAGTCCTGCGACCGTGTGTTAGCAGTCTTTTGGAACATGCTGACATGGTCTAGAACCCTGGGAACCTATTTTAGTGCGTTAAGTCAGCTGTGTTTCATTAAGCGCTGGACGCGGCCATGCTCGCGTCTAGAGCCGCCGTACACCAACGCAGACATGCATTGTTGGCCAGTGAATGAGTGTGGCATGTGAATGTTCAGTAAGCCATTGGGTCTTGGCAGAGTTTTAGCTACATACATTAAATAGACCCCCAAGCTCAAAATGCTTCACGCACGCGGTGTTCTCAAACATTACGTCACGTTATATACAGGTTATGTAATGACGTAGAGAATCATAAACTTCAACTCAGCTTTCCTGTAGCTAGAGTGAGCCGTAGTGTTACGCTTGAATACAAGCAGCTAGGCCAGTTGCTTAATCCTTCCAGGGTATATATGGACTATGCTATACAACACGCAAGATATAAGAACGGCTCTCCTGTACAAGCTAGAGAGTTTAGAACTGAGCTACTTCGTATATTCAACTAATAATCCTCCACGATTGTCAAGGGCCTTCGATTCCTCTCTTCTCTAAACGTGGGAATGTTCTAGACTATTTCTACCAGTGGGGCTTTTGTCCAATCTGGGACATCTTTTACTTGTTGGTTCTATTCTATTGCATATGCAGTTATATCCTCGCGACTCTTTACTGTACAATCTAATCGTCCAGTCTTATCTTAACGCTGCAGGGTACGGTCTTCCATAGTCAGCTTCTGCGTAGCATGAGAGACACAATAGAGTAAACATATACATAGTTTTCTAGGTGTTTCAATATCTACCAAATATAAATTCACGAACAACAGCGGTTTATTTATTAAACCCTTATTATAGAAGTCTTAGCCCTCTGGAGTTTAAGGCATCGCCAACGAGCGTTTTTTCTCGTACGAGTGAACCTAGCTGTACAGATTAAGTCTGGGTGAACTTCAGGGTCCAAATTACACATTAATTTCTCTCGGCCGATAGAATCCCTGTTCACCGCTGTTGCGGCGTCGTCTTCATCTCGCAGCTCCGGCCACTTACCCCGGACGAACTAGCACTATTGCTAAATTACAATTAATCCAAATACTCCCAACAAAAAGCTTTGCTCCGGATCCTTAAAAAAACCCGTGGTCCGGGGTCTCAGATGGTTCTGCATTAGTGGCAAGGCTATATTTTTATTTTATGTTAATATGGAGTATTGTGTATGCAGTATGCTATTTGTACTTCTCTATTTTAACTCACGCTAATATTGCTATTAACTACGAAGCCTAGAATTAAAGGATATTGAAGTCTCTATAAATGCTATACTATCTAATGCGCGATGATCAGCAGTAATAACCTTAGGTCAGATATGTAACAATTCGGAGATAGTCCAAATCGTAATCCAGCCTATTTTCCGCCTCGCCTCTAATTTCTCCGTCATGCAGTCCGACTATAGCCGAGCGCAGGTCGATTATTGTGCGTGCTCTTGCCTCTTCACAGTTCACCGCTTACCAATCGTTAAGCCAGCTTGAGCCCCGAACTCCGCTATTGCCGTCCGCAGCCAAGGAATGATTTATAAAGGTCTTCAACCCTCGGGCGGCTTTAATTCCGAGCTCAAGGCGAGCGGTACGATCCTAGCGTTGCATATACCGGTAGTTAAAAAAAATATTTGACCTTTAACTCCACTATGCTACAAGTTATACATAACTAGCTTAGTTATACAAAATTAACAAAATCCTTTGCTTAACACAAACAAATCAAAGAATAGTTAACTATGGTTATTAATTCTATATAGTTTTAATTTCGAAGGGGAAAACAAAATTCATAGAGGAATAGCTAAATCGATAAATTAACTACTTCGTTGCACCAAGGTTTAGAATTTACTCAAGGAGGGAGGTCGGAAAGTAGATACTCTCTAGTATAGAAAAACAGGTGCGTCGCTGGAGACAGGTTGGACATAGTTGTGTCAGCACTAAAGGAACAGCTCATGGATCTTGGGTCGAAAACGACGGCCGACCTTCGAAAGGTTTCGTCGGCTTTTAGACTCAACCGAACAGGGAATGACTCCTTCAACTACCCTTTCTGGTAAATTCTGTAGTTGACGTTGTATACGTTGCAAGGACTAACAGTCTTGGTATCATCTTCAACACAAGCTGCTCTGAGTATTAAACTGTCAGTCTGGCCTCCGGGTGCTTCCAACTTGTCCTTCTCACCTCACTCTTATCTACCTTCCTACTATACATACTGCAAACTTAGCATTTTCAAAATCTTTGGACCAAAGCAACAACATGTATGCCACCAAATTCCTCGCTATAGCCGCTCTCACGGGCTCTGCACTTTCTCAGAAATCTGATAGTGCATACTGTTCCTCAGTGGATAGTTCCTTTCTCTCTGAATTATACGAGGTGGCTCCTCCAACACCTGCCGCAATCCTCTCTTACCTTTCCGAGAACTCTCTACCTCCTTCGGCTCCGCTTACCGCCATTGATTTCGAAGCCCATAAGGAAGAACTTTGCTCCCTCGCCGCAGAGCTGCCTCCCTCACTTTTACCCGACTTTAAGACCTACGGCGCCGAACTTCTTGAGATAGGCGCTACCTATAGTGCCGACCTTGTGGCCTTCATCACGGACTGTTCTCCGGCAGCTGAGGTCGCTAGCCTGACCAGCGCGCTCGACTTCTACTTCACTGCAACGGGCAACCTCTGCGCGGAGACGACTGCTCCTGGCAGCACCTCCTCGGCCTCGCCTGTTCCCACGGCTACGGGCTACTATGTCGGGCCCAAATACACTGCTGGTGCAGCCAAGCTTTAAACGACCACGGCCGTTTTGATTGAGAGCTCAGAGTTCAACTTGCTTACTCATCACCCCCTTATAATAGAGAGCTTCAATTCAAACAGAATGATGAAAGATATCTGACATCTATGTCCATATTCATTCTAGATAACGCGTCACATAATCCCTATTTGTGGCGGCAGGTTTCCCCATTAATAGCTGAAAGGGGGAGGGGTGTTAGTAGTATGTTCTTTGAAACGGGTTGAAAAATTATAAAGTATAGCAGTGTTTACGTGGATAAAAGTTGTCTGGTAGCCTTAACACCAAATAAAAGCACAGTCAGCGAGAAATTCTTCCCGCCAAAGTGATTCGTTTCGTAGGCGTGAAAGCAGAGCTGACTCCTGAGGCGAGCCTGTAGACGTACATGTCCCACAATTCGACTTCCATAATAAGGTTGCGAGGGAAACCGATTTAGACCGACAGAGAGGCAGAAGGCAGTTCTGGCTGTGGCACACTCCATGGTTCCGTTTCTACAATACAGTGCTTCGGTAGGACAAAGCCGACAGAGAGAGC
This sequence comes from Xylaria sp. FL1777, assembly GCA_022578965.1. Lineage (NCBI taxonomy): Eukaryota > Fungi > Ascomycota > Sordariomycetes > Xylariales > Xylariaceae > Xylaria > Xylaria sp. FL1777. The sequence goes on along the minus strand of MU400540.1, from coordinate 303,939 downwards.
CTGTGGCTGGGACTAAAGGGCGGTCAAAGAAGACAGACCGCCGCATCGCTAGACTGAGTTACCAGGGGACGTCGTACGCAGTACTGAGTGTTCGATGTTGCAATCAATTTTTGCGTGCTTTTCCATGTACGTCGTCTAGGATAAATCTATGGATCGACATCTGTCACGGGCAACGTTGGCCGCTGCATGGGGTCACTGAAAGAGCCGATTTTGTACTACATCGGTATTTGGCTCGGCTCGGAGATGCTTTAACTAACATTGGAGCTGCCCCTTTAGGTGGTAAGTAGTAAGCAGGCCAGGATGGCAAGCTATAATGATATACCCTACCGGTAGTACCGGTATATTATCAAAGCATAATTACCCATAATTTAGGAAGGATACCAGGTAGCGCTGATAGGCGGCGCTAGGATGTAGTATAGCTGAGTGATAAATACAGACTTCAATGTGAGTGCCATTATAAGTCTGTGAAATGTTAAACATAAATATTTTGAATAGTTGTGGCAGGGCAAAGTTCACGGTTCACAACAGGAGTCAGTCCATCTTCGCTGGCTCTCTTGATGTCGTTGCTGAAATTGAGAAGTTGAGAAATTGGAGATATAAATTTGACTGCATAGGATGTATGCTGTAATGAATTTCACTTGAGAAGCAAGGTTCATACTAAATATGCAAATAAATGTCAGGACCGGCGGTTAGTCGAAGAGATCTACAAATTTGCTAGACGCTGGCTTTTGTCACCGTTCGTTTTAGCTCCTCGGACACAGAATGGTTTCCTGTTCCGTGTACGGTACTTCAAGCAATTAGGCTTTTAAGTGCGTATTTAGCCAAGCACATAGGGTACCATTTGAGAAACCCCCTCTTTTAACAGGATTGGTATTGATAAATGGCCCCGCGTCCACCCAGTATGGAATTTCATACAATGTCCAGCTGCTCGGGCATCCGTTCTTCGATCTTCGGTGTCGATGGGTTTCTTCAAACATCACTATGGGTGTCGGCAAGTCTAAATTCGTTAGTACTTTACAAGCGGAGCCTGCACTCGATTACACCACTTCAGAGGCTGGGAATCCCTTCGTAGAAGGCTGGTACGCGGACCCGGGCTCGGCGGTTTACGACGGAGTATTCTGGGTGTACGCGACGGCTTCATACACACCCGAAGGACAAACATACATAGATGCATTTTCCAGCCCGGACTTGGTCAAATGGACTAAACATCCCAATGTCCTAACAATAGCTAACCTGGCCTGGGCCACAAAGGCACTGCGGGCTCCGACACCAATCACACGGAATGGGAAATATTATATATATTTCAGTGCCAATGACATCCAGGAAGACGATATCGAGGTAGTGGGCGGTATCGGCGTTGCAGTGGCAGACAAACCAGAGGGACCCTATGTCGACGCAATAGGCAAGCCGCTTATTCGCCGCTACCACAATGATGCCCAGCCCAATGACCCAGATGTTTTTATCGATGATGTCGATGGCAAGGCCTATATATATTACGGGGGGCATTCTCACGCTAACGTAGCTATGCTCAACAAAGACATGATTTCCATCGGGACTTTCGATGATGGCACGATGTTCAAGGGGATTACGCCAAAGAACTATACAGAAGGTTCAAAAATTGTTAAACGCAACGGCGTTTACTACTTTATGTGGTCCGAAGGCTCTCGGGCAAGAACCGATTGCTGTATCTCATACGCGATGGCGGATAATCCCCTAGGTCCTTTCGAGCGGCGAGCTAAGCTGCTACAGCAAGATAGTGCAGTCGCTAAAGGGGTTGGTCATCACAGCGTTATCCACGTCGCGAGCACAGATATTTGGTATATTCTGTACCACCGCCAACCGCTAAGCGAAACCGAAGAACACCGTCGTATTCTCGCATACGACCGTATATACTTCAACAAGGACGGGACAATCCAGCCGATAACCATGCTTGTTAAGGATAATTTTGCCGACGGACGGATGCTTGACTGGACTACATACGGTGGGCAATGGTCAGTAGAAGATCAGCATCTCACGGTTAAGAATACTGGGGGCGGCATGGCCATGCTTGACACAAACTTTTCGGATCTCGTGTTCGACGCCACAGTGGCGACCGTCGATGGGAACGGACACCCGGGTTTACTCTTTCGCGTGACGGAGCTCTCAGCCAAAACACACAAGTATAAGGGATACAAGGCGGCTATTTCGCCTACGGGGGTCATTACGCTTGGCAAAGCTGACCTTGGGACTTTTACTGACTTGGCCCAGACGAAGATGAATATGTCCATGGGAGAGGAATATCATGTGAGAGTAGTGGCTGTAGGGGCTGAGATCACGATTTTCGTGAACGATATGAACGATCCTAAAATCACGTTTACCGATGAGTCGTTTGCGACTGGAGCGAACGGCGTAAGAGTCTTTAATGCGGCTGCGAAATTTGGATCCATTTCGGTTACCAGACCGTGATATTCTAAGACTCAGAGATAAAGTCTTCGGAATATAAGAGGCAGCCTCGTAACCTACTAGCTACTTTGGCTTCTGCCATCTTTTGGAAGGCCCCCAGACACATAGACCTTTCTACATGGCAGAGTACTCAAGGCTCTTCGCGTTAGTTCCAATACCTCTCCTAGGAGCAAGAATCGCGCAGGCTTGTACCGAATGATATTGGGCTCAGCTCGATCAATTGTGGATGGTGTTATTCCCTAGCGCCAATTTTATATTTACTCAAGGATTTTATTGTTTCAAAAGGTGAAGGTAAAGAGGGAAAATATATTGTACATTTGTGCCGTGGTGTCTTTCCGAGCAAAGGAAGGGGCTAGATTGTTACCAAAATCTTCTGCACTCATGCGAAGGACCAGAAAAGTCCTAAGACTTTTTACTTCTTAGGGAAGTATAGTAGGTTCACAAATCTACTCCTCTTAGAAACACTTTACTACGAGCAAAGAAAAAAAGAAGAGAGAAATAAAAAACACCTCAGTAAAATTGTGTCCCGTTCTCGAGATCATGATGGATTGGCAGGTCATGTGATGGGAACTTGCTAACTTCTGACAACTCATGAATCAAGTTCACGAATTTCTTGGCCACCAACAAGTGACACGCAAGCTAATCACAACTTAGAAGTTAAAAATAGCAAGAGAGATCCTCAAATTTGCGTTGCTGAGACACCACTATAGCGAGGAGCTAATGGAATTCACGAATAATTATCCCAGCTGATTATGCTAGTCGAGGGCGAGGATATTTTATATTAATAGGACGAGGAACCCTATTCATATTTAGTAGCCGTCTATGCTAACAGGATCATTCTATCTCGAAGGAAATTAATTTTCTGTTACACAAGACATGCGACTTCAGCCACCAATTTTCAACTACATTATTATTGACACCCCGCCCCTTCCAATCTCTTCTACAAAACTAAAATTCTTCCTAAAGTTATATTTCTCAGTATATCTACTAGTACGATCTCTTTCTAATCATATGTGCTTTAAGCTATGCTATACAAAGGAGTCAAGTCGTCATCGAGCATCAAGAAGGTACGTGGAGTATCTTTTGAACTTCAGCGTACTATCCGACGACGAACCGAAGATAACCATACTTCTCCAGTCTGTCATAATTCTTGGAGTTGGGGTTGCCATAATCTATACAACCCTTTTCATTATGCCTGTGTCACACGCGAGCGTCAGCCTTGATGCTCCCAACTCACTCGGAAATTGCTCGGTACTGAGTTTCTGTTACGGCCCATGCTCCGCCAGTCCAAAAAGACCTTCATGTGGCAGGAATGGGGAAAACCGTAGCCAAGACGCGGCTTGTCGAAGAAATTGTGTTTGCCGGAAAATCTGCAGTTAGAATGAACTAACAGGATGGGCGGGATATTCCAGGAATTTGGAATTGGCTTCGGAGACGTAGATGGATAAGTTGGGACGATTATGACGTATGTATGTCAATATAGGGTTTTCACAGACTGGTACAAATTTGAACTGCTTCTCTGAGGAGCGGCAGTAAGATTAAGCGCCGGAAATTGCTATGAAAGGGGGGGTTAACTCGGCTAAAGGATATTAATAGATTGCATTTATCTTTCCTTTCCATACATTGAGAACGAGTCTTAAATATAAGCATTCGTCTGCATAGAATATAGACATTGCGTTAACATATTGGGCGGCACGATGCGGAAGACTGTGAGCTTCATTCCTAAATGCCATACCCCCGATGCCAGGATTTTCCCACTCGACTTCCGATAGTGAGAGCTGTCCTCCTATTCTCGTTAGTTGAAGAAATATAACCTGTTTCGTCGCGGATCGACCAACCTAGCGGACATTAGGCATGGTACAATTCTGAGCTATCCAAAAGCAAGTACTACAAAAAAAAGTTAGTCTAGTGCACACTAGTGTACACAGTGACTATCTACAGTACTCTCAACCTTTACCTGATCATTAGATAGCTCTTTTCTTCTAGTGGTACTGGGGAGGTAAGTGATGAATCGAGAGGAAGAGAAAGCGCAACACGTCCAAGTTATGGGTTCGGTAGTTTTTTACGTAGCCTGTAGAACTATAGGGGGCGTATTTACAGTAGAAGGTCGCATTTCATAAAATGACGAACGCTTAAATCTTCACAAATTGGTTTCTAGTGCATTAGTTTACAACCCAAAAAAAATGAGATTTAGATTCGACCCCGTAATAAAGTGATAGAACTCTTAACATGCTCCTCCAAAAGCAAAGAGGATACGTGCTCCACGGTGTAGCCATACTACCGAGAACTTATGCATCTAGCTCCTGGGCAAGACTCTTCATCACGACATCGAGATCTTCCGCTGCCAGTCCTAGCTTCTCATAATCCACGATTTTCGAGTTGTAGTCACCTCCATATCCCTCCTTAAACATAAGGGCAAATAGCAACATCATGTGTGCCCTAGAATCAACAGACTCTCTACTGTCCTGCAGAACTTTGTCTGTACTGACATTGGTAATGGTCCAGTCTTTCTCTGTCGTGCCAGTGGCGCGCATTGCACTCGCGAGGAAGTCCTTCTGACTTGCGTAGAACGAGCTACAGTAGACGAATTCATTCTTGTGCTTGGACAGCTCAGCCTCAGGGAGGGTAAATAGAGCAGCCAGGGTCTCCCCGACCCGCTTGAGCGTGGTGAAGTTCGACTTGATATTGCCTTCGTCATAGAAGGCCGCGGTTTTCTTCTTCAAGTCGATGCCGTAGAGGCCTAGGCGGATGCTGAACTCCACCCAAGGATTATTCACCACCCCAATCCAACTACTCACACCGAGGTCCTCAATTAACTTGCGGAACGGTGCCTTCACGTTCAGCAGCTGGATTTCAGCATTCAACTTCGAATGGGTGGGATCAGACCCGAACTCGCAAGGGACAATGTACGAAACGCCAGTTTTAGCTGCTGCTTTAATCAATGGAATTTGCGCGTCGTACGCGGTGAATGCTAGGGCGAGGATGAGGACCTCTTGACCCTTCACTACAACAGAAGGGGTTAGTAAGTCTATCTTAATTGTGTTTTGTAAGATGCATCTGGAGAGTAGAAAACTTCTAGGGCGTGGTCTTGAGACAAAAAGAAGTCGCTATCCTCTACAATTTGCCCATAAAGCAAACGACTCCAAGAATTACTTACAAGCACGCAAGACGAAGTCCTCATCGCTATAGTCGCCGACGTGTACTGTCACGGCGGACGGGAAGTTAGCGGTTGACCCAGACCGGGTGAGCACGGTTGTCCTGTGGCCAGCTGCAAGAAGGGCGGACAGAATGGGTGCGCCAACTGTGCCGTTTGCACCAACAAGGGCCACGCTGCGGATTTGCTTCGTTGATGTCATGATTATGCTGATGAATCTGTCTCAGTGACAGCTGGAAAAGTGCGATGAAAGTGTTTTATTTTTCAAGTAATTCCACAATGGCGGTTCCTGAGACTGGAAATAAGATGGGATTTTCTATTTCTACTGATGTATATATATATACCGGTACTTTGAAAATAGGAATGACGCTTGGTTTTCTTTCTCGGCGTCCGCTCGGGCGGGCTTTTCTTACCTCTACCTGCTGCTGCCTTATCTCTTCTGGAGCCGCTGAAGCCGTGATACCCGCGATCTACGGGACTTAATTAGTTTCTAGTCCAGTATTGATCGAGCACTCTAACAGGGATTGAGCATATCATTGTTATAGTTGTCCGTCGTTAGTCCTGAAAGTGAGTGTCGAAGGTGAAGACAGGCCCCGATGTTTGTAAGCTGCACTAAATAAGCCCCTGTCATTTTTCGTGAGTGGGCCGGTGCTGCTGCGGCTTACGTAGTACGCGGACTGCAGTTCCACGCGGGCTGTTAGCCAATCAGAAGCCGAAATTGACTCATCTCCTCCAGCTTCTCGGTCGAAAAAGCGGCTTTCTCATCGCCACATTTACTGTTGGCCAGTGAAGTACGATCTCCAGTAGGAAAAGCCCGGGCAAACAGGCTGTCCTTATTCAAGGTGCCCGAAACAGTACCCAGAGGGGTTCGTAAATTCACCCCGTAAACACGTCCCCGACTGTAGATATTTATTGACCAACCCGACAGTGGTCAAAGGGGATACCTTCTGTCTGCGTCGCAATTGAGCTGACTAGCGAAGCCACGTAAAGCCGGTGCAGATAACTCTCATCGAAAACGTGCAATGAAAAGAGCCTAAAACAGTGCCTTAGGGGGGTTATGAACTTACGCAGTGAACAACTCCACGTGGTAGATATTAAAATAGCCTGGCCCTGGGTGGCTCCCTGAGTGCAAGGGCGGCCTTGTTTGGGACCCGGACATCGCCCGGAAAGTACGACGCACAGCTGGAGGTAAGCACGTCGCTTCCAAAGGACTATCAACTCAAGTAAGGAAGCATGGCTAAGAGGTCAAACCCCTCGAGAGCGATGGCACTTCGCGTCCAGAAAAGAGGTAGTTTTCTCCTGCTGTCATCAGGTCGCATAGACGGAACTCGGCGGAGCTAGTAGAATAGCGCGGTGTGGAATCGGAAGGTCCGAAGGCTCGTTCTAATAACTATGTTGGCCGGCCCATTGAGACCGGTCTCCTTGAAGCTCTCAGGCCATGGGAGACTGGTGCTTCTCGTGCTAGGCATCAAACAGCAGCATGCAACCACTCACCCAGTCCGAGCTTTAGGATACCACTCAAGTCAGTAGATCCGTCCGCCCCAATGCCCGTCTCCTCAACATCTCGCAGTATTGTATCGATGTACTGGCCTGCCGCGGAGAGGTGAAGGACGTGAGCCATGGCACGATGGATGGCAAGGAGCCGCGGTAAAGGGGGATCAATCGTCCTGTTAGGCGTGAGGTATAGCGTACGAGTAATTGGGAGATGAACCGGAAAGAGAGCAGGCGGTAGAAAAGAGTCAATTCGGTAGATGTGTTCTTGTTCTGTCGAGGTGAAATTTACTTCGAATCGCAGTGACAACCCAATTCAGAGCCCGAGTCAGTTTTTGTCAGAGAATGCGGGAAGATATGGGCCTTCTAGTTTACTGAACGCTTCTGAAACAAACAAATTCCCGTCGTCGTCTTTATAGTTTTTGCCATCTTTTTATTTATTTATTTCCCTCGTCGCTTTACGGCCTCCTTTTGATCAAGACGGCGAGATGTTACACAGCGATGACGATCACGGATAAGACATTGATTGATTGATTGATTGATTATCTTTAACGTCGGGTACGGGGCTCTAGCCACTTCGCATACCTCCTAAAGGGTATCAGACGTGGCAAGCTCTATCTATCTATATTACATTAGGGGTGTATATATATACAGTGGGATATGTTGGTACAGGGGGAATCGATCGATCAATCAATCAGTCAATCGATCGCTGTCACGGATAAGACAGGTAGCACGGAGGGCTGATACTCGTTCCGGCGTCCTGACAAACTATTACTGAGAGTGCCGTGGAGCGAAAGACGGCCCGCGAATAGTAATCCTGTGGTTCATCGGAAAGAGCGTACTCATATGTGAGGCGGAAAAGAACGGGTTAGTTATACGAATTGTGGCCGCTGCTGCTCCTGTTGCTGTTATTCTTTGTCTCTATATCTTCAAAATGGTTGGTTTTGTGGTAGAATCTACGCCTGGCCTCGACACGCTCATTCACTCCAAGCGGCGGTTCGGTTGAGCCTTTGAGGTACGCCTGATGGCGGCGGTGAGGCGAATGGTTGGCTGTATAATGTGGTATGAAAGTTGTGAGAAGCGGCGAGGTAATGATGGCAACAAAAAAGACAGTGATGAAGGGTGGGGGTGATTGAAGTAAGGTACCTGTCAATTTGTGGCTGAAAGGAATTGTGGCTGGAGAGCTTACATATACTGCCTGGCTATTTTTATTAGGTGGTCATTGCTGATATCTAGTACGCGAGATTTTCGTGTATTTTTCTCACGAACTCTTCGCAAGTGCACCGAACATCGTCGCGTGCACAATTCTAGTCGTATCTTGTTGTAGCACAATTGTATGGAGAGCCAAGGCCCCAATGGCCCTTTATACCCAATCTCAAATTCATTACTTCTGTGTAGACCGCGGCTAGACGGCCAGCTCATCCATGCGCAAGAATCTATGACACTGACGCATTTTCTGCTTAACTACAGCCGTATATTTCTACGAATATTCGTTTTAACATAATAGATCACTTTAACACCTAAAAATAATTGTACTGTATCCGTACAAGTAGTGGTTTAGGACAAGAAACTGCCACAAATTATAATGCTAAGGCATATAACTATCCCCTTTTTGACATTCTTTGTTTTTAATTCCCATAAGACTTAACTACGTTTAAAATAGCTATAGGATCAACAAATATTATGCAGAGAAAAAAAGTAAACTATTTGTTAATAGCTGATTAATTAACGGGGTATAACAAGGGCTAGCATTAGGACTTAAAACAAGGAGATTAACTTGCATTCAGAATATAACTATCTGTTATATCTGCTAAGGTCTATGCCTCCCTTTCTGACTCGTGCTAGACTTGGTAGCTATCCTTGACTCTATACAATTGGTCCGTCTTTCACTTCTAAACACGAGAGACAGTCTTAATAGATCTTGGTCCAGCGTAAGACGGTCCAGGCGTCTCACCTAACTACGCATTTGGATCGCGTACAAGGTGTTCAGCGCGTTCAGCGCGTATAGCACGGGGAGGTATCGCCCAAGCGTTGGCTGCCCGTATGGATGCTTCCTCCTCAGCAGAGAAGTCGTTCTGGATATTCAGAAATTCTCTCATCTCTTGAGTACTCATACCTACCAACTTTTGAGCAATCTTGTAGATCGTGTATTGCAGAAGAATGGGAATCTCCAAGTAGTTGGCCGCATTAGCGAGTTTTAACAGCGAATTATTATCAACACTCGCTAAGAAATCGGCGTCCCACTTTGGAATGTTCCATCTTGACGCCCTTACCTTCTTCCTCTTGCCTTCGGGTGTTTTTTGCTGCTTGTCTTGTTCTGAAATGCTATCTTCGCGATGATACTCGCACCATTCAGTTATTTTTTGTAGAGTTTCGCCATCAACTTCTGGCACAGGAATAGGTAGATCAGTAGTCTGGTCCTCGTCAAGGAGCTCCAACATAGTCCCAAGGGTGATGCTTTGCTTGACAGCAAGGAGACTCGCTTGAATCTCGAAGCCGTCATTGCTGACGACAGTTGCCATGGGGATGGAAGACATAGTGAAATATTGTGAGTCTAAAAGTGAGTAGGTGACAAATATGATTGCTGATAAAGATTCTGAGTGCTGTATGTTAGTGGTTTGTTGATAATGTAAGAGCAAAATCTACAGATAGAGGTGCCGCTAAATATTTATATGCAAGGATATCTGGGTGAGTAAGTGAAGCTCAAACACCCTATTTGATAGAATCAATGACATTGTTATTTTCCCATAGAATGCTGTTTGAAAATGTAAGGCATTGTGTTTGTACTAACAAACGCGTATATTTAAATTTCAAGACCCAACAAAGAATCAAAGAACAAAGGCTAGTAATTCTTGAGTTTCTAATTCTTCTTTTTCGTTGGTAACTATAGAAGGTCAGTCGATAGTATAGTTTTGGAATTTAGGTCGTAAGACTTCAACATCTAGTACCATATGGAATACAAGCCTGCTACCAGGTTACAGGCAGGAGCTGATTAACAGCTGGTAAGGGGCTATCAACTTGAGGATTGCTCACAATCGGAGTTCTGAATTATATTAGCGCTTGATCAAACGTAATTACACTCACTTGTAATTTGTTCGATATGTTTGAACGCAACAGAGTTATTGTTTTTTAGAATACATATCGTTATGATAGTATCAAACGTTAGATGAAAGAAATATCCAAACCGACTAATTATTGCTAGCTATTATAGAGGGGTGTAGAATAAGCGTTAGCATTATAGTTCATCAACATATAGGAGGTATTTGCCCTAAAATTCATACAGTTCAAAGCAACGACAGAATATGAGCCACCGAAGAGGACACATTCTTTTGGAACTAATATAGCTAAATGATCGTATTATTATGACAATTTTCCTATCTTCATCAATAGAACTACTTTTCTTAGATTATACGCCCTAGGTTTCAATTTGTGTAGCATAAATCTGGCCTCTAATGCTAACTCAATACAGGGGTCACGCTGTCTCCCAGGCATTAACGTATCACAAGCCCTTTGCCCCATTGTGACTTAGATATAGTAGTTAGGATCTCTTTTTGATATTTTGTTTGCTTTCTCATTGTCTTCAATGCTGTAATGCCCCGGGCACTATTTCATTTTCAGCATTGCCTGTGCTTAGGAAGTACAGAACTTAGCATCTTTACGGGTACTTTCCTATTTGCAGTTAAGAACAATAGTTCTAATTTACGTAGGATTTAATGACTGGAAGCTATATTATAATGAAGTCATTATGGCTGGACGGCCTTGTTTTAAGGCGCCGAGAGGGACAGAACAGCCCCATTGTTCAATACAATGCCCGATCGCTTGTCAGTATGAAAGTATATAAATACATGGACGCTCATCGCACCGACTCTCAAGCCGGAGATAAAATCAACATCCAGCAATTATGTCGTCAGTTGATTTCTACAAGGTGCTTAACGTTGCCAATGATGCCGACGTGGCCACAATCCAGAAAGCATTCAGAGGGTTGAGTCTGAAGTTGCACCCAGATAAAGCGAACGCATCGACAATTCCCCCCAGCGGTGTCGAAACAGAAGCAGAGAAGAAAGTTCGGGAACAGCACAACCATGAGCGATTCGTGGAAATCGTTGAAGCCCGTGATACTCTCATTGACCCTACAAAACGTCGAAAATATGACCAGGCAAGACGCATAAAGAAAAATTCGATTAATACGACCGGAAAGCCTAGCAATCCCAATCAGTCCAGTAGGCCTAGTGAAGCCAGCAATTCAGAAAAGAAAACTCCATCACAACGTACCACGCCTCAAGAAACGAGGAGTGACCCCGATCACGTTAGCAATGCCACAATCAGACGCCTCGAACGCCTAGACAGCGACCTAGATCGTATGCTGTCTACATTCCGTCGTCTAGTACCACGGTCGGGGCCATCATCGGATATCATCTCGTTGTTCAGCCAGGTCATTGCCATAAACATGGGGATCAGAAATAACGTTAGGGAGGCCAGAGGGCGTCTCCGCGATCAAGGGTCGACGGCGCGCGCGGCCTATGAGTCCGCTATTAAAAGTGCGAATTCCCACATCCTGCTCACGCGGGAACTCGCTTCAAAGTTAGATGCTGTATTAGTCCGACGTGAGGTGGATCTGCCTCGCGGTTTCCTGTATTCTTATGTATACGCGACGTTGGTCGGATTTCTAGATAGCTGAATGATAGCAAGGTGAGCTAGCTCATCTGTTAGGTTTAGTGGTTTCTAGGTCTACTTTGAACCAGTTCCTGATAACGATCATACCTACACGATCAGAACACATGTTTCCGAAAACCATTTCTTCCGGTGACCAGCATTTTCTCCAACCCGCGAGCTTTATCTCACTCCCGGGCGGATAATCGAGGCTCCGTCGCATCGACTGTTAGATGTCCATTGTGCTATTGTACATATCCTACGTCTTTCAGGTGCCGGCGAATACATCGATAAAGTCTATCGTGATATGGAAGAACAGCGCAAGCGCTCTTAACGTTACTACATAGCTAAACCTATACCACTAAATTTAACACTAGCAATTAGTCACTTGTTGGTTTAATGATAATACGTTCTTTTTGATCAATTTGTTCGTCATTGAGTTTATTTGAAATAGTGCTTAAACGAGTAAAGGTAGGCCTTTTTTATATACTGAAAGCATGTTACACGCTAATACCGTTTGATACCCTTCAACACAAAAGTGAAAAGGGGCAATTCATATTGCGATTTGAAGAGGGTTGAGGTTCTAACTCCAACCTTATATCTTCCATGGCCCTACGCCTTCTGTCTGAAAGAATCCATCTAGGTCGTATTTTGTACTGAACAACCTGCAAGTTCGATTTCATCTCCGAACCATAGAAAGCAATGGGATCCTGGAGAAGTAATGCGTAGTTCATATACAAATAAGGCGAATATACGTTGTTTTTCAACACTTGAGCCTCGATACTTTGAAGTCCCTACTTGCTAATGTCATAGACTCTCTGATCATCGCTAGACTTATCCAGGAGGCATAGAGCAACACTACAACAAGCGGCCCGTCTGATGGTTTGAGACCTAGGGAGTTCCCGCCGCGTGAGATTGACTGCTCAATCAGGGACACCGGAATCGGCTCGAATGTGATTGACAACAGCAGGTTCTCTACCCCTTCCAACTTGTCCAATGCGGCCCGGAATGCGTCCACAGCGTACTCTAGGGTATCAGTGTCGGCCTTCACAGTCGTAGTCATTTTGACGACTCTACTATTAAATTAAGTTGAGTACTTTGAGCGTAATAGAGCTTGGAAGTGCTCACCTGACGAGAATCCCGCTGAGTAGATGATGGATGTTGCAAGAAATGGTACAAATGGTAGTGTATTGGATTGGACTAGTATTTGGAACAGCCCTGCGGAACGCGTCACCGTCAGGGCTGGGTTTGATCAAATGAAACAATGAATTTCTACGGTCATCAGGCTCGAGAGCTCGGACGAGACTCATGCTACTGAGTTCACGCCCCCTTTTTGGTGTTAGGTTTATTTAGTGACTAAGAGGGCCTTCCAGCATGATTGAATATCCCCGAAACACACATATTCAAAAGCCCTGACTACATTTAGCTATGTATACCTTTCGAGCACCCATACCTCCTTCTTTTAGATAGTCAAGGTGTGTGAAGGGGCTAAGAATCAGAAGCCGCCATAAGGTGACAACGTGCTGGTGTGGAGTGAATTAGCCACTGAAGCTATTCTTACCTATAGTGTAATTCGACCTTCTAACGGACCTTTATTTATATGACTTTTTTATTTGATAAAATTACACAGTAGCCCCTTTGTCATGGTCTTTCATTCTTTTTCCTGGGTTTCCACGAACAACCATCACTAGTCCACCTACGTGCTTTCTAATATATAGTCCTCGCCATCTCCGGTGGGCTTGTAGACCACTTGGGGAGCGAACCAGTCGGCAAAGTCTCTTCTCTCCTTCTTCCACGAAATGCAGAACGCTGCTCGACTATGAGAAGCGGATGCTACAGATAGCTGGGCCCTGATGACTTCCACACATTCCTGAAGCCATTTAACATTCTCGTCGTCCTTTGCGAAGTTCTTCCGCTCCACCGGCAGGACTATGCGTACAGTCGGAGCAACATCGCGAAGCTCCTTCTCCTTGATGGCGCGACTTAATTTCCCTAGTCTTTTGCCACTCCTGCAGGCCTCCTCTGGGTCGTACCGGACGACTTCTTGAGATGCTATTGTCAAGCCCCATGTATTGTCTAGACTCCCCCAAGGATACCACTTGGTATCGTTGAATTCGACATCCTTAACCCAGAACCACACTGATATGTGTCGAGGGTCGAGCTTAAATAGTTTAGCTAGCACGCCCTTGACAATTTCTTTGCATTGGTTTGTGTTTGGACCAAATCGCCATTCTCTCTTGATGTCGTTCAATTTCCTTGGCCAATCACCTGGCTTCATTTCGAAGCTTTCTTCCTCAGTGTAGGTGATCAGCTGTCCGTGGTGTTCCTCCTCTTGCTGCTCTTCCTCATGATTTGTCTCATCATGGTTGTAGTCGTTTATTATGGACTTCGCTATCAGATGGCCGGTATCAACCGATTCGTAGACTGTGCCAGGCTCGAACTTCCAGGAATATGCGTGAGTCCTGAATTTATATGCCGGCTGCATGTGTTTCCCCAGAGCACCGCAACTATCCGTTATAGCCTCGATGACCTCTTTTATTGCCGCGCGAGTTGGGAACCACGGTAGAGTAACCTCGATGAGAGGTGCACAGTAGAAATGCTCTTGCACTCCCAGTCGTGACTTGTATACTCTCCATGTGTCCCTTTTATCGAAACGGCATATTGTTGCCTTGCATGACACCGCATCGGCCTCTTCAATTTGAAGTAGGTCTCTAGTAAGAAACTTGACAGTGTCTAACATGCTCCCGTAAAGATGCTGACACATGTGAAGTAGAAGTCCATGTGGAATGGGATCCTGGTGCTCTGGGTACCGGCTCACTTTCTGTAAGAGCGTGGTGGCCGCTAGAGATCTCCTATTAGGCCTCTCAAGCTTGAAATCAAGGAGCTGCGAACAGTGGTAGATAGAAGGTATAGCATCTCCATTGCGGCGCCTCTGGTCTCCTTGCTGGAAATCCCAGGCATGACCGCACGTATAGGCGGAGGTTATGTGTTCAGCTGTGCTTGGTTGCTGATAGTGTAAGAGTGGAGAAGTACACGGCGGAGGAGAACTCAGGCGTCGGGGGCTTGAGAATGGCTGAGGATACGACGTAGGATAATTTAAAGACGGGTGGCCGCCGTATGGTGGGGGAGAACGAGAATATTGATGACGGTTTGGAGGTTGGCAAGAATATCTTGGGAACTGGGGTGTCGACGGGCGCGAAGGCACGGAGTTCGGCAGCGGATACGACATGGCGTAGCGCTCCAATCAGAGCCGACTGACAGAAGAAGACCTGGGCCTATATGGTGGTGTTTATGATTTGAATTTGAATGTACTTAGAGTGATGGAGGGTGATAAGGGGTAGATGATTGAGGAGTTTTTCGAAATATAGAGGCTATACAACAATTTCAATTCAACTAGAAAAGCTCGATAGCTCGCTATTGCTAGCATTTATATACATGCCTGATTATGTCATGTATAAAAGTTTCTCCTGTTCTAGGGCTGCAAAAGCGCATAGGCAGATATACCTACCCAGGTAGTTGGTTACACGACTCCAAAGACGTGGGACAACCCTCATCCATTGCTTTGCTTCGAGTTCCGGCCCAAGTCATGACCAACACCAGCTCACTATGCCAACGAACCGAGCTCAAGCCAACAATGCTGCAGCGTGTCGATGGTGCCAAATTGACTAAAAAAAGACCGAAAATAAAACTTTTGATTTTGTTGGTTTGGGAGAACTACGTGTTGCCCACCCGATCGTGTCGCCCTGCGTCTTGGAATTCATCGATGTAATTCGTCGTACACAGCATAAAGTGGGATGTGCCGATTCGAGACGTCGTGGGCGGTCATCGCCTACACATGTAAGAAAATTGAGGAATATCCTAATGAATAGAACACACAACAAACAGTCATCTTCAGGCTTTCCCGCTTTCGCCAAGGCATTTGTTTTCGCTGCAGCTGCTGCAAGGTCTCGAAAGATGGGCTCCAGGCATTGAACAAGCCCATTTTCCTACCATCAACCTACCATCAAACTCAAGGCTTTCCCAACAAGGCCAGAGCTCAAATCCACCGGACACCGATATGAACACAGATTTCCGTCACCTATGTGTAACCTAACACATAGCGTGCGCAACTGAACTTGGTTTCCAACCGCCAGCAAGGAACCAAATTGGAAGAAGACAAGGCGAAGATAAAGGTTGGAGTATATGGGACAGGAATGGACATGGTGCAATGCCCCGACCAGACAAACAGACATCAAGGCTTGCTCTCATTTCTGTCAGTGGATAAAACCAAGTCAAGCTCATGGGTATGTATCATTGCCACACCTATGCTCAAGAAGTGCCCTGTAGGAACATCAACCGGCCGCTTAGACAAAGATGGGCTTCTTTGCCATTAAGCCCTAGAATAAATATGGAAAACACTGTATAGCCCAACCATCCAGTCTACTGTTAAGGACGACAGGGCTCCATTCCATCACAGAGGAAGATTTCCAAAATAGAAAACACACCATTTCGGCTCTTCTACTTGCCATAAATATCTAGAATGAATGCCGAGGTCTTAATAGATAAACAGGCAAATCTTAAACCTCCAACTCGTTGCACAGGCTCATAATCGGATGAATATTCTGTATACAAGGCAGGGTTATGGCAACAGAGTACATGTGCCAACGTTTTCCATAGTTATTCGCCTCCTATAGTATCAATTTGACGATTGACCTAATATTGTTCTAGGGTTGGATTCAGTACTAGTCTTCGTTCTCTTCGAGTTTGTGGAGAAAACTGGCGCCTTGTTCCGAGGCTCGTCGTCATAAAAGCGATACACTAGGACTTCATAGGTGCAGTCCCAAGGAGAGTACTGGGGAGGAATCTAAGCGGGGGCAGCCTGGTGGCGAGGGCGGCAGTTCTAAGCAAAGCTGTTCGCTCAGTAGTGGCTTCTTGAGCTGTCACTCATAATCGACTTAGTCCACTGTCATGCCGAGTTCGCTATTCTGGCGAAGTTCTGGTGATACATAAGCGCGAGGAAAGGAGAATTGACAGATACTTACAGCTCAAGTATGAAGCGAGCTTCTAGCTGTCACCAGTTTTTGTTGCATTAACCTAGCGTGAACCAGTCTGTTGTGCCAGGTCAAACGTGGACCCCAATGGTCTCCTCGAAGTTCGACGCCCATACCAACTCCTCGCCCGCTTCTGCATCACGCACATGCGGGACTCGCTTCCCGATCCTCCTTAGTGTCTGTATTAACTTCGACGTCTCATCATCCGCAATCACAACACCCCGCGCTGCCTCAAGCAAGCACTCCATATCTGTCGTCGAGTCTCCAAAGTAGAAGAAAGGCTTGTTTAGCACACCGTGCATGCGCAACACTTCCCGAACAGCGTCACGTTTATCACACGAGTTCGTAAGGTTCCTACCAACTTGCTCGCGCGCAGAGCCCTCCCTATCATCCGTCAGCAACGCACTCCCAGCCAGGACCCCTGGACCAAGGACAGCGCCGTCATTTTCGCGCACTTCATTCGCGAAAACGCAAACCTCGCCCTCAGCAAACCCGCACGCGCCCTCGATGAAGGCCGCCGACCAGTTCACGGAGACGACGTTGACGCGCCAGCCCTTGGCCAGCGCAGCTCGCACGAACTCAACGAATCCGGGCCGTAGGCACACGGTGCCGTCGCGGACCAGTTGGCGCCCGGCCTCGCGGAACGCGTCGCGGCTGATGCCCCGGAACAGTGCACATTCGTTGATGCGGCCCAGCGACCTCGTTTCGACGTGCTTCTGGGAGCGCAGGAAGGCGATCTCGTCCTCGGCGCATAGCCGGTCGTCGGCGCACGGCGCGTATGAGGAGACGTGGGACTTATAGTCCGCTACATACGCGTGGACAACGTGGTCCCAGCGGGACGAGAGATCGCCTTTTTCTCCTTCTTGTCCTCCCTGGGCTGCGACCTCGGGCAACGGAGTGATGTTCCTTACTTGCGTAGAGGCGGACGCCAGTGAAACACCATTTATACTCTCGCCCTGGACTTTGCGCTCGGACTGGAAGCGCAGGGCGAAGTTGGCGAGATGTGTCACCGTGTCTTCAGTTGTGATCGTCCCGTCGAAATCCAGGAAGATGCTCATTGTCAGCGTGACTTCGGACCAGATTAGTGGAGAGAGAGCTGGGGTATCTGCTCGCTCAGTTGACGTAGCGTGCAAATACGAGAGAGAGGGGGAGGAAAGGGTGGGAGATAGCGTGATGAAAGGGAAATATGGGTGTGGGAAATATGGGTGTAGTCAATTAAGGGGCTCTCTGATTGGACAATATTCGTCTATCAGCCAAAAGGGGCAATTTACAAAGCAACTTGTCAGTCCTGGTTGCCGGGTCTAAGTCTATCCAGAGGAGCTCCAGCACGCGTAGTCAGCATGGTCAGTTGAAAGTCTAAAACTCCTATTTATTTAAGGTGAAAAATCATATATAGGCAAGCTATTCGTAAATCAAGCAAAAGAAAATCGAACATATGTTTGGGGTGATGGCCTTAGAAAACGTGCGGTTTCACTAGCATTAATCGCCATTATATCTTACAAGGCCCCGGAATATTTGTCCCCCCTGAAGTTATAAACTGCCTTCCCCCCTAAATAGCTATCCCGAGTCACAATCGGCGTTAGGGGTATCTATTTGTTGTACAGCCGGAAACGAAGATGTAAGAAGCCCAGACCAAACCCATGAAACACCGATTCCCATGCTTATTGAACATACAACTCCACTAGCGGTCATTAATCAGTATCCAATTTTACAACGTCTTCCATCTCAATATTATCATCGTCGCCGTCAAAGTCCGAATCATTCGGTTCCGGGCTTGGAGGTGCGCCTTCGACTGACTGCACGTTGAGTCGCTTGTACTCTGGTTTGAGTTCCCAGTAGTTTGCAAAACGCCCAGATTTATGCAACACGGCGACCTCTTCCAAATTTTCGCGTAGCCATGCCTCAGGCTGGTTCAAGGTCTGCTTAAATGCTTTCAGAGACCAATACGCATACTGTTCGTAGCAACGGAAGATGCGATCGCGTAGGTCGCTCTGTGGCAGTCGGGCGGCCTTCTCTTCCTTCTGCTTCTTCTTGTTCTTCTGCTCCGGAGCAGTGCGCTACACGTGTCAGTTTTGGCCCTGTAGATAGTCCAATAAAACACTTACCACAAGGTTGCTGAATTTGTCGTTCGCCACATGTGCGCCAGCCTGGATAACTCCACTGGGGTCGAAGGACTTAACGATGCTCGCTGCGACCTTGGGCTTCATCGCATCATCATTCATCACCCTCAAAATATGTTGCGTTTCTTCCGTCCACTCAGGCAAGCAAGTGAATTCACGACTCAGCCTCCCAGCTAGGGTGGTTTTCTCTATACTAGTCGTTAGTATGGAGGCCAGTTCTGTATCAGAAGAAAGAGACGAAAAAACTAACTTGGAATGGCCTTCCTGTAGCGGGGTTGGTATTTGTTCTTCTTCACGCCGCCTTCTGGTTGCGTCTTCTCCTCCGGACGCTGCTGCTGTTGCTCTTGTCTGCGGCGTAGATGAGGAGGTAAGTCGCTATTGGCTCCATGGGATCTGGACTTGAAACCAGGGAGGTCCTGTTCGGTGAATACGAACGAATTGGCCAGGTTCGTGTCCTTGATATCTAGTTTATATTCTTTGGGAATGGACTGGTGGTTTGCCTTGGTATGGTCTAAGAGCAGTGCCATTCTTTCCTACTAACCATAGTCAGACCCAATGTATATTCCCGAGTTCAGAGTTTAGCAGCGGGAAGTTGAGACGCACAGTTTGCCGGCCATCTTTGCCGACCTCGATCCATTTGCGCACAGTCCCTATGCGTATTTCCTCGTCGTCGTCTAAATGAGCCCAGGCATTGTAGAGGTACTTGGGCACATGTGTCAAGTAGACATCGGCTGCAGCAGGATTCGCAGGGTTGAAATCAGCAAATTCGAGATCGCCAGCATCTTCGTACATATCATCGTCAGACATAGCACCAGGTAACGTGTTCATGGCATCGGGGTCGGGCTTGATCGAAGGATCTGGTTTGATTATAGGTTCCGCCTTAACGGACGCCATCGTAATGGGCGGCTACCTGTCGGCAGGTAGTGGGAAGTGGTGATGTCGAAAAGGAGCAAGCACGTGGTGTCTTGCTGGCGTGTCCGAACAGTCGATATCGAGTAGGTTTAATATGTTCTATGATGTATGGTTAGGTCTATCGCCAAGTAGGAAGAAGATTCGCATTTGAGTCGATTGTGAAAGGAAGCCTTATGATGTAACTTAATGTTATGTAAGGATGCTTACAGACGTGCTGTGGCACCTCCCTGCAACTGTACCTATCTAGCCTTGCCAGCTGCCCTTGTCATCCGTTTGCAGCCCTTTGCAGCCCTCTGCACTTACTTAGTCAGCCAGGGGAGGCGGTCACGTGCTCCAGCGACAGTGCAGTCTCTCAGAGCTAAGGTTTATGTGGGGAATCCCTGGTCCACATAGGTTATTTGACTGGCTGGGTGGCAAAGGCTAGCTCGCGGCGCATCACATCACATCACATATTCAATCATCGCATGACCTGATTGATATGAAACCCTTCCATCAATCAATTCAACATCTCGTCCATCCGTCGTCTAGCACACAACCAGATCACAACCACCATTAGCGAGCCAGTATTGAGGTCCTTCATGAAGAGATAGTCGCCACTCCAAGTGCTTTGTCTTTCGTAGTTCAGCTCCTACCAGAATCCATTTTCCGACAGCATCTCTGCAGCTGCATGGCCGAGTGACGACATAGTCGCAGTCGCAGTCGTATTGCATAGGAAAGAGGGAAAAAAAAAAGAAACGGTGTTTACTGCTGGACCAGGAGAAACAGAAGCCGTTGATCTTGTGTGACAAGACCACACTTTTCGCCATCCTCTCCTTGACTCTTTGCTCTTTGTCAACGGTGAATTACATCTGCCCGCTTTCCGACTCCCTCTCCCCTCGGCCATCTTGCACAAGCATATACTGTCTGTCTTGTTCCTCCATCCTGTTCCGGTCCTTTGAGTAATTACCCGA
This sequence comes from Xylaria sp. FL1777, assembly GCA_022578965.1. Taxonomy (NCBI): domain Eukaryota; kingdom Fungi; phylum Ascomycota; class Sordariomycetes; order Xylariales; family Xylariaceae; genus Xylaria; species Xylaria sp. FL1777. The sequence goes on along the minus strand of MU400540.1, from coordinate 283,190 downwards.
GAATAGCAGCAAATGTACTTCAAGCATTTGCATTACTAGGTCCCCTTCCACCTTCCCACATCCATATAAAAGCACCTACACCCCAACTCCCGACGAGAGCAGCTTCAACTTTGCCACCCAAGTATTGTCAAGATTCGCGCAAGTTCTGACTTGGATAACGTTACTATTCAGCTATCGCCTATCATTGTCATCATGTCTACAGCAGAAGATCAAGAGCTTCGAGACAGAATCAGCAAGCTAGCTAGTGTGTTGCACAACTTACCCTTGGCCACAGATCTCCGATCAATATCGCTCACTATTCATAGATCGCATCAATCGTCACAAGGAGGCTCATCATAATGGCGCAACCTACGGTATAGTTACCTCAAACCGATGCTACTTCGTTGAACGCTCACCTAACCTTCCAAACTTTAGGGCCGGATCACTCTACTGGCGGTAGAGGGTCGTATCACCGATCAGCACCGTACCCCCAACAAACTTACCGCGGCGGGCGAGCTAGATTTACACCCTCTTACCGTAATAGGACTCTGGTTCTGAATGGAAGAGTTCAATCTAGCCCTTCCAATCAGGAAAACTACTCTCCGGACCCTATGACACCCTCGTGGGTGACCAAGACCGATCGCCATCTCCAGTTAATTAATCGTGATGTATACGAGCGAGAAACCCAACAACGGACACAAGCGATCGAGCAAACGCTTAAGCAGAAGCAACTTACTAAAGATCGTCGTGAAAAAGAAATACTCTTCAGGAATATACAACAAGCTGGTGGAGACACTATGGCTGCGTCTTCTAGTTCATCTAAATCAGTTTCTCGATACGAAGTCGAAGTTGAGGGCGTCCGGTTTCATGTCACTCAGCAAGGAAGCAAACTGGTTAAAGCTCCTGGTGCGTTGTACAAGCGCCTCCAATTGTATCATGACTAAAATACAATTGCTCTTTAGATGACCTAAACCCACCCACAGCCACTCCGCGAGTGGCCGTGTTATTTGGTGTCAAATTCCACCGCACTAAGAATGGCAATCTCATAAGACACGGAGTAGTACAAGCTCAGAGGTATGTTCTGACCGGCGTAATTAACATACACTCTAACAAAGTCCTAGGCGCGCCGGCCGCATCAAGAAGGTCAACGAGAGATGCAAGGCCTTCTCATGGACTGGTATCGTCTTCCTTCAACTAAAAGAAGCGCCTGCCTCACTCCCTATTCAACAGGAGGCGGTGTGGTAAGCCCCCTTGGCAACGCACTAACATCTAACCCTAGGCACCTGTCCGAAAGGCCCTACCTGTCGATATATCCACGATATCTCCAAGACTGCGATTTGCAAAACCTGGCTCTTGAAGAGTGAATGTCCCAAGGGCGATAACTGCGACTTATCACATGACATTACGGAGGAGAGGACACCGCTTTGCATGCATTACGCCAACGGAAAATGCAACAATCCTTCGTGTTCGTACGTTCATGCGGAGCATTCTCCGACCGACCCCGTATGCCGAACGTTTGGCATCTACGGGTATTGCGAGAAGGGCTCTCAGTGCCCGGCACGTCACGTGTTCGAATGTCCCGACTTCAGCAACAACGGTGTCTGTAAACTTAAGGGCTGTAAACGGCCTCATATTGAAAGGGCAAGTATTCTCCGCAAAGCAAACAAAAGGGCGTCCTCGGAAGAGATGGACGACTTGTCTAGTGAAGACGAGGATGTGGTGGACAGTGACGACGTGGACTCGGATGAGGCCGAAGAGTTCATCGGTCATAACGACGATGACTTGAGCTTTGCAGAACAGAAAGACTTCATCGGTTTCACATGACGCCTGCAGCTACTACTAACCCCGTAGGTATATTTATCTGGCCGACCGCCTGGTCGACCAGAAGCACTGGACATTTCCCGCACCATTGGCATGTTTCCGTCCTTGGCTATCACGTCCTTGTGAAAAACCAAAGCTGTCTCGCGGTTACCTTTTGCTGCGAGGGTACCTAGGTAGATTAATGGCGAATGGCTGGCGTCGGACGCGATTATTTCCTTGTACAGTTGTGATACCCAAACTCGACTGAGACCAGGGTCGCTTAAGAGTGTACCCTCGACGAAACTAGACAGAAAGCTTATGAGAAATGAAAGAAAGAAGAAATATGGCCTGATGTTTACATGGCTTGAGGCCAATATAGTAATAGAGTCAATATTCCTAGCTTTTTTTCTTTTTTTTTTGTTTTCTAAGTGACAAGATGGTGGGATGGTGACATGTGACCTACTGCAGTGAGGCATAGGTACGCAGTATATAGGATATAGTTACCTAGTGCTGTTCTCCAGTGCTACGTGCGGACAAGTTTACCCTATAACAACGCGAGCTTGCCCAGGTGCTACCGTAGGTATGTTTTCACAGCAACGTTTGGGGGCAGCTCAGGTCTCTAGACAAGCTGTACGTCCAGTGGACTCAGCCTCGAACTACCTGCGCACGTGGGTGCTAGAATGCGCGATTCCCTGCTAGAGAGACGTCGCAGTATTGAAAGGCGCCCTCCAAGTTCTCGAACAAAGGGCCGACTTACACCACCAAATGCCCGGAAGCGATCGTTTTCACACGCGCTGAGCCACCCCCGATGGATTCCTACTATCCACCAGGCCCAGACAGACCGGCGCATAACGAGCCAAGATGGCCACTGGTCCTGCTCTCATCATATCAAATGCACATTACACATTACATTGACTGACTGACTAGCTAACTAACGGACTGGCTGTATTTGATTCGGATGGGAAGCGCGTACTTATACAGTATTACCAGACGACGCAGACGCGCACAAAGCTGAATCTTGACAACACGATAACTACCTATACTTTATATACATATTGAGTTCTTTGGATGAATACACACTACACTCACTCTCCCCCTTTGCTTTGGCGTCGATCATCGTCTCCAAGAATACCGCGGGCGAGAGTGCGCACCCACATCCCGTTGTTCCAGTAGCCTGTTTCGAGCTACCCACTACATATATATATATATATATATATATATACCCGGCATAAGACGAAATCATGGGGCTTCGCGACTTGATCAAGAAGAAAGATCGGCTCGGCGAGGGCGATGCAGGCTACTCCGAGACACTGAACAAACTCGCAGGACCCGAGTTCACCTTCATCCGCTCCGACACAAACACACACGAGATCATCTACCCGCCCACATACCCCGCGACCGACCGCTATCTAAGCGCGCACGGGCCGAGATCGACACCGTCCAAGGCGCGCCGCAGCCTCGATGTCTTCCGCCCGCGATCGCGGGGTAACAGCCTCCTGTCCGTCACCTCGGGCGACAGCGATGGCGACAGCAGCTCGGCCTCCAAAAAGGAACACCGCCGTCTGTCGCAGCGTCTAGGCCTAGCCCGCCACGCGCCCAAGACGTCCGAGTACGTGCCCCAGGACCTGCCTCAGATCAACGTCACTGGCGCCCCGGACGGCGCGACCACTGCCGAGCAGAAGGAGCAGAAGGAGCAGCAGTGGGAGAAGCGCGCCACCATCCTCGCAAGCACCAACGAGGAGCGCCAGCGGAGCAGATCGCAGAGCGTAAGCGCGAGCGCGAGCGCGTCGCCGTCGGCGTCCTCTGCGAACCTCGCCGGCCTGGACGGCGGGAGCAGCCGTACGGTCGCGTCGTCGCCCAGGTCCGGCGGCGTCGTCTCGTCCAAGGAGATTGATCAGGATATCCAGGAGGCCATACGGCTGCACGAGGAGGGGGATCTCGAGAGGTCGACGGAGCTGTTTGGGCGCCTCGCCGATCCGTATGGCGCCAACAACCCGCTAAGTCAGGTTCTGTATGGACTTGCGCTGAGGTTAGTACCTGGCGGTCTTCGTATATACACACATCAAGGGGGCGATACCTTCACCTGCATCGTCTGAGGCTAGAAAGAGTCGAGATCACTTAAGGCTACGGAATTCCAGAAGGGGAGAGATAGATTCAGACTGCTTGCGGAAGAGAGCGGCAAGGAACATCTTGCAAGCTAACGCTGGAACTTGTACAGACACGGCTGGGGTTGCGAGCCCGATCTCGAGCGCGCCATCACCTATCTTTCCGCCGCAGCATCAAACGCCGCAACCGTGGAAACCATGGCCCTGAAGGCAGGTCTCAAGAAAGGGGGTGCAGCAAAGGGTGAACTGGTTCTCGCCATCTTCGAGCTCGCCAACTGCTTCCGCCATGGCTGGGGCATTGCGAAGGATCCAGTCGCCGCCAAGCAGGTAAGTTGTCTCGCTTGCCTTCATTCTCGGAGGGTATTACGGCATCTTTAGGACTAGTATGCTCCAGAGACCACGCCACAGGGGACATAGGAAGGTCATGAATGGATCAAGAGGCAGAGTTGGATGTTCTTCGAACTATCTTGTACCTGTAACTCTATTCGTCTCCCAACGGCGACCAAGGCACAGGGTCTATTACTTCTACGACGACTAACGCTGAGTGTTGGGTAGTATTACGAGACGGCAGCGAATCTTGGAGATACTGGTGAGTTCGTTACCCACTCCGTCAAGTGCTTCCATCGTGCCAGCAATTTCTGAGTCACAAACTCATGGAGGGGGTCAGCGAACTCGGTAGGCTAATATCCGGTATAGACGCCATGAACGAGGCTGCATGGTGTTATCTCGAGGGCTTCGGATGTAAGAAGGACAAGGTACGTTGATCAGGCACAAAGACAGTTTCATGGTCATATCACACACATCAGATATTGCCAATACCTAGACGGATGCCCCTGGCTGGCCAGACTTCAGCAACGCCAAAACACGACGAGTCACCCGTGTTGAGAAGCCTCAGATGATTGACCGTTGTAGCTTATCGGCTTGCTCGGACATTCGCTGGCTTGGGGGGTTCTGGCACTCCGCCTTGGGAACTCACCAGCTTGAAGCTAAGCTGTTGAAGCCAAGCTGTTGAAGCCGGGATCTCCGCACCTGTTGGGCATCAACTTAAACTGCCCTTACTGAGTTCACTCCCTGTTGGTCCGGCAAATCGGAAACCACGCCACCAACCTCTTCATCGCTCTGCCGCCCCCAGACCCTTTCGCCATCAGTTGTTGGGAAGAGTCGACAACAGTGTTACACGGGCTAACTCGATGTTTACCATTCCCATAGTTCCAAGCAGCGCAGTACTACCGGCTGGCTGAGAAGAACGGTAGCAAGACACTGGGAAATACCTGGTAAGCAAGCAAGCACTTTAGTTTTGGCATTTTTCACCTGTTACATGCCCCCCTTCCCGCGCTTTCGTCCACTACATCGATCCGTCTTCATTCGTAGGCTTTGTTGTCGAGTTCGCTTCTCAGCGTGGCTCTCATGCACATGCGATCTACCCCATGCATTACAGGCGCAGCTGCAGGTTACAACAAGCCTCAGTTTCGAATGACTCGCACGTACTATTGCTGATAGGCTGTCGGGCGCCAACACTACTCGCCCTACTTCTTTGTTCCTTTGTACTCTCCGTTTCTGGGTGTACGTTTTTTCTGCCAATTGACCAATCAATCGGCTAAACGGTTTCCATTCGGCCCCATCGAGTCAATGCCCAGTGGTTTTTGGCCTACTCAGTGTCTTCCGTCTCCACGGGGTCGCATGTCTGCGGCCTGCCTTCTCTGCACTCCGTCATTCGCGCGTCCCATCTTAATGGCCCAAGGGATTCCTAGTCGATTCGTCAAGCCAACCAAAGACGTATTTCACACCGAAAACTGCACTTTCTCTGCACTCATTCGCTGCGCCTGATCCGGGTGCCCCATCGGATTCTGAATGCTAGTGTCAGTGCACCAGCTACAACGCATCAACTCCTCTATTACTATCATGTACACTGGGGACTTCTACTACTCTCCTGCCCTCTACGACAACAACACAGCTAGTATATCTCAAGCTGAAATACCGTTGGCCTAACCGCAGCACCCTGAAAAGTACTCTATGTGCAGACATGGGCCCTGCGCTAGACAAGCAACTAGTGTTTGAAGTTCTGGATGCTAACTTGACACGTTCACATAGGATCTGGAAGGAGAAGTACAATCCGAAGTAAGTTGGCAGTTTTAGTCGACTCATCCCTGGGTCTCTATCCATCGGTCCAGAACGGCGATTGGGACCTCAAATTAGAAACCGATTCTCGAGACGATCAATCCGGATGGTTGCCGACGGTCTGCCTGCCTGCCTGCCTGTCTATCTGTCTATCTTTCTGTTTATCTATCTGTATACACTTGGGATTGAAGAGAGGGACGGGTTACGTGGGAACACGAGATGCCGGCTCCAAGGGGTGAGAGATGGTCGAACAAACACACAACACTCTGTATAAGATACGTATATACGATAAACTCGTTCTTATGACGACAACAGGCTGGTACCTGGACTGGCCTTGTGGCAAAAAGGTCTCGTCGCACACCACAGCCGCTCACACCACGGCACCATGCAGACCCGTGTCTTACTTTGTTTTGAGTACGTAGGGTGCCCTGGCTTGTTAGATGGCGCCATGTTTGTTTGCCCTCTCGTACCGCGCCGCTCGCTCGCTCGTCTCTCTCGTCTAGGGAGTTCAACTTGGATCTACCCGGGCAGAGCGAGCGAGCGAGCGAGCGTCTCTTCATGGAGACATGTATACTACACCTACCTACATACCTCCAGCGGGCGGTTTTCCCCGGCGAGATTTGTTTTTTCTATTTATATCCATAAAACTGACGATATCGTGGAGAGAGAGAAAAAAAAAAGGCAATGAATAGATGAATTGGAATAATTAGCTGTTTACCTAAACGTCCTACCTACCTACCTACCTATGGTTCGAGGAGTGGTTCAACCGGTGCTGGAAATAGATTTCTGAGATACACAGTCGGGTGGTTGCGGATTGGGAAGGCTGTTGTATGTATGCACTCACTCACTCACTCCCTATAATTGTAGGTGTAGGTGTAGGTGTAGGTATAACGCCGTTACGCAGGCTTGGTTCGGTTCGTTCTGGCCCCTACACTGCGGTAGGCTGTGGCTGGCTGGACCTAGACACTGCTATTGTATTGTATAGGTAGGTAGTGGGTAGTATAGGCCTGGATTATATCTATCTATCCTAATTTTTTGTCTGGACTGGACGGGACGGGAGCCATATGGTTGGTGCCTGCAGAGTGAAGAAATTTTTTTGGTCATTTTTTTCTTCAAGCGACTCATTGTTAGGGTTTATTTATACTATCCATGTATTATTATTATTACATTGCATTGTACTGAGTATGCAGTTTGTGTCATTCTAACGGTGCTTTCCCCTACATATTTCCTTCATTTTTTACATTTGCTTTATGCTGCTTATGTAGATGAATTGATACTCACTCATTCATTGATTGATTCACTTGGTTTGTTTTTGCGTTACCATGAGAACTCACTATACTTATTCATTCATCTTACTGAACTAACCTTAATTTTAACCTTAATTAGCCCTCCGACCGACGACAAGGTGAAACGAGGCGGTCTTGAAACCCGTGCGTCCGTTGATCGGACTGTGACGGGTGGCTGAGGGCAAGAATCTGCGCGGCGTCTGGTTTTGGCGTCTGGGGTGAGTTCGGGGATAGCTAGGTAATGATGTTTTCTGCCTCGAGGCTCCGATATTTCTCCGTCTCTGATGGGCTGTGCGTGCGTCCTAAGCATATACTTCTCTGCCTTTCGTACTTTGTCTAGGTATTCCTCTGCCTGTTTGATTGTCCGGTCTATGTTCGGAATGTATACTAGATAGATAAGTAGATACATACTTGGATAGGTCACAGCCGGCTGCCTTGTCGACTTGACTGGCTGCTTCCGGGTTTGAGAGCCCTGGACACAAACACAGCACGAAACAACACAACACTACTCTACTGGCGTATCGTCTACTTACTTTTCTGCTCGGGTAGTGCTGGTGGTGGTAGTGGTGGTGGTGTCGAGGGAGAGAGTTGGAGACAGGAAGACTCCTCGTGCATATGTGATATGTCGGTAGTTGATTACATCACACCAGGTTTTTCGCACCTGCGCAAACAGCAAGCAGGTTCGTCAGCTGCGTTTCCCCCTTCGCGGTGCGTCGTTGCATCCATTTGTGCTCTCGTGTTGTTCGTGCATCATGCTGTTGTGTGCGTGACGGCGGAAAAGGCAGACAGACAGAGAGAGTGTGTGAGAGAAGGGGGGTGGAGGGTGTGTGAGTGAGTTACTGAGTTAGTGAGTGAGTGAATGAGTTTGATGGGAAGAGCAGAGAACCGAACCGAACGGAAGAATTCAGTATGCCGATGCGAGTTGACAGGGAACCGGCCTGGAGACGTTTCTATCTAGACTACACTAGACTCCTCCTTTGTTGAAGTAGGAGGAGGCTGGGTCAATCTTAAACCATCCCGAATAATGACTATAGGGACAGGGAAGATATATCGAAATTGACAGCTCGGGGGGTTGTTATCCCATTCCTTTACCTGTTGTTGTTATGCTTTGAGACTTAGGTTTCATTCGCTTGGGGGTCCTGATTGATCGATTGATCGATTGATGGGTTTGCTAATTAGTTCCCCTTCGGTGTTTGTAACATTTAAATGTGTCATGCAAGATAGGTTTGGGGTAACTTTTACAAGGGACACAGAGAAAAAAGCTTAAGTTAGGTTTTTGGTAGGTAACAAGGCCCCATCGCATCGAGATGCCAATTACAGAATGTGTCGATATACTGCGTATGTTTTTGCTCGTTTCTCGAGGGGGCCAAGTCGCCGACGTGTTACAGGTGCGCCTGCGTAGTTCGTATCGGAGTCTGTTCCGAGAGAGCGCACATTCGACTGCGAATCACCGTGCGTTCGAGGTCTCGAGAAATTATCGGGAGTCGTCGATTGGCGTGGTCGAGAACGCCCTCGGCCCTCCTCACACCGTCGTTATGCGCAGATGGGGGAGAACATGAGGTCAAAGGGCTGACTGACAGACGGACTGACTGACGGACTGACATGACATGGGAAAGGCTAGTCGAGCTACGAAGTTGGAGTCATGGTCATGGTACCCAGTATACCACCTACGAGTATGTGTTATGAATGAAAACAACCCTTTTTTTAGCTTGTGTGTGGTGGGTTTGGGGTTTATAGATGTTTCTAGCACAACTTGGCGCAACACCAGCTTGATTTCTTCACGATGTCTGGGTTCTAGAACAGATTAATTGCTCCGGTTAAGACCACAGGTAATGGGTAATGGCTTATTCAAATGGTGAGAGTACGGCAGCCTTGCTACGGGTGTGACCATGGGGTGTCACGCCCACTGGAGTCGTCATACTTACACATGCATATGTATACCTATACGCAGTACGTGGTATAGTGCAGTGTAGTAAGATGGTGGATGAGTGGAGGGTTGGAAGTCTAGAGCCTCACGCGAGACCCGGGTGTTTCCCTGAAGATGTAAGTATAGACTGTATAGGCTGTATAGACTGTATAGCAGACTACTATACATAACAGACTGCGTACATGGAGTAGGCAATGCAGCTTAGTTGTGTAGATGATGTAAGCTCGGCATACGATGCCGCGGCGTCCGATGAGAAATCAACATACCTGAGCATTTACTCGCTCCTATATTATACCCAGTAAGTAGGTACTATACCAGGTAGATCGGACGTCAACGGGAACAGGGACAGGCCTGTCGCCAGGGCAAGGTAGCGTAGGTTAGGTTAGGTCAGGATAAGTTAGGTTAAGTAAGGTTAGCCCACGGCGGCTCCCGCATGCTACGGAGACTCGAACCAGGTTTGGGGAGAGATGAAAGAGATTACGAGAGACGACGACGACGGCGATCACGTACCTCAAAAACAAACGTAATACGCCATCTCTCCATAATATTGCCGCATATCCGCAGTTCCCGGGAGATCGGAAGAGACATGGACGAACAAGCGGGCAAATTTGCCTCCCCCAAGTTTTTTTTTGTGTTTTTTTTTTCTTTTTAACCCTGGAGGGCGATTTCAATCTCTTGGAAATTCATGCATGCATGCAGGACACAGACGTTTGCCTCTGCTCTCTGCGCAGCAGCTTGAATCACACTTCTTCGCATCTGGCATGCGAACTGAAATGCGGCGTCCGGTGGTTTCAGGAACGCTGGAGACGCTCATCGCGACGGTGGAGAGCGCGCCGTGCCATACCCCGATTGTTTCAGGGATTTTCCCAAGAGAAAAAAAAAAAAAAAAAAAAAAGTTCTGATGGCCCCCGGTATCCTCCATGCTCCGTCTCTGTCCATGTGCATTCGTCGAAGCGGGTTGGATATTCCCATCCACTCGCTTCCTTGGTAGCTGAGTCGGGACGGGGAAGTGGAGAGAGCAAAGGAGCCTGCATGTATTATTCGGAACCCCGAGCTCGGATATGCTACCCTACAATCAAACCTCGATACAATAGGTACTCGGTATTTGTTGGAAAGCCACATAGTAGGTAGATCCTATAGCACCCACTCCCATTCCACGAATCCGCGTCCATAACCGCTTGGTGACACTTTGTGGCATGGATTTGTATGTGTTAGTAGGTAGGTGGTAGGTATGACGGTACTGGGAACGTCAGCACGAGAATAGCATTCTCACTAATGGACAAAGAAAATTGCATTTCTGTCATGCATCGTACGATGCATATCTCGTTATCGATGATCACCAAAATCTCACGAATGCCTACTAGTCTCTCTCAGCCTACTCGATAGGTTCGGATGCGCGGGATGATGACTGGCAGCAGCAGCAGCAGCAGCATCAGCTCCCCGTCCCCAAACAAAACTTCCGATTGTGGGCTTCTCCGTCATGTGTGCGGGTTGTTGGGGGCTTTTCCAAAACATGCACATAGGGTGGTCAGACACCCGCAAGCGAGGAGATGTGATTAGGCCGCGCCGTCTGCTGAGCTAAACTGCGAAGTCCTTTTCTCGGCAAGGGACCAATCGCGCGTGGGAAAAAAAGGGTGTGCAGATAATTATTATTTTTTTTCTCCGGGGAACGATGGCAACAAAAACAAAGAAGGACGGAAAGGGTCATTTTCCCACCAACGCGCTCTCCGTGTTATGTCTGTGTCTGGAGATACCAGACATGCATCTTCGCTGCAGTATAGTACCTACATCATCTTGCCTCACCGTTTCGGCTTGGACCTGTATTAGTTCCTTATGCAAGAAAGCTAGCTAGCTAGGAAGCAAGCAAGCACAGGACCCGGATCCAGGGCCAGAGATACAACTATGGGATTTGCTTTGTAAAGGACAAAAGTGGGTGATGTGTCTGCCTAATATGACCGAAGATGTTCGTCTCTTGGACGAATGCGGAAGTCGGAAGTCAGTTCGTAGAGACTAAACTACCCAGAAAAGCGATCGTGATACACATAAATCAAGGAAGTGTGGATCAAGATGGGCGAAATGATGTTAATGTGTGTGCATACTACGTATGTGTGGGTGTGTGAAATCGCATGCAGGCTAATAGTAGTAGGGGGGGTGTGATTCTTCACGAGTGGGCGTGTAGTGAAGAGAATATAGTCTATCTAGATTACGTGAGTCCGTCATTAAGAGTTATCATTAAGAGTTAATAGGCATGTGTAAGACTGACAGAAAAGAAAGACTGTGGCTTCGGCCTAATTAGGTCGGAAGCTAATAAGAGAGATTACCTATCTCTCGACCGCAGCTACACTACTATGCGTAGACTATCTAGTTAGTGTAGTATGCCTTGCCTGGCCTTGGAGAAGCGAGCCTTGTGTATTTTTGCCATGATTGCTAGATGGATTCTATATAGCTTCAAGATGTAGATAGGCGAGCTGACAGGGAAAACCCTTGCAAAAGGATACTCCCAGGAAAAGAAAGATACAATATGAAACGTAATTATAGACTGCTGTAACCTTACTTATACATAACCCAGGCAACGTAGGGTTTGTTAAATTGAGCCCACATGTGTCGCTAATGAATCAATGCGCTCTCGCACTCTACGCCACAGCAAGTAGGTCCTTGAGCTATGTAGACTAGCTGTTGTCTGAATCCTGATATCATCCACATGAGCTCCTAGCAAGCAACCCCCAGGTTCGCTAGGCGAGTGGGGATGGAGATGAGAGAGTATGCGTACACTAGGTAAAGTAAGCAGCCAGCAGCCTAGGATATACTAAGTAGGCCGTACAAGGTCACGCCACAGCTGTCTAGTTACCTGTTTTATGTCGTCGTCACAACCCTGAAACAACAGTAGCTGGACTAACAATCAGGGTCGTCCCGTATGGCGGTTCATAGCGGTGGCTGGAGACTCCATGGATCTTCCCGGTCACGACGCTTAAACCAACCTCAGGTTTCCCAAACGGGGAGACGCACTAGTTCAAGGCAGGTCGTAAACGGTAAACATCGGAGAGCGAGAACCTTATTTGGACTCTCTCATTGTATACTACGAGTTGGGTGTGTATAGTGCATAGTGTATATGGTCTATTGGGATTAGCAAAGCGCCGATCGCAAGTTGTTGCGTGACATCGCAAGAAAGAAACCCCAGAACAGAAGATATTATGTGGAGGTAGGCGAAGTAGTCAAAAGAGAGAGAGAGAGCCTTGAAGGTGGAAATAGTGCTGGTAAAAGTCCAAACCCGGAACACCTGACAACCACCACCCCCCCCGCGCTGCTGCAGACTAGAGAGATGTACATGTGAGATCGCCTGCGGCGGAATGGAGAATTTTGGGGGGGATTGGAGAGGGAGAGGGGGGTGGAGGGAGGGGTGATGCGAACAGGATTAAGAGAGAGCGTGAATACAAAAAAGATAATAGGTAATGAGGGTGAGGGAATGGGGCTCCTTGGCATCCTGGGTTTTATAAGTCGTATAACTTCGACTAATGTATGAATAGGCGCAGCAGTTGGTTACCTGTCGAACTAATTTGTCTTCTAACCACCCACTCGCCTGTGCCGCCCACCCACCATCATCTCCATCGTTACAGTCTGGTGGTGGGCGCATGTCCAGTCCGTGGGGTGTGATCAGGGCGTCGACAAGTGATTCGCGAAGCATTTGGCTGGTTCCCTGGCCTGACTGGCTGGTAAGACTGAGGGGGGAGGGGGGAAGGGGGGGTGACTGCGCAGGTTGCATGCATGCGGTATACAACACGCCCGCAGGCTTGGTTGCAGTATGTAGTACGTAGTAGGTAGTATGTACAGTTTACTGTATGCTGTGCTCCCGATGAATATCGTGCTGATAGACAAGTAAGATCGCGAGGTGCGCTGCCGTATCCGAGGCAAGTCGTAGGATGACTGTGCACTGTCGCTGTGCAGTTTGGGCGCAGTGCGACGACTGGGTTAACCTAGTCTCGTAGATAAGTATGCATTGATGAAGCAAGATTCTTGGGGAGCAACAGCAGAAAAGTTCAGTGCGCTTCTTCAGGTATGGACGTGCATTGATGCTCGCATGATAGGCACCTATGCATGGGGTACGGATAGACGCATGTACATCAGTCCAGCTGGTGGATGTGAGAAGAATGCTTGGCTCAGACTGTCGGACTAATTACTCTACTGCAAACCACAATATTGGAAATCATTTTCTTGGTCAGCCATGTCACGTTTAGAGGAGTACTATGCATATTTCGGATCGAGGGTTTTTTTTGGGGGATATGGAATTGTTGGCGGAATTATCTGTGGCTAACTAGTGAAGTAACATGGGAGAAGGTATCGAGTAGCTAATTCGAAGCCTCCTCCGCCTCCCAGCAGCCAGTACCTTGACCATTGACCATTGGCTAATTGCTCGCCGATTGATATCCCCTGATGATGATGATCATTCTCGAGTTTTTATGTTATGTCGGTTGGCGCCGTTGTAGATACGACGTCGGAAATATCGATACCACCCGTTGATGGATGCTGTACGAACAAAGCAGAAATTAAGGAAATAATCGGAGATAAAAATAAAAAAGCCCATCTCGATCGTCCTCCCGTAGCCTGTGCCGCTGTCGTGTCGTGAGACATTATCTCGTTGTGTTTCAATCCAAAGAAACACGAACCCTACCCCAAATGTGTGTGCTGTGCTATTCATAGCTCTCTCTGTGTCCCTCCGGTCTCTGGTGGAGGTGGAACCAAATAGCCCCAGGAAAAAAACAAGGAAAAAAACTCCCAAGTAGGTATCTGAGACTGAAGATGCTGTCTGCACACTGCGTTGACAGCATTTGTCCTGTGTCCCCAATGCCCCATGACCATTGTACAAAAAACGTGTTGGCTCCGACCTGCCACCACCATCCCAACCACCGTTTTCGCCATGCTACTACCCAAATGTACTGCTAAAAGGAGAATAAAAACCAATAAGATAGAATCGATGGCCCAAGAGATGAAATCACCAATATGACAAAAATTCAAATGCTTGCTCGCTTGCTAATCTCGACATGGAAAAGAGACTGAGACAAAGTAGATCAGAATGAAGTTCCAGTTTTGCGTGAGCGGTGGTGGATCTGGTTTGCGCGGGAGCGTCAAGTGTATGCACAGAAGAACCGAAACAATTAAAGACTAAGAATCGGTTTAAGGAACGAGGTCGTTTTTTTTTCCATTCATGATCGTCGTGACATGGTCGTAAGTCGTTAGGAGCTTGCATCGTTGCACACCTGTTGCCCTCTGTTGGCGCCGTTGCATTCGGCTACCATCTTGGCAAAGTTTCGCACAACGTCGCCGGGGATCTGATCCCAGAGGAGGGATCGGGTGTATACCTCCGACGCCGATTGTTTGTCGTTGGGACGCATGTTGGCCAGAGCCTCAGCAAGGTTGCGGCGCTTGTGACTAGTGGGAGGAGGTTGCGGGGCGCGGATGAAGTCTTGTGAGGTGATTCCATTGTATTGGGCCGGGGTGAGGGAAAAGACTTGCTCGTTGGCTTGCTGCTCAGTCGTCTGTGTGAGAGAGTCTGCCAGATCCCCGAGCATCGACGGGGCCACGCCATCCATCACGTGGCCGGCCATCGGCACCGAAGAGGTTGTAGTCCATGTCGCACCGGAGGGCTGGGGTGCTTGGGGCGCTGCAGACTCTATCGCATTGCTAGGGGCATGTGCCACATCAGCATCCTTGAGGATGTTGTTGAGCAAGGTGGCTGAGGCTTCGCGCATGTCTTCCGACACCCTGGGAATTGTTGGGGTTGAGCGGTTGGAAAGAACAAAGGCTCCGACGAGGAATAGCATGAACAGGAGTCCGCCTTGGGTGGCTGGCTTCTCGACCTCGGCAGCGAGGGTAATCTCCGTCTTCTTGGGGTGAACAATTTGCACCTCTTGCTTGACTTCTGGCTCCATAGCGTAATCTTCCATGTAGGTCATATTGTCCCAAGTGCCATCCATGGTGATGTTGTCCATGTCGTTGAAGCTGTTGCCAAATCCATTGTTGCCAGGCATGGCAGAATGTTCGAGTCGCTGGACGTGATCTGTTAGGATGCTAACCTTCTTGCGTAGATCTCCGGTCTCGATGGTATGTCTCTGTACCATGTCCTCCTTCTCTAGGCGCATGTCCTCAATGTGATTCTGCATGAACTCCTTTTCGCGGAGGAGCTGAGCCAACTTCCCGTTGAGATCAGCAAGGTCCTCCTCCAGTGATGAGATGACACCGGTGAAATGCTTCTTCTCCTCTTCGAGTCGCTCTGTGTGTTGCTTTTTCCTCTGTCTGGAATCGAGAGCAGCTTGCCGGTTGCGCAGAAGTCGCTTTTGCTGCTTGAGCTCCTTGATCTCCTGATCATCTGTTGACTGTGAGATCAAGGTGTCGATATTGTCAAGGTTCCGCTCAGCGGGGATGTCAAACCGAGCATTCTTCTTGCGGATGCCGTCACCACGACGCATTTCATTATGTGAGCGGATGGCAGAGCCGTCGACCTGAGACCGTTTCAAGGACTGGGCCTTGAAGTCGGTGCTCATCCAATCCTTCTGGGGAGAAGTCGGCATGGAAGAGTTGCTGGGGCCAACTGCAGAGAACAATGGAACATGGCCGGTGGGGTTGCTGAATGGGGTCTGCATCGGCAGAGACCGTTGGAAGATGGATGCACCGCCGTCATATGTCGCCTCAAGCCCGTCATACTGCACAGGGGTGCAGGTCCCAGATCCGTGGCCCATGGACCAAGATTGAGTTTGAGAGCCATAGGTAGCGTGAGGTGGCGGATCCGGCCGTGTGAACGGGTTGTTGTTCTGTGGCTCTAAGAACGGGTTGTTTGACGGCACCGACTGCATGTCGACCGAATGCCAATCCTCAGTCTTGGGAGAGAACAACGCTCCTGCAACTGCGAAAGAATCCCGGCGGCCGTCGCCCATGGGAGGTGACATCTCTAAGCCCGAGTCGATGGTGCTGTGGTCCAGGATCCCCTCATCTAGTATGCCAGCGTCGTCCTCCTCGAAGAACTTCTGCGCCTGGCTAGTGTCGACGGACAGTGGGTTTGGCCGGTAGTAAGCCTGCATCTGCTGGTATGTAGAGCCCATTGTGGGAGATTGGGAGTGTGGAAGTGTGACAAAAGAACTGGTTGTATTCCGAAGGGATGACTGTGAAGAGGTGGGCGTATAGCTCTGTAGGATCACGGCGTGTTAGTGTACAGAGAAGGCGCCCGTCTATGTAAGTGAGAATGTAGCGCCGTAGAGAATGGTGATGGCAGCGATGAGGAATAATTCGATGCACCTCTTTACGCAGAGCTAAACATAGGGCTAAGATGCAGTGGCTTCGGTGGACCTGAAGCTCCAAGACAGCAGGAAACGAGGAGGGTGTATGCGGCTATGATGGTATGGGAAAGACAATGGAGAAGGGCGGTCGAGAGGGGGGGTGAGGGAGTATAATATGTAATGTTGCTGAAAGAAAGATAAAGAGGTCGGGTAGAGTGTGAGGTAGTATCGAGCTGTCAGTGGAGGTGGGTTGTTGGGATGCCAGGGTGCGGGGACCGACCGTCTGTCCAAGTGCGGGAGAGCCGGGTAGGGTAGGGTAGGGTAGTGTATTGTAGTGTAGTGTAGCGTCTGTGGTCTGTGGTAGAGGGGGGAGTAGGGGGGGAATTGGAGGGAGGAGGGGGGGAGAGAGAAGCGAGGTAGTAGGTATAGATTAGGTAGGTAAATAAGTACTTAAGGATGTATGTATGTTACCTATACTACCTAAGGTACCTACTAGGAGGGAAGTAGAGGTAGAGTGTAGTTAGATAGGTGGGTGGTAAGGAGAATAAGGAGAATAAGGAGAATAAGGAAAATAGATTATTGTCTCCAACTTACACTCTCTTCAAATATGTATGTAGGTAGGTAAGTATAGGTATGAGGTATGAGTCTAAAAACTGCGTGCGATCCCGTTTATCTATGTAAGACAGGGAGGACAGAGAGACCGCGTGGAACAAGAACAATAAGAACCAGAACCAGAACAACAATAACAACAATAAGAAGGAGTCGTAGGAATAGGACTCAGAAACCGCAGCAGGATGCACAAGATCGCGTAGACCTCGAGCAATATCAACAATAGAGATAGATGTTTGTTACCATGAAGTCGGGGGCGCCTCTTGGACTGGGGGGGGAAAAGAGGAAGCTCGTGTACTTAAAGGAACAAGCACCGGGCTGGGCCTCTCTCTGATGACTCTACCTTACTACTTCCCATGTACTGTCTCTACCTCGTCGACTTACAGGGTAGCGCAGCGGTAAGTATACAGCGACGGGGGGCTCTCTGAGGGAAGAGCATGGCAGTGGAGCAGTGGAGCCCAGCAAGCCCATGAGACCCCCCGGCGACGAACAGGAGCTGGCGTGGTGTGGTGTGAGGACCTGTGTTGACGGCCGTCTACGGGGGTCGACGGGGGGCTACGGGGGTGTGAGCTTGGAGCAGCGACATGGAAGCTGTTCCGGTCGATGTGACCCTCAGCCAAGACTCTTAGGCCGTTACCAGATCCCCACCGTCTTCATAACTGTCACCACGAGCGAAAAGTAGGTGAGCGAGGACGAGACTGGAAATGGAAAAATTACAATAAAAAAATTAGAAAATTGTCAGTCTCTTGGACGGGTTCGGTATTGGACTGATTTGGACTTGGACTAGACTATATTTATTCTCTGTACCTCGGTACTTACACAATCGAATGATGTAGGTACCGTACTCTACATACTCACATGTGTAGTAGCTACATAATGTCCCAAATCCATACCTACCTACAGTAGTAGAGAGGTAGGTATACCTATTATTATCCACCGTCGTTCATCACCTATCAATGGTCAGCATATCCAGAAGCCTAGACTGGCTGGATCTGCGCTTGAGTCAATCAAGCGATTGAAAGCCGCGCGAGTGGGTTTGTGATCACTCCGATTGAATGTGTGGCTATCGTGAGATGGCAAAGCTCAAAGTTAGGCTGATGAATGGATGGATGGATGGATGGAGGAGGGATGGATTTTAGACGACCCAGGTAGGTAGATAGGTAGATAGTATACGTATATACGGCACCGATTCTAGTTTACGGTATGAAGAGTATAGAACAAAACCGCCGCAGCATCGCAACCCCGCCCGTCAAGACAATGCGACTGGCTCGTGGACGGCGATAACGTGATAGTGTCCCGTGGAAGAGGGAGTTTCCGCGTTCAATACGGTCCGACTCCGTTAAGAGCTAACCACTGCACTAGGCCTATGTGGACTAGCTGCCGAGATGCGATTCGCAGCTGGTGCACCAGAGCGATCGATTCGATCCATGTACCTTTGTACACTGCCTACCTCACTAGATACCTCGCTACCTACCTAGGTACCTACCTACCTAAGTAGTACGTAGACCACTACCTAACTTACATAGTATGGCATAGTACCACTTACACTTACACTAGGCACTGGAGAGTGGGTGCAGGTTGGGCACCGACGGCCTGCCCTTGGGTGTGAATTGCTACCTAACCGCTTTCCTCTCGAAGCCATGCGCTGCACACCAAAGCGTCTGTGACACTGGACACTGGACGCTGGACGCCCTTTGCGCTTCCTATTGCTCAGGGCGCGGTGGGGATGCTGGCCACACGCTGCCAGGCACTGGCCGCGAGCTCTCCTCTTGTTACACTTACGATACCGGCGCTATCTGCATCAGTCCACGGGCTCGTCACCATGATACTAGTCTCATGCGGCGTCCACCATTGAGCGAGCGTGCTCCAGGACCGCCGACGACCTGACTGGCAGTCGGGAGCAGATCAAACCTCTGCTCTGCGACCGGTAATGTGATAGGAACTGCGAGACGGCCGGACGGCGCTGCGCTTTTCCTGGCCGGACGCAACGCGATGCAATGTTTGTGCAAGAGGATAGAGTGTGGCTGAGGGCTTCTCGCGAGAAAGCCTCCGGGAAGTGTTTCGCCCTCGGCAGGACTTGGATCGACGCAAGGTCCGGCAATGCTTTCACCGGTCACATGACTCTCTCTGTGCCAGTCCGTGATCCAGACGTATATGTAACTGCGTAAAAAAAAAATTATGTAGACTAAATACCTGTTCAGTGTCTTGGGGGTCATGTCCTGTGAAACCCAGCTAGAGCACAATTGCATCAGCAAGTTGCCCTGGCCTTCAGTTCGGTGGTAGGCCTCTCTGCCTTGTTTCATTTTAGTCTAGATTTTTTTCAGTCTAGACGACCAGCCGCGCGTTCAATTGAGCCGACGAGTGCGCCTGTTGGTTGAGCAGAAAGATACTGTAGCTAGTCGCGAATCCAGCAACGCTCGTCGCGATCGCCTCGCCTATCACTTATACGGTTGGTTATTCATGTAGGTGTTGCAGGCCTGTCTTCCCTACTACAGTGTATACTACATGGACTATGAAACTTTGATATCCCGGCTTGCACGGGACGCTGCCTGGAGCTCGGGACGGGAAGACGGGAATGTCACTTGTCAAATCGAAGCTAGACAAGGAGCCCGGAGCCGATCTCTCCTCCACCCATGCTTGTTTTTTATTTTTTCCAAGATACCATCATACTGTACATTACATTACATGTTTCAGCGAAATGATACCGCCATCAAGTAACTTGGAATGAGGGAGTTCGACGAACGTATTGTCTGGTATTTGAAATGATCGGATGATGTGCACTGAAAGTTAAGCCCTTGACTCCACACTGAACTCTACGCTTGTAAAAATATCGTTGCGGTGAAGCTGTGTCTAATTAAAGCACGGCGGCGACCAGTGGCGAGTGTGAGTACGGGGAACAAATCCGGCCAAGTTCCATGGAATTTCCGTTTACGCTATACAGTAACATCATATAGCAATAGTATCTATCGCAATGCTTGCGATTGACTGAAGTTGAGCTGGACATTATCTACACTAGAGACAATCAAGCAGGGTATTAGCTATGCTCGCTCTCTCGCGAGTTATACATGCTGACCGTAAGCAGGTTTTCAGCCCTTGCCAAGCTCAGCTAGAACTTCAACACGGATAGGTAGTGTACTGAAATCTGTCGATCCAGTTTTTGCTGAGACTGTTCGGAACTTCTTCTGGCAATCAACCTGCGCTTGAGAAGGCTATTTTGCCCCCTTTGGAGAGACGCTCTTATCCCTTGTACCCTTATTGATGCTGTTTTGCATACCAGAAAGGGCAGGTAATACCCTCTACGCTTTGGCAGCATGAACATCTGACTGCCGCAGGGTCGCGTCTAGTATACATACATGTGAACTGCTCGTCAAAACAGCGCGTGTTGAGGGAAGGGTTGGTGCAGAAGCGAACGATCCTCGGAACTTTCTGATACAACCGGGGCGAAATCTGGCCTGTTTTTCGACCGACATCAATATTTACGGGAGGTTGGTGAAGACCCTGGTCAGATTGATTGGTTTCGATCAATACTTTCAAAGAGGCGCGCGTTCAAGATCCATCACCAAGATGAGGTGCAAATGAACACCACAATGCTATCGCATAATAGGACATTCTATCAATCATTGTGGCTAAATGTTCGGTATCAGGAGGCGCATAGGCGAAGCGCAAAGCGACAATTCACGAAGGAGCAGAGTTCGCCCCGAGCAGGCGATTGGGTGGCAACTATACAATACTCCACGGCCTTCCAACCAAAACACACTTGGCGCGACGATACGTTGATTATGGCTGCTGCTAGTTTGTAAGGTCATGATCTCCTTGTCAAAACAAGTAAACAGGCCAGGTTGAAAAGCCGTGGGCTCGTATCGAAGGCGTAACGATGAATTTAACAGGTACGTGACGCGGTATTGACCCAAGTTGGGGGCTGATCATATGCTCACCGGCGATTGTCCATGACCGGGCTTCTACCTTCACCGAGTTAGGCATACGATAGCTATACCTACATATATAAATACATGGGGATAACAATTCACGCTGCGTATACTAGACCTCGTGAGCTGGGAGTGGGCCCATGTCCAAGTTGGGAATCGTTAGGCACGAACTATATGGTGGAATGTGATCACGGCCGCATAAAAACGTGGCCAAGTCCTATGAGATTCAATCGAGTTATCCCCTTATAATGCGATCTGATTTGATGGCCAAAGAGGGAAGAAAACCTACTGTTAGTAACATGCCATTCAAGGAGAATTTCACACTATCTCCAAGGTAGGAAGTACCATGCGTGGGCTAGTTGGAGTCCTGTAGTGTATCATGATGGAACCAGCGGTGAGAAGCTCGTGGCCCCAAACTGACCTAAAGTTTGTCACTACCGTATGTAGTACGGTCGTGACGGATCTGCTCAGCCGAGGAACGCTTGTGATCCTCCCATATGAATTTTATCAACATCTGGCGGGATGCTGGCATACGAACGGATTGGTACCATGCACCAGTCAAGCTTATTCTACTGCCCCAGACTCATTCTCCAAATCTCTTCGTGTGACAGAGGTGATCCCAGGTCAACGGTTTCTTGCAGAGCTAGCGTACCAGTACGGTACTTTCGAACCCACTTGCTATTTTGTATTGTCAAGTGTGAGTAGCTTGCCCGGGATATTTTCGATGCAGTTTGAATGTAGCTATTGGATGTTGGATCTCTTCACTTGTGATATCTGAGTTGTGGCATACCGCTTTACTATGACCGGTCCTCCTTAGTAAGTCCCCATTCGTGTTTACAGTTCTAGCGACTCAGCGCAGCCTCAATCAAGGATTGGCGGTGTAACACCAACAGATCGGAACTTTGTCCGGCTTCATTTCTACAGCAAAATCTTCCATGTTGGTCAATTCCTCCTGTCGCGACCTGGCCCACTCATCGTGAAGTAGCCGGGGTATCTGAAACGAAACTGGTGCCCAACTTGATATCCAGTAGAGTCCACCACTTTGCCCTACGTAGCTCGAAGTGGAGCCTAGGATTTGTGTCAAGCTACCTAAGGAAACGTCGAGTGGCAAGTTTTGCTAGCATTTGTCAACTCATAGGGATCTTGCGTGGCGGTGTAGAGGCTTGATAGTGTACCATATCAGCGCCGAGGAAAGCTCCCAGTAGGCCAGAATAGGTATAGAATCTCCGTGTTCAAGCGGCTGCTACAGAAATAGTATATGTCTGTTGGCACACTTAAGGAAGACTAGCCAAAGGGCGTCCGTTGCGCGGAAACCTCATTGTGATGGGGTTAAGGTGGATGATGCGATGTATTATGGTCCAATTGGTCACTTCGGTATCTTTGACTCATAACCCTCTGCGATCGGACTCTGAGATCTTCTAGCTTTCTTCCAAGACAGTCTATTGGTGGACAAGAACCTATCGGCTCGCTCGAGTTACTCAAATTCCCACAACTTGACCAGAAGGTTATCTTCAACTCCGGAAGCGGGATCATTCGGTAGGAAAATCCGCTTGGGAATCATGAACTCAACTACAGGCGGCTTCTTGACCGATTTTGACAGTTCGGCCTCAACAAGCTAGATTGTTGTTAATTGCATATCTCGGGCTTAGAAAAAGACCGGATTGACTTACGCTTTGGAATGAATGATCCAAAAAGTCCTCCATATTGTACCCCTGCTTGGTGAATTGCTCCGATATTATTTTTGCAATCGTACCGACGTTGGGATGATAATGTGATTGGAGTTGCACAATTTCCCATAAACAACTATCAATAGCTTTAGTCTGCATGGGATCTTCTTCTTTGTCGTCGAAGGGATCCTCCATTCCTTCGCTTTCTATAGAGGCTCGAGCTTCTGGGGTCCGCGGAACTCGATGAACCAAAAATGTGCACAAAGGGTGCTTTTTCAATAGGTTATAGATCCAGGGAATTATTGCGACAATTGCCGATGGAGGCGCATTGAGACACAGTCTAGCTAGCCTTTTGATGAAGCTTGCAACGAGAGATGCAGGAAGATGGGTTGATGAAAGAAAAGAGTCAAGTAACCGAAGAAAGCTTGATCGGTGTTTGGAATGTAGAACATTGGCATCAAGTAAGGAATATAGTTTCACATAAAACGAAGGGTAATCCAAATTTCGACTTTGGATAAGGTAAAACACACCAGAGAGGGCAAGCAGTGATAACGACCCTCCAGCGTCATAAGAATCCGTTAGAAAGTCCATCAGTAGCTCCGGTTGAACGAACCAAGGAGCTATGGACTCTGCCATGATCTCGAGCAACCGCTTTCTCTGTTGCCGATCTGGATTAAGCTTTAGTAACGCGACCCAAGCTGACTGGCATTGCCTCTTTTGCTGGTGTAGTGACAAAATGAGCTGAGATTTCTTCTTGGGGAGATCGATATAAAGAGAGCCTAGGTCTTCAGTACTGGAAGGGACATCTTCGAAATACGACAGTATATCAAAGACGTTATTGAACAGACCAGTGTTGGCTGATGAAGTCCGATTATTCGCAAGTATATCGCTATTAAGAATTAGAGAACGTCCACAATTACGCTACAAGTGGGAGAACTCTACCTCAAGGCTTCGAAAGTATAGAAGCGAATGTCGGCATACTCGCTCAGGTATTTCTCACAGAGCTCCTCTTGGACATCTTCACAACGTTTATGAACGAGGGCCGCAACAATATCCCTCAGAAATAACTTGGGAAAAGGGACTTCGCCTTTGTCATTAGCGAGGTGAGTCTCAGCCTTGAGGAGGCGCATGGACAAGGTAAGGGCAGTTGACGCCGAGCCCTCTTCGCCTAACGCAGCAATGAGAAGCTTCTTGTAGTCACCCAGTCTCCCTCTGAGCCACTGTACGACGACCATCTCTCTCTCCGACTGGCCCGGTTTGCGCGACAAGCTCCCAGCGGCCAGCAGCCTTAAGAATACTCTGCACAGGGAAACCGTCGCGAACAGCGCAACTTCAAGGCCATCCTGTTGGTTGGATACGAGCTCGAGAAGTAGGGTAATATTATTGTAATTTTTCTTGGATTGAAGGATCTCATCTTCTAGGAGTAGGATTTCGGCTTGGCGATCTTCTGCTTCGTCTTCATCGCTACTTTCGGCTTTTGTTCGCTTGCTGGCCTTTTCGGGTACTTTAGCCCGTTTTCTTTTTAGGGACATCTCATCTGCGGTACTGCGCATATTTCGTTGTAGGATCCCATACAAATTGAGGGTTAGGGTAAATTTTTGGTGCGTGGCGCCGTGCTTGGGTGGTTTTACGTGTCACAGAAGAGGAAGAGAAAAAAAAAAGGTTGGTAGCCTCGAGGGGCATCGGTAACAAGGCTGGCTGGGATAAGAGGTGCTGTAAAGGTTCTACTACGTAATTTCGTAGTGCACGACAAATTGGGATTAGCGGGCTAGTCGCTTTGTACCTACCTACCTAGGTAGACATGTATAATTTTATGCATAGCAAAACGGTTCTCAAACAGTTACGTTGGAACTCTAATTCGCACCACAGAGGTACCTAACCTGCACTACCTAAACCATGAAAATACGGTCGGGGAGCTAAAGGAGGCATTGACGTCAGCTATAAATGGCTCCAGTACGGCCTCCTGCCCAGAGCACTGGGTCTTCGTCAAGTCGGTCTCCCCCTTCGATAGATAAGACCAAGGGCATATTTTTCAAGTGCGACTCGGTGAATTATGTAGCTCTAGATGCGATTCCGGTGAGTTCCCCGACACTCGCCAATTACCTCAGTCTAGGCTGCTTATCTACCCCCGAGTTTGAGCCAGGTCCCCAAGCTGGCACCGACAATTCACTCGTGACCGTCATCACTGCGAACGACAATTGCCCAGTCAGCGCACTCTGGCTGGATGAATACTTGGCTGGCTTGGAGAAATGTGACGTGTATAAAACCCGCCACTTTCTGGACGGCCTCATCATTACCAACTTGACAGCCGGATGGGTCCCCGCAACGGGTTTTCGTGACCACCTCAATACTCTTGGAAACAGGTGGCTGGATCTCCGATATGAAAAGAACCTTGGTGATGAATTAATTCCTGGGCCCTACCTCTATGTAGGCAATGCGTTGAAGCCTGTCTTTCGCTTATATGACGACAAGCAGCGAGCTTTCCTGACGGCCTTGCAGCCTAAATTCTGTGCGTAAGCTACCCACCAGTCATTCAATTACCCTTTAAATCCCTAACGTAATATAGTAGGCTAGACGATACGGCATTCTCTCAATTGAAGTTCGCTGGCACGTTATATAACTGTCTTGCGATCGCTGTTCCCGCTAGATCAGCTGAGAACGCTGTTGGTGGTCAGTATCGCTTACGTATAGCAGTGAAAGACCTTTATCGAGTCAAAGGACTCAAGACCTCGCTTAACAATCTCTCGTATTATGATGTTAGTGACGAATCTCCTGTGAGCGCTTCGGTTGTTCAGTCGCTCATCCAAGATGGTGCACATATTCTTGGTATTACGAAACTGAGCTCCATGATTGCCCGTGAAGAGCCCATGGACGCGGTCGACTTCCAGACGGCCTTCAATCCACGAGGAGATGGCTATCAGTCCCCGGCTGGAAGTAGCAGTGGCTCTGCTGCTGCAGTAGCGTCATATTCATGGCTGGACTGTGCGTTAGGCTCAGATACGAGCGGGAGCGGTCGACGGCCAGCCATGGTAAATGGAGTCTGGCAATTTCGCCCATCTCATGCGCTCGTGAATCTCGACGGCATGGTCATTACTTATTCGCGCTTCGATACCCCATGCATCTTTTCGAGAGAACTGAGACATCTCGGTAGGGTTTTGCAGTCATGGATTCCAACCAAAAGAGCCAACTACTCCGCCAACCAATCTTACGAGATCGTTTACCTTGAAGATTATCTACCAGTCAACAACCCAGACCAGATGGCGCTGATTGATAATTTTATCGAGGATATGCATGCCCATCTACCGGCTACACTCACCAAGGTATCTATTCGACATGCTTGGGAAGACACTCGTCCCTCAGGGCTTCCCCAAAATGTCGACGAGTACCTCAAAGATGTGATCACGCAAACATACTTTTATGCCTTCTATCACTCAACTGACAAATTCCGCGAAGACTACGCTGCCTCACACGATGGAGAGCCACCCTACGTAATACCATTCGTCAGTCGCCGATGGGCTAAAGGCGCGGCTGTAACAGCTGCTGAAAACAAGGAGGCGACAAAGAAACTGGACATCTACAGAGACTGGTTAATGGACACCCTATTTCCGAATCCCTATAGATTAATCATCCTTCCGGTTACGAATGCAGCGCCAAACTATCGTGACGTGGTCTCCCCATCGCCCGAAGACCCAACCGCGCTCGACGAGCTCTTCATTCCACCCATCTTGGGATCGCCCGACATTGCTGTTCCCATCGGCGATGTCCCATATGCGTCTAGAATCACCCATAAGGTCGAGTATCTACCCGTCGTTGCTGATGTTGTTGGAGCGCCCGGGACGGACTTCCAGCTTCTTGAGATTATAGAGAAAGTCATGAAGCTCTCAGACCGTCCCATGACAGTGGCGGTGGGGTCGAGGATATTTCCACCAAAAGAAAGTAACTAATAGTTTAGGCATCGTTGACGGCGCGGATTAGGTCTAACGCTGAAGGAAGACAAACATGTATGAAGCATCAATGCAAAGGGTGGTGAAGTGGGTGTTAGCCTACAGCGTTGTGACTGTCCTAGTTCTGAATTACTGTTAGCCGTACAACTCATGCGACCTTACTAATCCTCACTGTCTCTCTAATATGCCGAAGTTGGTTACAAAAAGTAATCATTCTCCCGATATTTGACCTCTCAGTCGTGAATCTCGACAAGGCTTATTACAATATACAACCTGACGGCCTGTCCCTTGATAGCCCTAGGTCACTTGTCAGCCATCGGTTAGTAACCGATGGTACCTAAACAGACGCATCTCTTCTCTGTAGAAACCGAGGCCCTTGATATTTTATTGACCCCTGTCTGAATATGCCGATATTATGCCTTCTTCTTGGGAAGGAGGTACAACTGATGTACAGGGAAAGCTGGTTTGCTAGAGTCGTAATATATAGATAGATATACAAATCCGTTTTCGCGAAGGAAACGGTCACTTTCCATTAATTGTGGTCTATTTACGGTAAGGGTGACGGGTTTTAGAAGTTATGCAAGTTTGTTCATCAAGTTGGCTTGTGCAAAAGCGGGTCTTACTCACCCTCTAGCAGGGGTTTTGGAGCATTGAACCCCACTAATCACGTGCTATTCCAGCGAATAGCGGAAGCCGATTGGAGCTCACTTTAAGCCGAATAAAACCTCATTCTCAGTATCCGAGAAAGCGTGCAGACTGTCATTTGCTCTCGGTAAGCAAAGTAACATCGATCTATCCCCGGCCTTGTCGTCGCCTCCTCGCCCATCATCTCACAATGGCCTCCCGTCTGACCACACGTGCCCTGGGTAAGTCCGGTCTTCCGTTGCCTGGCCTCCATGCCCCAATTGGCTCTTGTCCGGCCGCTTTGCTCACGCGCAAGTCTCGCCGTCACAGGTGCCGCCCGCGCTCGCCCGACCATCAGCCCGCGCGCCGCTCTGCCTGCCGTTACCTCGTCGTTGACCGCCTCGCGCCCGGCTTCGAATGTGCCTGAGCCCAAGGTCAAGGCCCAGTCCCTCATCGACTCACTACCCGGCAACTCGCTCATCTCCAAAACCGCCATCCTCTCGTCCGCCGCCGGTCTCTCCGTCTACGCCATCAGCAGCGAGTACTATGTCGTGAACGAGGAAAGCGTCGTCGCCTTCTGCCTGCTCAGCGTCTGGGGTGCCCTGATCAAGTTTGGTGGTCCCATGTACAAGGAATGGGCGCAGGCTCAGAACGAAAAGATAAAGGGTATCCTAAATGCCGCCCGTGCCGACCACACTCAGGCTGTCAAGAACCGAATCGACAACGTCCAGCAGATGGGCGGAGTCGTCGACATCACTAAGGCTCTCTTCGAGGTTTCCAAGGTAATAAGAGAAGAGTGGTCCAAGCTGGAATAGGACACTAGGCTGATTAGAATCGCGTAGGAAACCGCCCAGCTTGAGGCTAAGGCCTACGAGCTTGAGCAGACCACCACATTGGCCGCTGAGGCCAAGTCCGTTTTGGACTCATGGGTGCGATACGAGGGCCAGGTTAAGCAACGTCAACAAAGGGAACTAGCTGAGAGCGTTATTGCCAAGGTAAAGAAGGAGCTCGAGAACCCCAAGGCGTTGCAGCAGATTCTACAGCAGAGCGTTGCTGATGTGGAGAGTGAGTAACCCATCTAAGTGCTCCAGCTCCCAAAAGTGTTCGACGCTAATAACGATGTAGGAATCATTTCGTCCAAGGCTCAATAGACTCCGAATAATTAAGATACTCCCTCACGCAACCAATTTTTCCTTTGTTACCCCAACATGTGTTTATAGAACACCCTGTGCATTAGACAAGAGAAACATTTAACGTTATGCGTGCCAGTCATTCCCACCACTGCTGGGTTGGTTGTTATCATTGTGGATTGTGTACATAAGAGACCGGCATGCTCCTCAAATGTTGTAGCAGATTCTGCTCATTACCACGCCACGACTCAGTCAGACAGACTTCTTGGATGGGGTTATAATAGGTCTTCCATCTTTATGCCTAGAGTCCACCTCGAGCTGACCTAGATGTCCGAGTCTACACGATAGCTACTGTACAAAATTAAGTTGATCGTCGCCTTTACATGCAAACACTCAGCTCAAGAAGGCATGGTTAAGACTTTCATCCGCCTTTACCATCCCACTTCTCGAGGAGACCAACCGTCCACTCTTGAAATTTGCGATCGCTCTCTGGGACGAAGCAAGTGCTATTCCGGAGTAGCCCGGCCACTGTTGTGATTGCTTCGGACGGTAGCGATATGTCCTGGACATCAGAAGTTATGGACTCCATCATTTTATCCGCCTCCCGCTGACTGACAGTTCGATAGAATACCTTTGCAGCCCTGGTAGGTGATGAAGGTGCCTCAGTGGACGAAAATGTTATGTTGGCGTTGAAAACCCAAATGTTAAGTAACTCTTGCACCTGGCTGCCATCTTCGGGATTCGAGCCATTCAAAGAGGAGCCAAGTTGGGCTTTTATTGGAAGCAGGATGGATTTCGAGCACCCTGAGCGAGCCATGGTTGCTAAGAGCATGGCGCTAACACACTGGGCTAAGTTTGGATATGATCCTGGGCTCTCCTGATTTTGCTGCTTGACGACGACCTGCCATTTGAATATCGAGACGGACGGTGCGTCACCGTTCCGCACACCTAATTGTGCCTTGCAGGAGGCACAGCGTAAAGTGGCTGTTGGTTTGCTTTCACGGCCTGTTCTGTTGCTGCCCTCAGAAGACGAGATCTAGATTCGCTGTATCAGCGGTTTGAGCATTGGGTGAATGGCATCATGATAAATTATAACAGCTGAGTTCGAGAAATATAAATAGTATTCAATTGGTGAAAATATATACATGTACCTCTGTATAATCCCAAGACTTCCACGTCCAAGAAAACTCTCGGTGAAAAGACAGAGGCGCCTTCCAGGTGCACTGGCGTCGATCCCCGAGTCGTAGCCCTAGGGTCCAACAAGCCAGGCACCATGATAGGAAGCACAAAACATTCTATCTAGGGTATGAGTATCGGCGGCCAGCCCATTGAAAAGCAAAAAGCAGGCTCTGGCCACCTTCTATACACCCAGGAAAAGCGATTTAACTTGTTCAAAGCATTACATTACGAGCACAGAGGAACTCACCGAAGTCGTGACTAAATCCGAGTCTGCTAAGAGGAACGATGTGAGGTCGATGAAACCTACGCCAGACTGGGCTGCTATTCGCGAGCTTGCCCCATACCCACGGTCGGTTAAGTGTTCCTCGTCGTGGCCGTTTGTGTGGCTGTGCGGTTTATGGCAATGCCAAAACTCCATCATCTCCGCCCAATTCTCACTCGGCAAGTCTTTCCATACCTTGAGAGTGCCGGCGTCGACGATGGTTGACTGACACGTCCTGCAAACCACAGCCGAGCCTGGTTCAAGGTCTGTAGCGGACCAAGGGACTGACTCTTCTGATGCAGACAGAACGCGCCCGGTCGGGGGAGAAGCAAGCGGTAATCTCCATGACAATTTCGTGCTTCCCGATTCCTTGATGGGCAACTGCGAAACCAGAGCTACAGTCTTGGGTAACGGGACGGTCTCACTACATCCGCAGTGGGTGATGGTGAGAGACCGACCATTTGCTGAGACGGTGGCTCGTGTGGCCGTCGAGGCCGGTGTTGGTAGAGTGCATCCAACAGATACTTGCCGGATATTGGACAGGAGCTCGGCATAGATAAGAATGCGTTGGGAGGCCGACATGTTGAATGATGGAAGGGAAAGTCTCATGGTTACTACCTTAATAAATACTTAGTACCTGCTAGGTAGAACACGTGCACATGCATTTCGGAGAAGGCACCTGTTTAAAGATATTTCCCGTTTAATGCATTCATGTTTCCAGGTACGTCATCCTTGTCTTCCAAGTTTAGCTTTGCGACGTAAGACTTTGCATGTTAGGAAATATATTATAGTTAAAACAATCATCAACGGGTACACCTATTATCGGATTCACTACTGGTATTCATGTTACAAATCGTGTAAAATCACAGAGATGATATGTGTTTCCAATCTTCGACTCGAGTTCCCAGTATGCTTATACCAGGCAATCTCTATAATCAGATAAATACATATATATATTCCATCTCCTCACCGTTCCCAATTGACGTCACAACTCTTTCTCCTCAGCTACTGTCGTTTCGGAGCCACAGGAAACGGAGCTCATCATGGCTTCGATGCTATCATACGTACCGGTTGTTAACCGGTTTATCAACAGCAATGATCAGGTTCGCTCCATCGACCTCCCAGCTGTTGAGGTTCACAATGTGGAGACTGCCCCGGAGAAGCGTGCCAGAACGCTAAAGCATCTTCTGAGAGCAAATCACATTAACCATGCCATCCTTTTCCATCAGTTGGAATTTCATAATCATATGCCACATATCCTATGCTCGGCCTATCTACTCGGAGCGTCGGATACACTGATGCATAAGATTTACGATGTGGAAGGTGAAACGCTAGAGCCATGGACGGCGTCCCCTGCCGAGGTCACCCAGGACGACTGGCGATCCTTTTTGGGGAACAAACAGTATCAACGTGCCTTTGTTGACTTCTTCGAAGATTCTTTGGTAATGGAACACAATTACAATTGGAAGAAGGTGGTAGAGGAGTATCTGTACAGTGGCGAAGAACCACTGGTGAACTGTCTCGTTAGTGGCCGTATGTTTCTCTGCTAAGCTTGTAGATGATATATTTCTACTAACATTCGCAGTTGGCCATCCTCTTATTCACCTTGGATATGCCTTTGAGATGGACAGTAAGGAGATCGCTATGGAGGCCTTGGGGCTGGCTTCGACAGAGTACAGTTTCTTGCATAAATACATGGACGATCCATCGTACACAAAGCCATCGCCGTCGTCGCTCAAATCTACAAACCCGCTTGAATTACTCACGAAAATGGCCAATGATCAGCGAGTACAAGATCTTTTCAAGGAGCCCGGCTTCCAAAACCTTGGGCCTCTCTTCGAGAATCACGAGGACCTTGTCATGGAGTACTGGAACGCGTGGTCTCTTGAAGATCCCAAAAAACAATTCCAAGATTCCCAGGAGGCAGCAGTATCTCTTCTTGTAGCTACGGTCCCTCCAGGAGCACATTCATACAATTTCGTCGTTGTCCATCTTCTCACAACAAGCCACGCAGTGCGGATACTTCTTCCCGTGATCCCGAAGAAATTTCACATCAGCCTGGTGCGACAGTGGTGGCTGCTGACGGTTGCAGTCTATGCCATATACAAGTGTCCCAAGATCGACCCTGACAATATCGGGCCAGGCGACGGAGTTGCGAAGCAGTGGAATTACGTGGAAAATAAGGTAGTCACCAGTGCCTACGCGACGGACGCCCACTTCGTTAAAGGTCTGGCTGCCTCTACTCATCACATGAAGTCAAAACTAACCGTGTCTAGCTGTGCGTGCGATAAAGGAAGCGGCAATGACGTGGGGAGACGTGCATCAGCACTACCTGGGGGCGGCGGTCAGGTTTGTTGATGACTTTGAAGGATGGGCATTCTAGTATTCATGCTGATAGTACGTCGACGGTGAAAATCATGAAGCAATCGGGGGAAAAAATCCCGCCCTTTTCTCTCTGTTTCTCCTTGCATTATCCCGGTGGGGGTGGAAAAAGGTAGCTCTATCAGCGGGGGACTGACATCACGTCGTTAATGTATTGCAGAAGCACTGGTATCACGAATAATCAATACTACTAAATTAACAAGCAGCGGATGTTCTATTTATATAAGTATAAATTTACAGCCTGCCATATTAATGTTTCAATTGAGAAGCTTCGCAACTTTAAGCACCTATACTCAAGGGTGCTCAAAGGTGGTCAGGGATGCCTAGAATACCTCCTGAGCCCACCTACGAAGGTTGGGGCCAGAAGTCTGAAATAGCCTAGACAATTGAATACAGTGCATTTTACTTACTGCTTACAGTAGAAATTTCCTAATTAGGAAAGACCTTTAATTTTGTGCCAGACCATTAGCGGCCCGATTCTGGTATATTTTCTACTTAACGGACTGTTCTTAAGCTAAAATAGAACCTGCCAAGCTGCTGGCAGTCTGGCACAAAATTAAAGTTTTTTCCTAATTAGGAAGCCTTTACTGTAAGCAGTAAATAAAATGCACTGTATTCAATTGTCCAGGCTATTTCAGACTTCTGACCCCAACCTTCGTAGAGGTACTTGATATGTATAACTTGTCTATCGGTAGATAGCGCAGTACAACTTTATATTTATGCTTACTGTTACTCGATTGGCGTTATGCTACTCCTAGGAGGTAGCTATCTTCCGTTTACAAAGGCGTGGTTTATGATTCATGCTGCAGGCAATATATGCAAAGTTGAAGTCCATGCTGTCATTAACTGCATGTTAATATACCAAGAACTACTTTAGGTCCTACGGTCAAGGATTATTATGGCTATTTTTTATAATACCTCTCACTGTCCTGGTGCGTAGTTCGTGGCAATCGTTTTCCTTCTAGGGCGACGAATCTTTGTTCTACGGTGCCCTTGGAATCATCAGAGGAAGGGAGGGCGGTAGTGTGGTCCTCGATCAGTAGCAGAGAGAAAATAGCGATATATTTCGGGTAGGTAGATATTTGATTGATATGATAACGGATTGGGGTTGCTTTGGTATGTTATATATTGCAAGCTGGAAAGTGAAGCACAAGAGTTCTCTGAGTGCTGCGAAAGGGACTGGTACTGCAAATGTAGGGCTAATATTGAGGAACTTCAGCCAGTGAGTCACCTGATACCGCGCATATAATGTAGCTGCAGTGGAGGAGATGCGCGCTGTAAAACACGGACTCATCCCACTAACACTACCTAGGTAGCTCCCCTCCCCAAACTCAGTACCTAGGTAAGCTTAACTAACGCTATCATCAAGTGACGACGTCAACCTCATTGTCAAGTTCATAACCAACTTGTGCCTTCGGACGCAGTAGATGAACGTTGTTCGACAAACAACGCTTATAGCGAATAGTATGCAATTGCGTAATTGTACCATGAATTAAGCTCGCAAAACACCGGCTGATGGCGTTCCAAGCATCAAATGCAACATGGCGCCGCCTGCGAAGCGCCTGAAGCGGAACATCGTGCAGACTTCAGACGATGAAGAAGACTCAAAACCCGTCGTCAACACCCTGACAAACTACCTACTCCCGTCCCCCGACACGAAAACGAAAAATGCCTCGAGTGGCGTCGCTACTTCTCCGAGCCCGACCCGAAAGCCGTCTCGTCTCGTCTCCCGTCAATCCTCCAAGCCCGTTCAATCCTTCTCTCTCAATGGCTCAACCAATAATAGCTCAAGCGGGAGAAGCGGGAGGGGCGGGAGGAAGAGTACAAGCACAAGTCCAGAGAAGAGTAAGGCCAGGCCGCCGGCCAAGGGTAAATGCGACGAGAAAGGCAAGACGGCTGATCTGAAGTCCTTATTCTCCAAGCAAGCCGAAAAGGCTGCGGCACGGACGCCAGTCAAGTTGGACGATATCATAAGCGATCCAATATCCGATGATGACGATGTGGGAGAGCACAGGGCTACAACTACTAGCCACGTTAGTTTAGCTTCACGAAAGCGCTTCAAGGATTCTTCCGTGAGCAACAGTATCACGTCCACACCCACTGCCTCGAGCCAGAAGTTCATACGCCCGCATTTCCCTTCCCGGGATCCTGGTGTAGACGACGAGCAGAGGCCATGGTCGGAGAGATTTGGTCCCACCAACTTGAAGGAGCTTGCCGTTCACAAGAGAAAAGTTACGGATGTTAGGAAGTGGCTTGAAGAAGTCATGGGTGGCCGAATGCGTCAACGATTGCTTATCCTCAAGGGAGCAGCTGGGACTGGGAAAACCACCACATTGCGTCTTCTCGCTAGGGACATGCGGTGCGAAATCCTTGAATGGCGGAACCCGACAGCGTCTCCTAGGGGTCATCAAGGCTTCCAGTCCATTTCCGTTCAGTTTGCAGAGTTCATAGGAAGAGGAGGCAAGTTCTCTCAGTTGGACCTCGGCCTAGATGACTCGCTATCTAAAAATTCCGAAAACAGCGACAACACGCCGAAGATAATGCTCATTGAAGAGTTTCCTAATACATTTGCTCGCTCGTCCACGGCTCTGACATCATTTCGGAAGGCCGTCTTGCAGTTTCTAGCGACCAATACACCATCCCTTTCTCTTTTTGGAACGGCGACTTCTCGAGATCCAATTACGCCGGTTGTTATGATTATATCCGAGACTCTTCTGACAACGACTTCCGCATCTGCAGATAGCTTTACGACCCATCGATTGCTAGGTCCTGAAATAACCCGTCATCCAGGAACCTGTATCATAGAATTCAATGCTATAGCGCCGACACTTCTTTCTGCTGCTCTAGAGTTAGTGGTGCAGAAAGAAGCCAAAAGATCCGGCAGGCGGCGGACACCAGGACCCCTCGTGCTCAAAAAATTAGGCGAGATAGGAGATATCAGAAGTGCCATCTCTTCCCTTCAGTTTCTCTGCTTGAAAGGCGACGCAGAGGCTGATTGGGGTTCTCAAATCAACCTTAATAGTAAACCAAAGCGGTCGGTGAAAAGTTCCGTCTCCTTGACACGAGGAGAAGTGGAAACACTGCAGCTCATTTCACAGCGAGAGGCAAGTTTGGGTATATTTCATGCAATTGGAAAAGTAGTATACAATAAGCGAGAGGAAACCCCGATGGATCCTCGGTCTATAGAAGGAAGGGCCGAATCGCTACCTAGTCACTTGGCCTCATATTCCCGGCCAAAGAGATCTGAGGTTTCCGTTGACAACCTGATCGATGAAATAGGGACCGATACACATACCTTCATTTCAGCTCTTCACGAGAACTACGTTTTGTCCTGCGAACCAGATTCGAATTCCTTTCTAGACCACATGGAAGGATGTATTGACTATCTATCTGAGAGTGATCTTCTCTGTCCCTCTTGGGATGTATTCTTTGGTGGGCGCGGCGGTGGCAGTTTAGGTGTCTTCGGCCAGGATTCAGCTAGTCACGTGCTACGCCAGGAAGAAATAGCATTTCAAGTTGCCACACGAGGTTTGCTTTTCTCTCTCCCTAATCCAGTCAAGAGAAAGGCGAGCGGGTCTAAAAGGGGTGGTGGTGATGCATTCAAGATGTTCTATCCTACGAGCCTCAAACTATGGCGAGAGAAAGAGGAGCTAGAGGGTCTAGTCGATCACTGGTCTTCCGTTTTATTAAAGGGTGATGACTCCGAACACAACGTGACTGACGGCGCATCTGCTTTCCGGCGCTCGAAAAATATCTCCACTAGTCAACGGCTTGCCAATTACGGCTCTCGGCGAAACCCTGGTCAGGTCAAGAAGGCAGATCATACTCCGGAGCAGACTCTAGATCAGTCCACCGCGTTGCTATCCCTTGGTAGCTCTGCTCGTCGCGAAATGTTACTCGAAAGACTACCCTACATGTCTCATATCGCCCACCGGCAAAGAATACCGGGCTTTGCGGTCGGAATAAGAGAAATCGAGAAAGTTGTATCATTCTCAGGCATCAGTTCAGCTGTTGATGAGGATGCTGTGGACTTGGACGAAAACTCGGGAGGCAGGGTTGAAGAAGCCTGGGCGACAGACAAACCTACCGAAGAGTCGTTACCGCAGAAGAAGAGCTTGGCCATACGGCGTAGAAGTCATGGAGACTCTATACCCGCTCTGCCGGTGCAGAAACTTGTACTAAGTGATGATGATATAGAAGATGACTGATCCATGTTGGTGCTGAGATCAACATGTCCTATAGCGTGAGAGGCCGTTGCATCATATCGGGCATGACTTATGCGTAGATCATAGTCACCAATAGCTAGAATGGTACTCAATGGGGTCGGCGTTCGGATATTTTTCTCGAGAGATAGTGGTCGCCCAGAAATGCAAGTTCCGCGGAAGTTGGAACATTCCCACTCGTTTACACCACCCCCAACCCGTCGGTCAGCATGTTAATGTAGGTAGAGGCGTCCTTAACCGTCTTAATTTCGTTAACCCTGCTGACTGTTAGGATTAGTAACCCGTCAAACTCACCGCGGACAAATTTGACCCCATTCTGTACTAACAAAATACGACAGACGACTGGACACATGAGGCTCTTGTATCGTATAGATCGTATTTCTCGCTCTCTTCCGGAACGCGACGCTGCAACGCTAGTGTGGGAATGTGGCTCCCACCACCCAATCAAAGGTCCAACTAGATCTAGCACAAGATTCCGCACGTAACTACAGAGGTTATGTGACGACGCCATATCTTCTTTTATGTGTTATTGATCTTTTTTCGAGCATCGTGTAAATTACTATGCGGCAGCTTTTGACAAACGAAAGCGCGAGAGCGAGCAGCATCCCTTAGCGCGGGACTTGGATGGATTTGCTTTGGAGCTAAAGCAAGGAGGCGTCGTATATGCTATGTATTATGCGAGGTCGTAATGTACCTCCAGTGCATGAAGGGATTACTGTAGGCGACATGTCGGCTGGACATAGAAATCTCGATCTCTAACAAAGAATTATAAACTTGAAAGGGGTTGTTCCAAGTAGGACTACGGCGAAAAATTTTAGCGACAGAATATGTTGCGTTCTTCTTGATATTTTAGTACCTAGTATGCGGCCGACTTGATGCTCTCGTCTTGTCGGTTTACATGTGAAGTTTGAGTATGGCACTAATCCTACATTACTTGTATGTGGTACACGAAGATTTTCATAGTTAGCTCATCCGTTGGGAATTTTGGCCGGATATATCAGAATACTGAGCGGCAGGTTGGTTCTCATCCGCGTAATCTCATATGCGTAATGCTGAAGTCCGATCTTCCGCATATCGAGGTCACGCTTCCAATTATTACTACATAACCTTGGATTTTTTAATTTTTGTTTTAAATATTTTTTTCCCAGAACGGCTGCACCCAAGTACTTTTACGATGGTGCGTATAGAAGTTTTCCTTATTGCACTTCTTGCCATCTCCTGCTCAGGTTTTGATTTCATGGTCAGAAACAACTATAAGCTATCTACATATTCACACATCCGACTCCCAAGAGGGAAAAAACCACATATTATGGGATCTTTCTCCTAGAACACTCAAGATATGATAGCCTATAGGCACGACTCACTACATATCGAGGATGAGCTCCAAGCTTTCGGTAAAATGCTACAACCCAAATGGTATAAAAGCAGCTGAGCCTGACATTGATGAAATGTCCGACCTAATTTTTAACTTTGATGATGACATAGAGATGGAGAATGATGCAGTGAACATGACCCTCCGGCAATGCTGCAATGATACCTCATTGCCTTCTCCATCACCCTTATCTTCCTCGTCCCAGTCAGGGTACGCCATGAAATCATACCCGGGTCACGTTGTCGACATGGAGCGTCCTTCCACAAAGATAAACACGTCAGGTGCATCAGCACGGAATCCCACAGCGAGAAAGGACGGAAGGAGAAGGGCTTGGTCATTGCCATCAACTACATCGTCAAGATACCCATTGTCACTACCAGATATTGACGAGCAAGCCACTACGCAAAGATGGTCTTTTTCACACTTACAAGAACCCCGGGAGTTAGACCACTCATCTACACCTGAACCAATAACGCCCGGAACAAGACGCTTTCACGACAATATGCTCTCCTTGCTCTCGCTCCTCCCATTGGAACGGTACCAGTCGCCATCGCCCAGCATAGAAGAACACCAATTTGAAGACGAGGCGGATATGCGAGAACCCGCCTCCGGCGTGTACGACGCGTCTGCCGGTTCGCCAGTACATGCTGCTACCATCCCTGGCTCGTCGGGAACCCGCTCGTCGTCTTCTTCGTTTTGCTCACTATCGGGGTTCCTTGAAGCTCTAAGCGAGTTTAAGGTCGGCACTGGGGTGGAAAGGGCTAACTGAGGCCTCTATTCGGCATATATTCGCTATTACCGGGTGATGGCGGGCGTGAAGCGGAGATAGGAGCATATGATCTCGGTACGGCGCCACTATAGCCGGTAGGATGATGTGGTATTAGGTAACGAAATAGACCGCGCAGACCAGGTTTCTGGCTTGTTAATCAACGCCACTTACGGTCTCGTGCGAAGGGGACGGTAGAATTTGTGTTGCTGTGGGAGATTGAGAACCTAGACCGTCTAGTCACCACTCAATAGTCGTCTCTACAAATCTGTCCAGCTAATCCAATTTATATTCCTGCATGAGTGTGGACTATTAGGAGCCAACTTACACGTACCGTTGCTCACGAATGTCTGTCAAAACGAAGAATAAACCCGTCAAATAAGATGACTTGGCGCACGTTAATGATGTAGCTTAAAATATTGTGAAGATGTGCATAGTCGAAACTGTTCATTCAAACCAAGAATCGCATGTTCTCCCCCTAAATTATCAAGATCTTTACCGTCGTTGTCCTCGTCTAAAAGTCTCGCGGGCAACCAGCTTTATACATAGTTACCCTCTCCTGGTGGTGTCCATCGGAGCGCGGAGGACGAGGGCATGGCTAGGTGGCATAAGCTACCCCCTTTACATAGCGTTTTTTACATCACCTTCGATAAAGGCCCAGGACCAGAAGGAAGTCTTGTATTAATTTAGGCCTCAGAGTGAAGGGCTGCTACTGACCCTCTCTTGCTAGAATACATCCTCGGAGAATGTATCTTCCCAGAGCCCTGCTCGGTAAGGTGTATCCCAGAAAGAACATAATGAAAAATTCTGCGATCAAAGTAATCGCAAACAAGTAATCGGGTACAACACGCAACGCATCTCTTCACGTAATCA
Source organism: Xylaria sp. FL1777 (assembly GCA_022578965.1). Lineage (NCBI taxonomy): Eukaryota > Fungi > Ascomycota > Sordariomycetes > Xylariales > Xylariaceae > Xylaria > Xylaria sp. FL1777. Next base: position 243,753 of record MU400540.1, on the reverse strand, counting down.
GTAGGGCTGAACTACACCACGCGACCGCTTTCCAGTCTTTAGCTTTAGACGATAATAGAGATCGCGCCGAGGGTGACGGGATGGCGTGCCAAGTTGTGTTTGCTGCGCAACACGATCTTCGGGGGTCGGCCCGCAGTGCGTCGTCGTACTAGGCCTTACGGAGATTTGCCGTCGTGGTCTGACAATGACACTGAATCGCGTGTGACGCAAACAAAAGAGAATGCGATGAGCCTAGAAGCACTATGTCCGCGTGTCCATCGGCTCCATGCTTATGTCGTATTGCTCCTTGTCAGCTTCAGCGCCAATCCTGTTCTTCTAAATAAGAGCCAGACAGAATGCTCTAACAACTTGTTTGCCTACACGCTAGGGAGACAGCAGCATCGTTGGTGGTGGTAAAGCGGCCACGTGTGAAAGAACATGTGGCTGGCCTTCGTTGCACACTCGCTGCGACAATGGTATGTATGTATCGCGAATATGCGGTGCACTCGTGGGAGTTACTCCTCATCTGAGCTCTAAAGAATGCGATATCGACACCCTGGATACCTAGTGAGTGAATTGGAGTCATGCTTCTTCAATTGCCTGAGGGGGAATTCAGGTAAACGAGTAAGCGAAGTACTTGGACCGATAAAAGGACAATGTCCATGTCTTATGAAGGCAGTCCCAGACCATCTACAGAGCCAACTTGTCAGCTTCAGAGGAGTTCACTTAAAGTTAGGTAACTGGTTGATATGAAATAATACGTGAGCTTGGATAATTACCCTCAAGTGATTTCGCGCGTATGCGGATAACTGCACACTTATCCAAGTTATCTATATACCCGTGTTTTGATAAATTGCGCCAACTTCCAAGGTTATTGACCTCAGCTATGTAGCGCCTGTAATAAAGATGCCTTTGATCGCTGGAACAATGAGATAGATCCTAGAACCATGGGCCACGGTTGGCCATTAGATGTAAATATATTTAGATCCCTATCAGCGTCTACAGCCTTTTATTGACTTGAATGGCCTTCATTAAATTCGTTCAATGAGCAATTAATCCCTTGCTTACGGTAGCGAGATTGTCTCGCCCAATACATAGAAGAAAACCGGCGGTCTCCACACCCGATCAAGACTAGGACGGGTGATACGGCAACTCTTTACACTTCAGGCATAGGTATGTAGTACCTAGGTTAAGAATAGAGAAAAGACAGGAAGATATGTGTTTTATTAGGATTTGATAAGAAAATTAGGTGTATATATGCCTTAGCCAACGACCTGGCTGGTTTACTTACAGGGTTTTTCCCCAGTCGTTTTCCCCCCCACTCACGTTCAAAAGAGAGGGCATAGTAGAGACGGACATGCGCGGTTTTTTCTAAGATGCACAAGTCCACATCTGATTAAGCAGGCGACGTGATGTCTTGTCACTCGATGTCTACGAATGCCGAGTTCCGCCTTGTGTTGCCATGCACAGCCGTCCATACTCTCTCCCTGTTTAGTCGGGCTGAAGCCGTTGACTGGGCTTCTTCTGATCGGCTCCCTCCTTCAAGGGAGGCGGGCTCCATCTTCATTAAACTCGTAACAAGGATAAATAAAGAAAACAAAGCAATAGCATAAAGCCGTCTTTGTTAAGTCAAGCCAGCGCCACCGATTTTCTCTACCTAATAACCGGCTTCTTATTCATACTCGTCATCTTCTTGATATAGAAACACTACCAATTCTGCTGCAGCTCCCACAGACATTCTCCATTCTCCAGCCAAACCCCAACCCAAGAAACCTTTGGAATCTAAACAGCCAAAAAAAGAGACATACATACATACATACAGTCAGTAGTCATGTGCCAGCAGCACGACTTTTTCTACATGTGTGGCTGTCGAGTCGTCGACCCCACGACGGGTGCATGGCTCTTCGAAATCGAACAGTGCAAGAATGGCCGGCGACGGCGTCGGAATTGCGTCAAGATCGAGATGGGCCTCCCGCGTTGGAAGAAAGACACGTACTGCAATGACCCCGACTGTCTTGCCGATGATTAGAAGTTTATTATGCTAGTGGTTACGCTCATTCAGAGGAGGCCTATTGAGATACGGTGCGGTCAGCCCAGCGTTTTCTATTTTAATGTATACGGGCGGGACCTTACTGACGGCTTACAGCGTTCGGTTCCCAGGGCAGGATACATTTCCTGAACTCTGCCCGGTTACGAGAAGCGATGACTTGCATGTTCGCGGGCGTTGTCTGATTTACATCGTAGAGGGGGAGATCGAAGATAAGAATAGAGTAGATGAAGGGGGTGATAACTGATTTTGATGTCTGGAAAGGAAAGAATGGGAAATTTTATGAGCGGCGATAAGATGTTTACGCAGTATGCATGGGCCTTCAAGAAGAACAAGTGGAGAACTTCAGGAATTGATCAAGTTGAGCTTGGGAAGACAAGGATCTCCATGGTGGTCGCATGGCATTCTTACTCAGCTGGGTTACTTATTATGGATGAACACTGTCAATGTCGCGGCATCTTAATGTCGTTTCCCGTGAACATGTATCTTATATTGCAATGGATGGTGCGCTGTAGTTTGTAAACCTCCCCCATGCACCCTTTCAACCAATCGTTCTCGACGGATATAAACAGATCACATCAACGCAGGTATGATGTAGCTTCTTGGTACTCTATCACCCTGCCCAAGACCATTAGATCATACCTCGGTATTTGAAGGCTGTATAATCCCCTCACCGATGCAGCATTCTAGATCGCGTAGTTGATGGTCGGATTATCCTCCGGTAGAGTGTGGCTGTATTATCCAGCCAATCTTGGTCGGCCGCCGAGGAGTCGCTCGCATTGCTCCCTAAGCGTCCGGGGTGCGAGATAAATAAGAGACAATGATCGTCCGTTACTCAAATAGAAGAATGTCCACTTGCTATGTTCGGACAAAAATTTATGCGTCTAAGCCTATCAAGATGAAGATCTCGATACTCAAGACAACAACCGCAGTGGCCTTCACGCTGTACGCACACATAGCAGCTGCAATCGCCCCAAACGTGACCGCCGTCTCCATCGGCACATCATGTACTTCATATCCAGGGTTTGACGGCAGTGGCGCTGGACCGTTCATCGCGATAGCAGCGTCCACAGGCCGGGTGGTCGATGGAATCGGGCTGAATGCTGCGTACTTCGTCGACGGGACTCATCGTTATGGATACGTGAGCGCAGTTTCTTGACGAGAGAAAACGCTCTAGCTACGAGTGAGCCACTCACAGGCCTCTAGGTCATCGCGCCAGCCGCTGTCCCCACGAGGAACATCACGCTACGTTGCTTCAACAACACGCTACAAGCTCTGCTGAACATGACAGTTGGTGGCGAGGCGACATGGCAAGACCTCGTGATCTCCGGCGATCCAAACCTCGAGGGGGCACTCGGGTTCGGGTTTCCGGAAGACAGGTATCCGAACATACCAGTGGAGCCGTACTGGCATTTCATCGACGGCCAGCAGGTTCCAGGCGTCTTCATAGGGGCGAAAGACTCGACAACATTTGGCTTCGTCGATAACTGGGCGGGTGTTGCTGGAGAATATTATCTTTTGAGACTGCTTGGCGCAGAAGGATTCAATAAGTGGGAGCTTACTGAAAGGGATACCGTCGGTTTCTTGAAGGTTACTTACGACGATTAGTGTTATGGACAAGGCCGATACAGATAAGAAGGGTTGAGTTAGCTCGAGTAATCGCCATGAATACACGAGTTACTCAATCACCAAATGGCTGCTATCAACAGGAAATTCGTAAGTCATATTATGAGATAACCGACTCCTATGTGCGTGACACGGTGGCTCGTGTTACTCTTAAACTTATCTCGTTATAGTAGACAGTCAACGTGAGAGACGAGGAAATCGTACAGCCTAACAATCGTTACAATAAACAAATATTCATCGTAATCGGTAGTGATAGGGTTTGGGATCAACTAGACTAGAGAACAGCTCCCAAGCCTCTTCATTCCGTATCAGTGGGTATCAATAACTGAAACAATTACCTTGCCTTAACCTTTCTAATAACAACCTTGCTTCCATCTAATTCCCAGCCCACACCATCGTCTTCAGTGAGCCGGGTCCACGAGGAATTGGCGCAAGTCTCCAAAAAGGATAAATCCACGCTGAGATATGTCCTACTGAAGCACTTCAACAGGTGCTTCCGCACAGACTCCTCGGCATACTCCAGCAGCTTCGCCCGGTGTCCGTCTACCCTCTGTGTCAATCGTTTGAATTCGACGTAATTGTCGTGTGTGAGCGCATCGAGCACGGCATTGACCTTGGCGTCCTTCAATCGGTACCGATGTCGCAGCGCAAATGCTTCCCCCAGATTGTTTCGCCGACACGCAGTATCCAACACGAGGTAGGATATGACCTCGTTCAGCTCCACCGTGGTCATGCCATGGACTGGATGTATCCGGCGCAGTAGATGGAGTATGGCGGGATGGTACGACTCGGGGTGTCTTACCAGGATCGCCAGCCGGATGCAGAAGAGGTATGCTTGGATGGCGAAGTCGTCGGTGCGCTTGGAGGCCACGATGCCCTCGCGCAGCTTCCTAAGCGCAAACAGAACGTCAGAGAGTGCCTTCGCACCATCTTGCTTGAGGCTCGATGGCTTCACGCTCTTCGGGGCGGGCCGACTCGAGGTGTCGTTGGCCGACGACAGATGGTGTGAGGCGAACCGGCGCAGGAGTTCGTCGCGCTCGCCGGCATCGGAGCAGAAGGTCATGTAGCGGTCGACGATCTTGGTGTAGTAGCGTTCCTGCGTCTTGAAGTCCAACAGCCTGTGGTGGCGGCGGCGGCGTTAGCTTCATGTCATGCTTCATGTCATCGTGACGAGGGCCCGAAATAGACACACGCACCTGTTGTCCCCTTTCGAGGGCAGTCCCATCGACTCCAGAGGATCGAGTTCAACGGGCTTCAGCCTGCTGCTCCATGGTGCAGACGATGCTCTGCCACCCCGAGCGCCTCCGCGTCCACGCATTGTCAAGTCATGTCAATTGTAAGCGACTGGAGCAGGGCACGAAGTAGGCGGGCAAGGAACATACGTGGAAGTACCTAGTCAATCATGTACCTACTGCAGTTGCCGGTGGTGGGGGTTAAAGGCATCAACGATGGGTTTGATCGATATATCGGTAAGGTGCATAATATAGACCTAAATTTGCTATGCGCCAAAGGGTGTATCCCTTGTTTTCGCATATATACCTAATCCTCAAGTGGTCTCTTTCAAGTTTCAACTAACTTGAGATAATGAATTATTAATAACAACATACGTAGCCACCTAGACGTTCTCACTATGACTAACCAGTTGGGATATAATACCCCAGTAGACGAAGATTATAGTTGGTATAGACACTCTATCTACCATCCACTGTGTGTATAGCACTTACAACATCACAACCACATAAGTGCCCAGGTCAACAGATAAATCAAATCCCGTTGCTCATTTGTGGCGGAGGATAAAGCCAGGCAAAGATATAATATCCGTTCCTAAGACAAGGAAACTTAGGCAATAACGCTAGAGAATGGATTATATTCATTACTTCAGCATTCTTTCTTTCCCTTAGGCGCAAAGTCGAGCTCTCTTTGACATGTTATATATATTTGACACGGAACAAAGGTATCTCCTATGATTGTTACATAGAAAACCATCTCCGGAAGCGGCCGTCAGTAAACAAGTAAAGCACAAAATTGAACATCAGGTTTCATTGAATAGCATGTGTTGCAATCCAAAAAAAAGGCCCTGAGGCAACATGAGTTGTGAAGTTAAAGCCGTCAGGATTCCTTACTGGACTGAACTTGAAGAAAACCCAAGATAATTATACTTGATTAACAGTACTTATAGATTTTTTGACCATAGGAAAAAGAGAACAATGTCGAGCTCGAGGGAGACAGTAGACCATGCTCGTAGACGCGCTTCCCCTCCAGGTCCCGGTAATGAGATGACCGCAGAAGAGATATCGGCGATGGTATGGCCATTGGAATTGGGATATAGCTTAGAAGGATCAATGAATATCTCTCCAAATGAGAGCGGTAACGATAGCGATGTGGAAATGGAAGACTACGACGGCAACGACGACGGCGACGATGGCGATGGCGATGACGATGACGATGACAGTGACAGTAGCCAATTCAGTGTTCCTGCAGGAGAAGGAGTAGCTGACGATGACCCGCCTTTAAGAGACGGTCCTAATGCAACAACAATGGGATTCGAATTTGAACTAGCTATCGCTGTTGCTAGGGAATCTCCGACTATTCCTGATCCACACCCGAACGACGGACGCTGGTTATCAGATAACCTCGTAGACAAAGACCCAGAAGGTCTTGCTTTTAAGTATACTGCAAAAAACAAAATTGTCGATACTTTAGTAGCTTATGGAGTGCCAACTCAAAAAGGCGAAGAATATTGTAAGTCTCTCCCCCTATAGAGTCTATCGTCCTAGTCAACCCGATCTCCGAAGATGTGATCGTTATAAATATCAGAAACCTACCACCCCCGTGCAACATATCTGTTGCTCTATTCCACCCGTACATTCTATGCCTATACGGCTCTCTCTCGCAATCAGCATCTCTTTTATACTAAACGAAGATCGCCATAGGGTACTCAGTATTTGGCGAAGACGATCGAGATTTTCAGTGGTGGGATAGCTTAGAATACGAGAACCCGAATGAAAACGATCAAGTTCTTTTGGATTGGCAGGGAAATTATCTATGGAAGTAAGTGAGCTCCGGTCTTGACACCTCCCGTTACAACTCCCACCCTCTATTAAAATCATAATCATGAGCTACGACCTTACGAAGACTTGAGCGGATTTGAGGCATTTTCTAGAATATCTACTAACTTTGACGCAGTGGGCTTAGAACAGATGACGAAAACGTTTTCCTAGCTGCAGCCGCACTAGGCACTCAGTTCTGGCAATACCACCGAGACTACAATCTGGAACCACACTTGACTAGGCAAGCTATCATAGAGTTTATCCGAGACAAGCTAAATTTCATGGTTATCGGGGCCATCCCAGTGGGATATCGAGACAGAGTAAAAACAGTGTGGTTTGAACAAGTAACCGAATATGTTAGGGATGCAAAGCGCTCGTACTACTCTGCGAGAGGCCCTACCGATCCCAACCTTGTGCCTGATTTAGGAGTCAGACTGCAGTATCAGTCATGGTCGGTTACTGATGATATTTCTATTAATAATACTTGGACAGAACCACAACATTATGATATACCAGGCAGTTCCCTAGTTTTCGACGATGTCACCGGAGAACTCGCGGGAGAGCCGCCAAACCTATACAAATGGTTCGGCGCTGAGGTCGTCTCTTCCGTCATGGACTACGATAACCCACAGACGTTTCGAGCATTAAAAACCGCTGCTCAAGCACTCCGTGGCGAGCTCAGGGTCCATAAGCCAATCTCCATCATCCAGACTGGTGTACACGTCCATATCGGCCAGCAAGGTGGGTGGACGTTGCTACATCTAAAGAAATTCGCAACCCTCTGGCATCTAGTAGAACCATCTATGTACAAGCTACACCGGAAAGATCGTGAGGAATCACACTGGTGCGTAGGAACGGCTAGGGGATGTGCCCTAGCGAAGCTTGTCTACGGCCGGAACGAATTATATTCGAGCCGCGGGGCTACAACGACGGGCCCGAAAAAGGCAGCCTACGAAAGGCAGATGGAGCAATACATTCCCGACTTGAGTGACTACAGGAGGCTGCGGCTATTCCTAACTCACATCTGGCAATTCCAAGAGCTTAACGAGCTCCGAGACGCCATGCAACAAGGAGAGATGGGGACCAGTTGCATTCGTTGGCGAGTCACGGGGAACAAGCTGTCTCCTAGACCTAGTCAGCACAGTATAGAGACGCTGGAGTTCAGGATGATGCAGGGAACGCTGGATGCCGAACACATCTGGAAGTGGGCGAGCGTGCTCGAGCGCCTCGTCATCTTTGCTAGGGACTCGACTGACGACGTGTTTCGTGGGACTATCGAGGAGCTCCTGGAGCAAAACCTCCCGGCATCGCTGGGTCTCAATCAGAATGACTTGCAATGGTTTAGAACTCGAACGCCCGATGGGGAGGAGTATTTCGCATACCCTGATAATGACTTGGTTGATTGGGGCGAACCGTTCATGGTTCAAGGGTACGGTGACACGCATTTTAGAACGACTTAAAAAGGTACGAAGTATTCTGGTCGTACAGCTTTAGCCTACCTCTTCAATATTCTATGAGATATAGTGTTCATATAGTATAGAGAGTCTTGTATTTATAGTACTTTGTATCTATTAGATTGGGGAATTTAATGTAGTGAACATATTCATTGCTCATATACGGTATCTCCTACTACGTATATAACATTATAATTTCAACAAAGAAATATTAGTCTAATTGGTACTAAGATAACTAAGAACAATACCTAACAAAACCACAATATTTTTGCCTACGCTAGAGATGTTGACAGCAGCCTAAAAGCTGAAGAGACAACTTTAATTGCAACTTTATCTTTTTAGCTAACTTGCTCTGAATTCCCATCATCGCCAACCTTTGATCAGCTCCAGCAACACTTACAAAAAATAAGAATATCTGTAATTACTTACCTAGGTATTGCTAGTAAGAAGCTAACTATCTTCGTACACATAGGGAGTTTGACACTAAAAGGTAGCGGGGAACCTCGGCACGGCACGGTTGGAGATCTGGGGTAAGCTAGGACCCTTAATATAACTGACAGAAGTCTAACATTACAATAATTAATTCGTCCAAAATACCCCGAAACATTATTCGAAGGGGGAGGCTTACACAAATTGCTCTACTACTACTATATAAATATAATCCTTCGTCAAGTAGAAGAAGAATATAATTGACTCGCCAGGATGTCGGAACGCGTATCTCAGCTTGCCGCTCAGCTGAACTACCCCAAGGGCATGCTTGCGGGCCAGACGGCGATCGTGACGGGCAGTGGCCAAGGAATCGGGGCCGAGACCGCGAGGCTCTTTGCGAACGAGGGGGCAAAAGTCATTATTTCAGATATCGATGCCAGTAAGTTCCTCCAATTACCTCCCTATCCGTGTATATATATACATATACACCTGTGTATTGCGGCGTCCGCCCGGAAATCTTACCGCCCTTCGTCTCCCTATTCTATAACGTAGCGACATACTTACTTACACCCCTCTAGCAAAAGCCGAGGCCGTAGCAGCGAGCATCAACAAGGCCTCGCCAGGGCGCGCGCTCGCGGTGCCAGGCGACGTGCTGGATGCGACGTACCCGGCGAAGCTAGTCGCCAAGGCGGCCGAGTTCGGCGGCGGCAAGCTGCACATCCTCGTGAACAACGCCGGGTACACGTGGGACGGGGTGATCCACAAGATGACGGACGACCAGTGGGCGACGATCGCAGACCTGCACACGACGGCGCCCTTCCGGCTGGTTCGCGCGGCGGCGCCGTACTTCCGCGTGCGCGACGGCGAGCCCCGCTGCGTCGTCAACGTCAGCTCGACGAGCGGCATCCACGGCAACGCCGGGCAGATCAACTACGCCAGTATGTACACACTGGAGTCATTTCTTTCCCATTCTAGTAGCCTCAGGACTCCCAACATGTCTCGGGAGCAATGCATCAGGGGCATAATATTCACCCAAAAGAGTGATTACTGACTCCAGCGATAATAGTGGCCAAGGCCGGCGTCACCGGCATGACCAAGACCATCGCCAAGGAGTGGGGGCCGAGCTTCGGCGTCCGCGCCAACGCCGTCGCCTTCGGCCACATCCAGACCCGTCTCACGCAGGCCAAGGAGAAGGGCGCCTTCGTCGTCGGCCCCAAGGGCGAGCGGATCATGGTCGGAATTCCGCAGGGGACGAAACAGCCCGACCAGTTGCATGCTGATATTCCGCTTCGGCGGCCGGGCCAGCCGTCCGAGGCCGCCGCGGCGATCCTGGCTGTGGCTAGCCCGCTGTTCTCTTACGTGACGGGCCAGACGATCATGGTCACAGGCGGACGAAATATGTGAGCTTGTGAATAAAAGTGGACATTGGGTAATTTGTTAGGTCATATTTGGGTATTAAGCGCATGACGAATTGCCCAGCGCGTTCAGATGGAAGGAAGAGTGTAAATGGTTTGTAAGGTAGAGCAGCGCCATTCGGCCTATATTATATAATTCAATGAGCTATACATATGCATGACGAAAACCACCCGCAACGCCGGATCGAGCTTGTATCGACCTCTTTTTCGTGTCCCTTGCATGCAAATCCGACGTAACGCATCCGTGTCTGGCTAATCCCACTTCGCCTATACCTTCAGCCACAAGCCCAGCACCCCCTTTGCGTACTCGACGATCTCGTCACCGCCGAGTTTCGACTCGCCGTACAGGCGGTCGACGAAGCTGATGGGCACCTCAGCGACGGTGCAGCCCATGGCCTTGGCACGCACCATCATCTCCATCTGGAAGGTGTAGCCCTTGCTCTCGGTGCTCTCGATGACCTTCTGGAGGACGGCCTTCTTGTACAGTCGGAAGCTCCCCGTGAGGTCGCTGACGCCGGGGCGGAGGACGGTGTCGGCGAAGAGGTTGGCGCCGCGGCTGACGAACTTGCGCTTGAGGTCCCAACCGTAGACGCCGCCGTCGCCGGCGTACCGCGTGCCCGTGACGATGTCGTAGTTGCCCTCCTTCTGGCGCGCGATCATCTGCGGGATGAACTTGGGGTGGTGGCTGAAGTCGGCGTCCATGATGATGACGAAGTTGCCCGTCACGAACTGCAGCCCGTGCACGTACGCCGTGCCCAGCCCTAGCTTTCCCGACCGTGGCTTTAGCACCACGTGCGGCGCGTACGCCTTCACCAGTTGTTCTGCGACCACCTGTGTTCCGTCGGGCGAGCCGTCGTCGACGATCACGAGTTCCCAGTCTAGATTACTGTAGGCAGGCGAAGACTTCGATTAGCAAGGGTTCCGTATAGGGGGCACCCGGGCACCCGGGGCCATGGGGGTGTCGACAGGCGTACTGCTCTGAAAAGGTGCGGTTCAGCAACCAGGTGATGATGGGCAGGTTGCGTCGCTCATTGTATGTCGGCAGAATAACCGAGTACTTATCGCCCGAGGCGGCGGGCTTTGTCGGGGCCATGGCGATTTGAAGGTTCGTCTCGATAATTAAAAGAAAGAATTATAAACTGAAATGGCGTTGTTGGGAGTGAATTGGGACTGTTGTTGTCTTGAAGGAATGTATTGAAGTTGGTGATAGGGAAGATGGCAGATGGTTTGCTGAACTCGAAATGGACACGGTCTTGACGTGACAAGGTACCTAATCTTACTGCGTAGGTACCTAGCCCAGTGGTAGTTCCAAGCGGCTGAGGTAGATTAGCGCAGGTACCTACACTAGCTAGGTGGGGCAAGCTGCCCCTGTTTGGGCTTATCTACCTGGCAAGAATTACACGTATCCAGATAAATCGATGAGAATAAAAGCATTTGGCTCGCCTTAAGTGTCATGACGACATCGAAACTTCGATGATTCAAACCTGTTGACTTATAACACTTCTATTGCAAACTTCCGTGTACTATATCGCGTTACGTTCATATAGGTACCTGACGTAAAAACTAAGTACTTAGATAAGTATCTCGTCGAACCTATTCTATACTTGACTACTACCCCTTCATCCAAAATCATCATTATGAAAGCATCAGCTTAGGTATCTCATCTCATTATCACACGGATACCTCACTTCTTTCATTAGTGATTCCAGTCGAACTCATTTTTCTGCGTCACCCGTGTTGCTAGTATTCGTCGTCTCTTTCCTCCCAATGCTTTTCCAGCTCTTGAGACTCCCCATGCTAAAGGTGCGATGAAATCTGCGACCGCTCTCCTCACCTTGCGAGAAAGCCCCGTGGGCTACTGCGCGGTCTTCGAGGAGTCCGAATGTGCATTTGGCGAGCTTCCAAAGCTCCATACCCGCTACAAACAGGATCAGAGCCCCAATGGCTAGAGCCCATTCCCACGTAATGGCCGTGTGCTTGAAGACTCTTGTGTTGAGCACCGGGATATACACTACTGGGAACACGCTGATTGCACCGATCGCAACAGCCCAGAACAAAAACTTGTTCTCGTACAAGTCTTTGAACAACGGGAAGCGGCTGGTGTTGTCAGGATTTAGTCGAAACATGGAACGCCGAATATCCTTGAATTCCCAGGCGCTGAAGAGGATGAGCCAGGTGAGCTCTGCGAAAACGGCCGCACGGGCGCGGAATACCGGCTCACAAGTGTCCCCCCATTGCTTGTTACAATCTCTTCCAAGTTGTCCGTTATTGGCACCGTAGATGATGATAATGAACGTCACGAGCGTCAGACTGCCCATCAATATGCCATACACAATCATGTCAACCAGGATTTGTTTCGTGAACACACCGCTCTTCCTCTCATGTGGCGGTTTACGCATCACTTCGCGAGATGCGGCCTCTCGTCCAAGACCAAATGCAGGGAAACTAGACGTGACTAGATTAATCCATAGAATCTGGAGTGGTGAGACTGGAAACACCGAGAAGCCTGTCTCGTCCTGGAACCCAAGCCCCACGATCAATAAGATAACCTCACCCACATTTGCTGTCAATAAATGCAATATGAACTTTTGAATATTGTCGAACATGCGACGGCCCTCCCGGATGGCCGCTACGATCGAGTTGAATTTATCATCGGTCAGTACAATCTTCGAGGCCGACTTGGCGACGTCGGATCCGGACCCCATAGCAATGCCTACATCAGCCCGGGAAAGCGACGGAGCATCGTTAACTCCATCACCCGTCATAGCCATGAATGCACCGCGGCGACGTAGAGCTTCGATCATGCGTGTTTTCGTGTCGGGAGCACATCGAGCCAGGACGAGCGGCAGCTCAGGCAATGCGTCGATCTCTTCGTCGGTTAGTTTGTCAAAATCACTCGCCTTTAGCACGATTGATTGAGCAATATCGTCCCTTAAAACGCTGGGGTTGCGTGGAATGATGCCGACTTCTTTAGCTATTGCTTCGGCAGTGGCCGGGTGATCACCAGTCAACATATGTACCCTGATTCCCGCAGTAGAGCACTCGGTAATAGCCGGTGTGGTCTCCCGACGGGGAGGATCATAGATGCCAACCAGGCCCAGTAGCGTAAGGTCGGATTCTACACGTTGCCGTAGAGAATTGTCATCCTCTGTATTTTCAGCGCTAGCCTTCCCGGTATATATGCCCTTCCAATGTCGTGATGCAATAGCGAGCACTCGTTGACCTTGACTCGCAAAGGCATCCACTTGCTTTAGGATCTCTTCCTTGTACTTTTCAGTCATGGGTTGTTCATCATTTCCAACACCAACAATAACACACAGATCGATCAAACGCTCCACGGCACCTTTTGTGAACACCATGCTATGGTCACTGTCAGGTCTATCATAGACAACTGACATGCGTTTGACGCTACTGTCAAAGGGGAATTCAGCAATTTGCTTCCAGCCTTCAGCCTCAATAGCTTTCTTGCCTCGGCCAAGTCTGTGCGCAAAAACCTGTAAAGCAATTTCTGTTGGCTCGCCCGTGACCTGCCATTCAGACTGATTACCTTCCGCTTCTGGCTCGTGTCTGACTGTCGCGAGGTTGCAAAGAGCAGCGGACAGCAGGAAAGCTTCCAGCTCTGAATTCATTGTTGCAATTTTCTCAGCCTTTGATTCGCCTTTGTGTGGATTGAGCTTGTCTTCAGGCACATCAAATTTGAGGGTTGCGGCACTACGCTCCTGGTCAAAATCTCGCTTCCCTTGAGACTCGGCGACAGTTACGCGTCCTTCAGTAGGATTACTGGGATGCTTCGAGTCCTGTACCGTGTATATGGCTTTCGAGGGTACCCATACATTCCGGACGATCATGGCTCCTTGAGTAAGTGTACCTGTTTTGTCGGAACAGATATTGGTTACGCCGCCAAGGGCTTCAAGTGCAGAGAGATCCCGGACAACCACATTAGCCTTCCTCATTACTGTGGTTGCAACAACCATGGTGATAGTTAAAACACTTTGAGAAGGTTAGCGGATCTTAATTAATAAGTTGTATTTATCTATGATTTACTTACGCGACGAGAGACTCTGGGATGATGGCAATACCAGTGCTAATCGCGTAAATCACGATCTCTTGCGAGCCGGCAAACTTGTTAACTCCGAAGACGATAAGAGCTAGAACGAGGGCGCAGCCGAAGAGGATATAGGCAAGTTTTGCTAACTTAATCTGTAAAGGAGTTCCCTCAGTCAATCCAAGGAATCCGCCTACGAAATCATAAATGCGCTTGGTGAGACCAATAACAGGCTGTCGTTTTCCATACTTCTTGTAGTTCATAGAACGGCCGGCCTTCCGCTGCTTTTTCGCAGTCGACTAATGGCATATCAGTTTAGGAGTTAATCAGGGAATCAGAGCGCTATCGCTCTTTTTGTAGAAATGATATAGACTAGTGTTGAAATCTGGGACACGAGGTTTATTGTTACTTACCGCAGCAATCTTGCCAACTTCCGTCTCCATACCAGTGAAAATGACGATGCCACGGCCACGGCCCTTCTGAACAGTAGTCGTGCCATATGCAATGTTAATCCTATCTCCTATTCCAAGTTCTGCGTCTTCCAGGCAGTCCACACTTTTCTCGACTGGCACGGACTCCCCAGTGAGGGACTGCTCGTCAGCTGTTAGGTTCATAGCTTCGAAAAGGCGGACATCGGCAGGGATGGTATCGCCCATCTTTAGGATGACAATGTCTCCAGGTACAACCTCAGCACTACCAAACAATTAATCGGTGACTCTTACGGAGCCGAATGAAGAGAGCTTCGAGACTTACTTTGCTACAACTTCGGTCCTACCATCGCGTAAAACCATCGCCGAAGGAGACGATAGAGCTCGAAGAGCATCCATCTTCTTTTCAGCGCCATACTCTTGGAAGAAGCCAATGGATACATTCAAGATGATTACGGCCGCAAGAACGCCACCTTCAACATAATCCCCAATAGCGAAGCTAAGTGCTAAAGCAAAGAACAAAACCTGACTAGCTATTAGTTTTGTAAGATAACTAATTGTGGAAGTGGTGTCTTACTAATATCATAGCATTAAGTAACTGCTTAATAAAAATCTTGTACCATGGTATGGCACCACCAACATCCAACTCATTAGGGGGATATTTCTGTTGTAGCTGGGTCACCTGCGAGGAGGAAAGACCTCTCTCTAGATCTGAACCCAGGAGCCTTGCAACATCCTCAGCCGATAGAAGAAAAGGATGCTGCTCGAATTGTGCAGCCATTATGAGCTAGCAATAACTCCGGTGATCTGCGCGAGAGACAAGCAGAAGGGCTTCATAAAGAGTACTGGGGGTATTGAGTTATGCCGAAACCTTCTTTGTTTCGATGTTCACACGGAAAGATATCGAACAGGTTATTTATCCAATTACGAAGAACGTGGGATACAAAAGGAATAGAGCCTTATCAATGAAGAGATACATTTCACCGTGACTGGAAAGGGGGGGAACCCAATGGTATATGTACCCGATCGACTAATTCTTTGTGCTGTGATGCAAGCGCTGAAGACTTGCTCCCAATGTCTATCGCCAAGAGTACCAAGAATGCCCTTATCATCATCTTGTGGATTCGCAATGTATTGGGGTGTGAGAGTAGCTAGAGATGTTCCGTTATCTAGAGCCTCGGTCATGAACCGGGATCCGTCCCATCTTTAGTTATTGGGCGGGACTTCTCTCACATGCCTCTTACCGTACAATCCTAGGAAAGTCAAATGTGGGCAGCACCTTTGAGGCTCCTATACTAGAAGTCCAGAGCCTCTGTTGGGTTTTCTATTGCGTCGTATCATGTTAGGTCACTGATCAAGCTCGTCTATCAGAAACTTGGCCCCAAGACGTTGCAGAGTTCGAAGAGTGGCCCGCTACCTTGGCGAATGTAATGCCAAGACTCTACCTTCTGGAAAATCCATCTATTGCAACATTTGTATCGAATAATGTGCAGGTTAATCGGACACTGACACCACCCGCTTGGAACGAAGACTTGTCGTTGGCTTGGTCTGGTTGCTGGTTGGATGCAGCCATCTTGGCCTTGCCAGCCTGGAGCCGGGGTTGTCACTGCGTAAAGCTTCATGGCTTTCATGGCAGTGCTGCACAGCACGTGTTAGGCATTGCATGCACTAAGACCACGTGATTCAGTACGAACTGCCCCCGCAGAGGTTAATCAGCTTGGCCCGAGCTTGGCTGTGGGTTCTAGCTGCCTTGGCACCACGAACATCGGAAATCGGCACAACTTGACGCCTCCGAATGTCAACCAGCTGTCGAGTCTGTCAGCCAGCTGGGATACGTGACTTACCTACCTAGGTAGGTAGGTAGGCAGGGGTCCGGCTCTCGCTCAACCCAATAAGCTTGTAAGCTTATTAGCTCCGTAAAATTCCACCAAATTCGACGATTATAACCCGAGGAAAGACACGGACACTGCAGGCTCATGCGCACCCATTGGTACTACATCAGTCTCTTCTGATAGGAGGTAGATACCGAAGATTCGTATGCCGGTTTCATCGGTGACGAATGCTGAATCGTTCTGCTTCGCATGAAACCGGGGGACGGTATTCATCGTGTTCAGCCCGCTTATTTATAGGCTTAGACACAGCGCTCTTGAAGTACCCCGCCATTTAGACCACCTCCCTATCTGACCACCTGGACTGCCTACCTGCTGCCTGGGTATTACCAGGGTTGAGCTCTCACCTAGGAGGGCGGCCGCAAGATACCTAGCTTCAGAAAACTACGAGCCTCTGCCTCTCGGCCCAGCTGGGTCATTGTACTGCAGCACTCGGCGCTTGCTGCATTCATCATGACACACGATCCTAACGAAACCACTCCAGCTCTCAACGGCTACTCCGCCAAAACAGACTCAGCCAATTCGTCGCCCCGCTCCCTCCACGATGTATGTCTTGAAATTAGGACGAAGGTCGACAACTTCTTGGCCGAGAAGCCAAGAACTGCTCTGCTCCGAAATCTACAGGCTCGAGTGCGCGAGGCTATGGGAGTAGTGGACGACGCGTTCCACCGCTATGCGTATGTCTCAACCGCCACGGCCCACAGCCGTCGTCTTTCGTAGGCTCTGTAGCTTACTGATACCGTGATGTGTAGATTCCGAGAAATATCTATTTCCTATAACGGCGGGAAAGACTGTACGTGAAAATGTCTGCTCCCTCTGTTGTGATTCTTTAGGCGTAGACGCTGATTCCTGCCTTCAAGGTCTCGTACTTCTAATCATAATCCTCGCTTCTCTTGCGCATCGCTATCCCCCGCCGGACACAGACAAATCCTCCAAAACTCCGAATGGATCCTCTGATGCCGTTCGTTTTCCCGAGAAACTTCAAGCTGTATATATCGTATCACCGCATCCGTTCTCCGAAATAGACGATTTCGTGGTCTCTTCTTCCGCCGATTATCAATTAGACGTCACGCGCTATGAGTTGAGGATGAAGGAGGGATTAGAGGCATACTTAGAGGACCGCCCTAATATCAAAGCTATATTTGTAGGAACGCGGAGGACGGACCCGCACGGTGAGAAGTTGACATATTTTGATCCTACGGATGGGGGATGGCCGGACTTCATGCGGGTACACCCCGTTATTGATTGGCATTATGGTAAGTGGTTTAATTTCGAAATTTCCATCTTCTTTTTGATACACTGGCTTCTGGTTCTGGACGCTCAGGTTTACGTTGTCAATTCTGGGATATTTAGGAACGTGAGCTAACTCCTGTAAACAGCTGAAATCTGGGCGGTGCGTAAATTATCTTTATTTCAGCTGCGAAGCAGTGGTCATGGCAGGCGATACTTAATTGCTAATGATATCCAGTTCATCCGACATTTGGAAATCCCGTACTGTCCCTTATATGACCAGGTGAGTTAGACCCTTGGGACACGGACCCTGCGCAGGGTGGTAGAGCTCGCATTGACATAACCCAAAAAGGGCTACACAAGCTTAGGAGGTACGAAAGATACTCAGCCAAATCCTAATTTAAAGAAGAAGGACGAGAAGGGTGGTGGTTTTTTGCCGGCTTATGAATTAGTAGGTGATGATGAGGAACGGCTTGGGAGAGATAGTTGACACTAGTACGGAAGCGTTCCGCTTTGCATCAAACTGCGGCATGTTTGCCAACCCGGACCATTTCAGACCATTTTAGACCATAGATAGAATCGGAATCAATGATGACCATAAAATAACATGCATGGCTTAAAACAGGGCAAGCTAAGCGCCAGCCTTAGGACGACTTGCATGTGAGTTGACAATATGTCGGCTAACAGCACATTCTAGTCTAGGTCTCCCTACAAGCAGATATATCATGGGATCCTCCGTCTTAAAATTGTACCATTTGACCATTTGAAGGACCTTGTGTGCTCGCAACTAAAATATGCAGGGACTGGGTATTGGTGTCCGCTTCTTAATATTAGTTCCTTGCTTTCATTCTTGTCTGCACATTAATACAACTGGTTACCTAAGGAGGGTGTTAAGACATTCACTTTGAAATGACAAGTCGCTTATACAGTACCTAGGTATTGGAATCCCTTCTGCGACAAGCTAGATACCTTAAGCGGGCTATTGTTTCAGCACAACCACTGCATCTCAACATAGACGGCTTACGCAGCTGAAGAAGCGAGACTCTAGAGGGATGTAGGTACCTAAGTACTTACCTGTAGTTTAGCGTACGCATACGCATATGTAGAGCTAAGAAGCTAAATCGATACCACTGTCAAAGCTTCTGTGGGTCAATACCCCAGTCAGTGCCCCAGACACTGCTACTACTGCGTCGTCATTGGACAATCGCCTACAATTGCGTGCATGCCGATCGTGGTTCCGATGGGCAAACTGTTCTGGGTATTACAGATGTCTTACATACGCAGTATACCTACGGTACCCTATAACTTATACTTGTGATCGGTACTTGAGGTACTCTGATTACGCCACCAGTACAGTGCCGATCGGGGTGCCTGTCCATCCACATTCACTTTCTCGAACTGTGAATAGCCTGATCAACTTTATGATCTTCGAGGATCCTGTGTATATGGCGTGTAGCCTAATGCCTACATACATACCTACCTACCTAGTGTAAGTGAGAAGAACTACGTATATATTGTTAGCCTTTCATATAGTAATATAGTAGGGAGAAGTATTGAGGCACAGCAAGTACAATGATACTGTACATAGTAGGCAGGTGAAGCTGAATGAACTATTACAGCCTATAGGCAGGTACATTAGGTAGGTATAGGTAGAGGTAAGGGTAGGTGGATACCTAGGTAAGTACCTACCTAGGTATACCTATACTTACGTACATAGTATAGGAACTTCTAGTTAAGTACTGCTTATATATTAAATATAGCTATCCTGTACATCAGATACTTTAGGCTTGCTGCATATATGTGCTAATGAGTAAAGTACACACACTACTGTAGACAGGTAGCATCCGAGCTGCAGCAGCAGGCATCCCCTAAATAGGACGGCGAGCTTTCTCCAGTCTGTCACCATCCCGTCAAGCCTCCTTCTTCCCTGAACCTCGTCCTGGCGCTGGCGCTGGCACTGGGGCTTAACCATTAACCCGACGGGACCGTCTTATGTAAACCTCCTCCTCACCAGCGCTCGGTGCACTTGCATGAAAGCTTCCTTGTTGAATGTTTTCCCGTCCCGCGGCCGCCTCTGATTCGCCCACCTGGTCGTCCTACTCTGCGCCCATGGAGCATGAGCTTGCTGCGCTCTTCCTGACCCAACCAACCTCACCTCTTCTGTCCGCCCGGCCTTCTCTTCTCCCCTTCCTTCTTCTTCCTCCATCTTCATTCCCACTCCATCCAATGCTCTTACACTAGACCCAGCTTTCATCTCACATCGCACGTCGAAGTCTTCGAATTCCCGTCGCTTGCGACTCCATCCCCTATCCCCCAATCCCATTTCGCTGCTCCGTGGCTTTCCTCCCATCGCACTGTATCCGTGCTTAAGCTCGCCGTCCCTACGTCATCGACATGGCTGAGAACACCGCCGAAGGCATTGCTAAAGGTATTCCATTCTCCAATCTTGTGCCGCCTGTGTCGCCAACATGCTGTGCACCTTTGCGCAAGTCCAATTGGCGAACTTTGATGTAGCTGTGGCTTGCGCATGCCGACAAAGCTGTCGGAGCACGTCGCAAAACACAGTGCATAGTACAGTGTGCTGACCCGCGAACTTGTTTCAGAGCCCGTCGCCGATGTCGAGGACAAGGCGCGCGATACGACAGACAGCCTTCCCCCAATCACTAAAGAATCCGCAGCCACGGCTGAGGCTTCTCTGGTGCCTTCGGTCCCGACACAGTCGACTACTGAGGATGCGCCAGCCGCGCCTAGCTCCGATGCTACCGCAAAGCCAGAAGTGCCGGCACCAGTTGCGGAAGGTCAGGAAGACTCGACCAATGAGTTGAATAAGCCTGATGCTGCGGCTTTGCAACCAGAAAACCCATCCGATACCACTCCCGCTGCAGCGCCCCAACCCGCCACTACGGAGACCGCAACATCCGGCATAGGATCCAGCGCTTCTACAGGTCCGGGCGAGGTGGTGGAGCCGCCCAAACCAGTATCTCTTGAGGAAATCCGTGACGAAGAGCTACCCGATGCAAAACCAGTGGAAGCTAAGAAACCGGCAGATGAGGCGTCTAAGACAGATACGTCCACTCCAGCCGAGAATGGGGATGGTGCCACTAGCAACAAGCGCAAAGCAGACGCGGCGGAAGATGCGGCTAAACCCGAGGCCAACAGCGTCGAGAATCAGGACACACAACCACCTGAGAAAAAGCTTAAGACTAACGGTACTGCTACTAACGGAGCGGCTCGTAAGCCTGGTCGTCCTAGAAAGGATAAGAATGCTGTCACAATTGTAGGGAAAACCGCTAGGAAGACACGCAGTCAAGGTGCTGCTGAGTAGCCGCTTGTGCTGTGGCGCGAGGCGGACTTTGGGGTTGTTTTATTTTGACACAACTGGTTAAAACGTTGCCGACAGGTTGAATTCTGCCCCCCTTTGCGGTTTTGGGAGTTCTTTGGTATTACAATGAAATGCGTTACTGAGGAAGGTAGTATTTTCCGTTACAATGATAAATGAAGGGGGAAAGAGTGAGGATGGGCCCATACAGTTCTTTGCCGGCAGAGGCCGGGCGACTTGAAGTGAAACAGCTGTATGCTGTATGCTCTTTGTACATAAAGTTGAAAATATTGATGCACACTTTAACATGCCGTGTTTGAACTACTCGCTGAGTGTTGATTTGAAGGCCCCTTTTTATGGGAAGCGTCTCCATATTTCATGACTAGTGACTGCAAGACATATTCTGAAGATTTACCCATCGCTAACACTTATGAGAAACCTTACATTCAATACCGGGGGAAAATCCCGGACCATCGTCAATGGTAATTTAAGACATATGGACATAGAAGAAAGAGCTTGTGCATTTAATTAGTAAGTTGCCTCCTTACAATATCTTTATAGTACCTTTACCTAGCACAACAACAATAATACATACGTACATATAAACATATAAACATATATAGGTATATATTTGCTTTCACTTGTTTCTCCTTTGTAATGACTAATCCTCATTAATAGGCTATATGTTGTTTTCAGGAAAACACTCTTAACAAACTTTTTCTTTTCTGGTTTGACTCAAAAATGCGTGCCCCTTCTGCTGTTAAGAAAGTAAAATCAGTGACTATCAAGATAACTAAACTAGCATGGTTCGGGTAAATTATACGTTTCTATGACTAAGGCTCTACTAAGTGGTCAAGTAATAATTCTCTAAGGGCCTCAAAGGCCTTGGTTTTTCTTCTTCTTCGAAGGTAAGTATATTTTGATTTATTTATGCCCATTTAGCTTTTATATAATCTAGGACTTCTTTCGCCTGCTTGTTATTTGTATCCAATCGTTCCGATTTATCTAGGCGCTCCTAGGCGCTCCTGAGCGCGACCTTGCGTTATTGGCTGGGGGCGGTCTTGACTATATGGCAGTTTCTTTCTCCTTTTACGTTGATCTAGCCTAGCTAAGTGTCTAGCCGAGGATAGCATCAAAGGTGCCGAGGTATATTGGAGGATTCGAGAACTGGGAATCGTGCCATGAAACATAGCATAATTCAGCTGATATCATGAAAAGGACTAGAGTGAGTTATCCCCTATGTTTGGCAGAGAACTGAACAGTATGTCAGTCTAGGCATTTTGCGCATCAATATATCTTGATCAATGCTCCATCTTGTATCGAGTAATATGCAAATTAGTAACTTCAGTGTACTTGCTACATATTGAAGTGGATGATATGCAGAGAGGCACAAATTATCCCGTGTGAATAAACATGGGATAATAAGTACATTTTCATAGGAAAATACAGTAACTACCTGTATGTAGAGATATAAAAGTGATAACTAATATGAATCTTTTGGTTTGATGATCAATGCTAGACTTAGACATACTCTTTGCGACTACATAGGGCTGTCTTGACCACTTCCATGTTAAAAAGACTATGTATTGGTAATTCTGATACATATGTGATCGGTTAATTCGTGCATAAAACAAGGGATGAAGATAAGAGTCATTGCTACATACAGATTGTCAAGGACTAGGGTCGCAGGGGGCCAGAAGGGCCTCTAGAGTTGGAGTTAGTCTAGCATTTCCTATATAATGGTCTGTTTCCCCCCAATATCTCTTGGAGGAAGCATAACTACGATCTCGCAGCTGCCCTCTACTGACCTAATCTCACTCTGAAGTGACACAGCTTTTTCGCCCCCACCCCTACTCATTGCCGATTGTAATCACCGAAGAACACTGAGTCCGGAATCTGTCAGGCATCTCGGTCTTCAATAATTCGTATGAATCTGACACGAGTCTAAAAGGTTAAGACGCATAACAACGCGACGCATACCCGACTGTAAGCTTGCTTTCATGTTAAGCTAAGATGTATACACCCTACTAATGTTGTTTCTGTCCTAGTTCGACCAACTAATTACAGAAGGTGACTGCAATAGAAAATAAAAGTCAAGATGAGTTCTGTCAAAACCTTGAAAACTCTGTCAATGGGCAAGGTACGATGAACAACAGGCCTGCTCTCGCAGACATGATAGATATAACATAGCTCACTGTATTCCTGAGGCTTCTAGGGTCTCACATTGTGCATCATGGAGAATGAGAGCGTACCCGAAGATTCGATTGACCGGTATTATTCAGAGGCGACCTGCACTGGCGAAGAGCCCTTCATGACCCCATCGCATTGGCATAAGGTGAGCGGAGAAAGAAACACGGCATATATGGGTTTCTTATGATAGTGTTGCTAAATATCCGTAACATCGTTAGAAGCACGCCGAGTATATCACCATTGTTGAAGGTAGAGCTAAACTCACCCTCGACGGCAAAGAGATCATCGTAAAAGCTGGTGATCCCCCGGTACTTATTGCGCGTCGGGTCGTGCATAGCGTCGAATCTTTCAAGGGTGAAAGGGCCATTATACAAGAGCGGCCGAGCCCTGGTGGGATCTACAAAGCTTTGTGAGTGTTTTGATCATTGCTAGTTTTCAAGCACTCTTAGGATTATCTTTTAGGGGACTTCATATCCTGCATGGCTCATCTTATCTGTTGACTGTTTAGGTTCTTCAACGATATCTTCGGCGAAAAGCCTCCGGGCTTCTGGCACTTTATGAGGGCTCTGTATGATGGAGATGGATATGTTCCTTTGCCTCTATACTTCCGGTTCTTTGATCAGGTGGTAAGTTTCAATGTAAGATTGTCTTTATCTTAAGCTGACACGAGACCAAGTTTGTAATAGTGTTCGGTGGCATTGCCCATCTATTCATAGCACCCAGGTCAGAGAAGCTATGACTAGTAGCATAGGTAATACAAAGATGCTACAAGACACAGCTCCTGAGGTAAGGATGCCAGCAAACGGCATTTAGTCTGTGTAGACCCGGAAAGTCACCAACCACTGCACTCTCGACCGCTGTCTTTGGGGGGGATCTGGGGGCGTGATAACAGAATAAAGCAGGGAAAAAAGAGATAACATAAGCGGATCAAAACCTCATACAACTAGAGCCAACAATCAATGGTGCTAAGCTATTGTATGAGGGGTGCGAAGTCACTTTCCAAGGGAATGCTGAGAGAGGAGTTACAAGCACTAATTCCAGAGGGGGGAGCAGAACGTTCGAGTTCATGCCTCTTTTTATGACATTGTTTTGTTGATACATTTTAGGCTTCTTTTACAGCCAACAGATATATACAGATTGCTGACCATCAAAAATGCCTCCCCCTCACCCCTGGCCCCAGCTTTCATCGTAAGATTACGCACACATCGGTGAGGGCCAGGACGTCGTGATTGTAACATACCCCGCCCTGAATAGCTGCTAGAAAACCCCCAAGTCAACTGAATAAGTAACCCGTGCCCCCTGCTTCACCGTTCCTCAATCATCTCGCTTCTAACACTACCTCCTAAGCGATCCCACTTCTAGTGGTCTAGCTAGCAATTCTCATGGTGCTTGCCGTAGCACCCGGACCCGCAGCTTCCAGCTCTGCTGTAACCCTTAGATACACACTCCTTGGTATAATTGACAAGTGTGATCTATGAAGCATAATCTTCTACCAGGATCTGGCCCTGGCCTGTATGTGAACTCGAAGTCGCAGCGGACCCCAGCCAAGAGCAGAGCGTTAACAATCGCTGCTTCTCGTAACTCTGCCACTATACGAAGAGCTCTAGTTGAGGAGACTAGATAGGTTTTCTTCACTAGAATATCCACAAGTTGCTGGTCGCCTTTCCTGACTGGGTTGACGAGGGTCCATGTACCACGTTGATGGTATAGCTCCCGTTGTTGCCCTCGTCTTAGAACAAATTGACGAAATTGACGAGATCGATGTTTCACTGTTCCACAGCCCATTCCAGTGGCATTAGGATGATCTTCGATTCCATAGATATTTAAACGTAAACGTCATCTATCTTGTCTTGTACAAGGCTAACTCCAAGGTCTATAGCAAACCCAAAATCGGAATTAAGAATCTATAGCATGTGGTCAAGTGAATTTCTCTACTACTTGACCACAACATCATCTGTCTCATCAGAGGGGAATGCTTAGTGTCCCATCAGCATTGGTATATTTCATCATCCCATATCGACGAGACTCCAAACTCCAGTAGAGAGAAGCCGTAACATAGTAGCGACACCACTTGACAAATTTGTGGATATCATCTTTCAGTTGTGAATTAGGCGCTGCAACATTGCTGAGTTCTTGAGCAGCAATCTTGAACATCATCATGGCGTCTTCTAGCATACCATTTAACCTCTGTGATACCACGTCAAGGCTTTTCTGATTCTCGTCTTTGATATCATGGAATATCACAGGTACTATGTTCAAAAGCGAGCCTTGTACCTAGGGTTTTTGTCAGATTACTTAATAGCATATAGAATAGGGGAACCTACAATCTGTTTTTGAACCGAGCACAGGTCATTTAAGACCAGACATATTCGACTTGTCTGTTCCCAAAGAGCTGTCATCGCATCGCAACCCATAATATACTCGGGAAGTCTGATTTTCAATATAAAGCTTTGTCTCTTCAGTTTTACATGCGGTTAAAGCCAGCAATGAACACTTACTCGGCAATGGCGATTTGAGGGGTGCAGCCAACAGAGCCCAGTCGTATGATCATATAGTCACTCAACGTTGGCATTGTGCCCGAAAGACGATGACGGTGTTCTATTACAACTTTTTCCATGAAATCCATAATATGATCGAAAAATCGCTGGCGCTGCCGGATATCTATCCTTTCCTGTAATATGGAACCGAAATCGGCGAATAGGGCCATATTTGGGTGTGGCGCAACTACATCGGTAGCATTTGCGGTATGCTTGCTGAAGCCCAAAATGTAGCGAGCGTAAGTGATGGACTTTCTGTAGTATTCCTGGGCTAGATACTCATCAACAATACCACTAGCGTTGACCTCGTCGTCCCATACGAAGATCCATACCGTGTAAGCTGTAGCCACTTTCAGCTCCGGCCATTCCGTGTCGGGATAACATCTACGGTAGCAGTACATTAGTAGACGAACAATAGGCGTAGCATGCCTGAGTACAACTAACAAAGAGATAAGCTTAGCAAAGTCAGCTTGCTTTAGAGCTTCCAGTTTCCTCTCGTCGGTAACGATTCTCTCGAGATATTCAGCAACAAGAGTCTCTATTTCTCTTATATGCTTGTTGGTATCCGTTGGCCAAGCAGCCAAAGCTTTAACGAAGTCTGGGGTACGCAAGGTCTGGCCGCTGAGTTGTGTGGCTACGGCCAGAGCATCGCCTTGAAGTTTGGACCTATGACACTTCGTTTTCAAAGCTTGAGAGGCGCCAGTAAGGTGTGCGAAATCTGAAACAAAATTCTTCGGTCGAGCGAGGATATTGTGAATGAAGTTTGGCAACAACATGACTAGTAGGACGTGGCCACGCGCAGTTAAGAAGGAGTTAGTTATAGATCACGGGATACACCAGGACGATTTTACTAGAGAAGAGTTGTGGAGTGATGCTTGTATCGGATAAGTTACGTTGAAATTAATGTTTTGCTATGCTTTATAGACTATCCAGGGGTTCTGAAGATGTGGGGGTTTACGAGTATTGAGATACCTAATGAAGCCTTGAAGATCTTATAGTCTGTCTTAATAACCCCCTGGTCAGCGCTCAAAAGGCTACAGTTTGCTGTGAAAGTCCTGCACCCTGCGCTTTAAACGGGATAGTGGCGTTGAACGGATTGAACTAGACTATTCCCGGTTTGAGAACTGGGCATCTCATGCGCTTTGGCCGAGATTACTAAAACAATACGATCAGCTATTATTCCAGCAAGACGCAAAATAGAAAAGAAAAAGGACGAAAACGACAAATTTCTAGCCCTGCATGCTCTTTGAATAGGTGTTGAACGTAGACTTCTTAGTAGCGGAGTTATTCACGTAATCCAAAGCGCGACCAGCAGTTAGATAGTAAGATCATCTCGTCATCACATTCACATGTTTTCCAGACCCTAGTAAGCAGTGACCCTAATGCAACAAAGCATAGGTTTGGCTTGCATATTAACTATTAGAGGCATCTCGTCTTCACTATCTAGCATTGACTCCCCGGTCTTTCCACTTCCCATCCACTATCGGCCCTATAGGGCTCACGGTGAACGGTGTCCGCGCAGTGGCTTCATGTTACACGCGTTGAACCGGCTGAACACCTTCTGCTATCTCCAGATGCATAGTTCGGTGAGACACCGGGACCGTACTGCGCTGAATTGAGACCTATTGAGACTGCCTCGCGTACCAGAAGTGAAGCTATTCAGCC
The DNA here is from genome assembly GCA_022578965.1 of Xylaria sp. FL1777. NCBI lineage: Eukaryota > Fungi > Ascomycota > Sordariomycetes > Xylariales > Xylariaceae > Xylaria > Xylaria sp. FL1777. The sequence goes on along the minus strand of MU400540.1, from coordinate 216,450 downwards.
CTAGCTAATCTAAGAGATATGGGCGGACTACGGAGGTTAGGAAGCCCCGAACCAATTGTATATAGACTCTAGGACAGCCACCATGCTCGGCAACAGCCCCGATGGGAGGCATGGACTTTTGCAGCCATAACAGATTATTGTATGCAGAATAGAGAGTCAACAACTCAGTTCCAAGCCCTGACATCAGCCCTTGTTATACTTCAACTGTCCCGACAGGAGGAAGTATGAATCCTAACCTTTTAGACGAAGGTCTGGATATGATCTTCAATCCTATGTATAGGGTAATCTGGGAAGGGGAAATCTGGAAGCTATGAGGAAAATTAATGGCCTCTTGTGTCAGAACTGGCAGTATTCTAGAAGAGAAAGGCGGTGGAGGCGTGTATGGCTGCACCCCGACGTCCGCGTCCGGTCAATGTCATATAGGTACATGGCTGGCTACTGTTAAAAAGGTTTGCTAATCAAGGTAAAATAACACATCTAAAATAGATAAAGCTATGGTTGTCTAACTATACAACAATTAACAAAGTTGCATCTGTTATTAGCAAGAAACTACAAGTTTATCCGACTAGCCCATCATATCTGCATTGACCATACAGCCAGCTTATTGCATAAAGAGGCATTAGGTAACTTGCTAGGTACCTATATAGATAAAGGCAACGTATAAGCGATATAAAAAGTTCAATGTTATTTTTATCTTATATAGATAAACTAATGTAGGAGGGCAGAAATATTGTAGCCAGTCTATATCATGAGATATCTATGTATACTAAGAACTCGCATAGTTACACCTACCTGAGGTTAGGTAGGTAGTTTATGTGAGGATGCCAAGCCTTTACGTTCATCAGAAAACTGATCCAACATGTCACATGCTCCCTGCTAGGCAGTGTAACTGATGTCATGCGAGCAATGCTACGTGAACTACACGTGTATATTGGTACCTACATCGTGGCGGCATTGGAGGCCTTTTAGAAAATCCACTATGCTAGCTACAGTAGGTGTTTTGTTCGGCAATTGCATCATCCGTCATAGTTACCACCACCAACAGGCTTTCCAATACGGTATCATACACTAATTATAGTGCGTGTGTAATAGGACCTCTCCATCTGGAGAATCTTGATCTATATGTAAGTAGTTTTGATCCCGACAAATACTTAAGTACCTAGGAAAGTATAACTGGAATCTATTCAATCTAGCTATACAACAGATACCTACCTACTAGGTAGGTATGTAGGTTGTGACCAAAAGTCTGGACCATCCTGGACAATTAAGTACAGTGTATTTATTCACTACCTACGGTAAGTGCTTCCTAATTAGGAAAAGACAAGTTAATTTTTACCGGACTGTTGACCGTCCGAAATTAACATATTTTTTACTTTACAGATCATCACTTTTCCTAATTAGGAAGTGCTTACTGTAGGTAGTGAATAAATACACTGTACTTAATTGTCAAGGATGGTTCAGACTTTTGGCCGTAACCTACGCACTCGGTGTTTATCTGGATCAGCTGAGGTGTGCGCTATGCACAAGACAATTGTCATGTACTTTAATGTATTGTGGCGTGCATAAGTACATCTGTAAAACAATTTCTCGTATTTGATGGGGAAGACCCTGGATTTGCTTACAGTACTCCACAGCGCTAGTAGCGGGGAATCGAAGCGATTTTTCGGACCTGAAGAATTGATATCGGGACCTGAACCTAAACCCAATACAGCAACTCCCCTCACAAGTACTGCGGGTCCCTCCCCACTTTACCTGTATTTGTATGAGGTGTGGAGTAACCTCATGTATTTACAAGGGTTACCCATGAACTAAGCTAAAAAAACAGGTATGCAACTAAATCAATTAACATCGCTATATTATAACGCACTTTACTTACTAATACTACTATATTATAGCACACCTTCCTTATTAATACTGCTATATTATAGTGCACCTTACGCAGTACATTTAAACCATTAGCGCGAAACATCTTTGAGAGCATAACCGACTGTTATTTTTATTGGTGTCCACAAAATATCTTACGCTATACCGTTTTCTATGGGAAATAGGTAGAGCTGGACGTCTACCGAATTAGGTTTAGATTCAGGTCCCGATATCAATTCTTCAGGTCCGAAAAACCGCATTCGCGGGGAATGGTGTACACCCAACTTGGGCTAAGCCTCAGTATTCCGTCCCGAGATGTGGTTAGCCTATCTGAAGATTTATGTTTCTACTGCAACAGATTGCTTTGCTTTTTTGAGGGCGTGATTGGAAAAAAAAAAATAACGATGGAAAAGACAAAAAAGGAGAGGAATTTTAAAGAAATAAGATAAAATGAGAAAAAGCGAAACGAGACAAATACCTCTTGGCAGGGGAGCAAGATCTATCTGCAGGTTTGTGTTAATATTGTTTGGTTTTACAGAATGGTCCCATAAGATGATAGGATCGCAAGTTGGAATAGCTGCTGCGCATAGTCCGCCCGGGTGAGTTGGCACCTATGTACAGCGTTAACCTTAACCCCTACCTCTTGGCCGAGTGTTGTCTGTGTTGACATTAGTAATTGTAAAGGTCTACACGTATAGAAGGTAGGTATCTTGAATATGGTTTTCCTATGCACTGAGAAACGTTGTTGACCTCCGTTGGCTCTGGTGGGGCAACTTATGCCTATGGCTTAAACGTGGCTGGTAGTGGCTAATGAGTTACTAATATAGACTAAGCGGGCTAGTTCTGGATTATAGCTAACTTACTAATAATAACTTCTTTTGCTTGTTTTTAATTAGTTTGTTTTTTTGGTTTTATTTTGGTAATTTTGCTTGGACTAAGTTTTATAAGAAATAGCATTAAACAAACAAATAAACTAGATTAATTAGACCTTAATAAAGTGCACTTTATAAGTAGCTTAAGAAATTATTAATTATTTTTAACTATAATAATACTAGTTAATCTTGGATTATTTTAACTAGTAAGTAATATAAAAGCTTATAAATAAATAAGCAGTTATTTACTTTTTTTTTTATTTAACTAGATTTATGCTAATTAGCTTTAAAACTAGTTTTTTTTGTTTTAATACTTATAGTTAAAACGTTGCTTAAATTTACTATTAAATTAGCTTATTTATTTATATATAATTATAAATTAACCTTAGAGGTTTTTTTGTTTATTTGTTTAAGTAAAAAGCAACTTTTATAGGTTTTATAAAACTTACATTTAACTGTTAAATGTAAAACTAGTTAAAACTTAACTTAACAATTAATAAAAAATAGTTTTGCTTTTTTTTTGTTTTAATTAAATAAAATAATAGCTGCTAAACTGTTTTATTATTAAGAAAGTTTATAAGCTATTATTATTTTGCTTAACTAATTTATATAAATTAGCTAAATAACATTATAAAAATAGTTTAAACATAGAAAATATATATTATACTTTTTTGGATTTTTATTCCGTTTTTTTTAATTAGTTAAATAGTAAGGTAAAATATTTATTAAGTAATTTTAATCCTTATAATATAATTTTTAATAAACTTATAATTTTTAATAAACCTAGACTATTATTAGTTAAACTTAAAAACAATTTTTGTAGCTAACTTGTTATATACTATATTTTAAAGCTTTTTAATATATTAAAGAACTAAAGTAAGTTAAGGCATATAATAGCTAATAAACAACTATATTTTAAGGGTTATCCTAAAAAGGACTTTAATAAATATATTAAAGATGTTTTAATGTTTATAAAAAAAAAGGCCTAAAAAAGTAGTAATAATAATAAAGCAAAAACTTTAAAGATTTACTTAGTTTTTTATAAAGAACTAAAAAGAAAAGCTAAGAACTAATATTTTAATTTTAGTTTTAATAAACATAAAAATTAAAATAAATTGCAAAATAGCTTAAAGCAGCAATTCTTGTTGCAAATTATTAAAGCTAATTTTAGTTTAGCTTTATGCATTAATAATTTAAAACAGCAAGCTAAAAAGTTACTAGCTAAATATATTTAATAAATAATTAAATTATTTTATTAAGCGTTTAATTTATAACTTATTAAATTGTATAATTAGCTATTTAAGTATATATGCTTTAAGAAATATAAAAAAAATTGTTAGATTTAAAAGCAAATATTTAACTAATTGTTTACAAAAAATTTAATAAATAATAATAATAATTTTACTAATAAATGTACTTTTATTAATGTTTTAAATATAATTATAGCATATGCTTATGTTTTAAAATAAAATAATTTGTTTATAAATAATTTAAGTAGTTTTAAATTGTTTTAGCATTTATAAATAGCTAATAAGTTTTTATAAGTTATTATAAATCTTTTAAAAAGCTTTACTACTAGTTAAGCTGCTGCTTAAATTTTATATATATTTATTGTTACCTTTTTATTATAAGAGTTAATAGTAGTATTATTTAAAGCAAAGTTGCTTTAGTAATAATGCGTAGTTTTTGCTTAAAAAGCTAGAAATAATTAAGTGTAATTTAAAACAAGTTATAAATAAAGTAAATTATAAAGATTTAATAATTAAACTAATTATTGCTAGCTATTTGTTTTTACTTGTTTTAATTGTACTAAACAAAGGCATTATGCTAAAAAATGCCTTTTTAAAGAAAAACTATTTAAAAAAAAACAAAAAATTAAAGAAGTAATTACTTTAAAGAACTTTATGCCTTTTAACCTAATGCTATTAATATAAAAAGTAGTTATAGTTTTATTAGCTATAAAAAGTATAATTTAAGTTAATTAAAATTATAACAAAAGCAAAAAAATAAATAAAAAAAAAAATAATAGCTTATTGCTGTTTAATTATTTAAATTAAAATAATAATAACTAGGATTTATATAAATTTAACAAGGAATACTTAATAGTATTTATTGTTATATTAAGAGTTAAAGTACAATTAGCTAATGCTAAAAAAAAGCGTTAGCGTATTAAGAAAACTAAAGATTTAAAAAAAACAACATAAGCTTATTTAGAATTATTAATTGCTAGTAAAGTTTTTAAACTATTAATTTTGTTTAAATTATTTATATTAATTAAACTATTAAGTAAAAGCTAAAATTAAATGTAAAAAAAGCTAAAAAAGCAATTTTGTTATTTTAATAAAAAATTAAAAGCATAATAAAAAAAAAAGAATATTTAACTAATAAACTTTTTTATTTGCTTTTATAAAGATTATTTTAATAAAAAAATGAATATTAATGATTTGCTTTAGTAAATCAAAATGTCTTTAATAAAATTTAAGCAATTTATTAATATTGCTTAAGGATTTAAAGCAAATATATTAAAAATGTTTTAAGTATTAATTAAACCTAAGTTTTAAACTTAAAAAAAACCAGAGAAAACTTTGTTGCACAAAGCTATACTAGAACTATTTTAAGTTGTTTTATTAACTAAAGCAAATATAATTTATAAAGCAGTTAAATAAACTAGAAAAATAAGCAGGTTATAAATAATAATAGCTAATATTATGTTTAAAAATATAGCTTTAACTAATAACAAAAATATATATTTAGGCTATATTATAGCTAAAATTAATAGTTATATAATTAAATAAGTTTTAGTAAATTATAGCTTATTAATTAAGCTAATAGGTTTAAAGTTTGCTAAGCAAATAAAGTTAATTTTTATTTTAATACGCGGACCAAAAATATATTTATAAATAATAAATAACTTAATTTTACTTATTACTTATTTTATAAAGTTTTTATTAGTAATAAAAAAAGTTCTTTTATTAATTATTACGTATTTAGCTAAAAATAGCTATATTTATAACTTGCTATTAAAAAAAGCTTAATTGTAAAAAAACTAAGCTATAGTTAATTTTTATTAAAATACTTTAACTATTTATAGCTAATCTAAATATATTTATACTTTAATAATAGCTTTAACTAAATCTTATAAAAACAAAGTAATTACTTGGATTTTAAATAATAAAGATTTAATTAATAACTGCAAAAACAGTAAAAAGGAGTTTAAAAATTTAAATAATAAGGGTTTAATAATTAATATTTTAGAAACTGCTAAAATAGTAGCTAAGCTAGCTTAACTAAATTTTGCAAAAAACTAAAATAAGGTATAGTTCTAAGAAATACTTAACTATAAAAAACAAATTTAAATAATGTAAGCTTTATAGCATGCAATATATTATTAACTATAGAGAAAATAATACGCTTTAATAATTATATAGCAATTATTCTAAATTATTACAGGTTAAATAAAGCAAAGTTATTAGTGTGCGTAATACTTACAAGCTATAATGTTACACTTATATTTATGTTACAAAATTAGCATAAAGGTGGCCTTTAAAGCGGCTTAATGCCTTTATATATACTATGCACCTTTTTTTTTGCTAACTAAAGCCAAAGTTATATAATAACTTACTTAGCTTACTAAGCTTATAGTAATTTAAAGCTTATTAAGCTTACAGTAATTTAAAGCTTACTAAGCTTATAGTAATTTAATGCTTATTAAACTTGCAGTAATTTAAAAAGAGTTATTACTTTTTTTACCTTTTTTTTGTTTATATAATTATGCATTTTTTATATTTAATTATTTATTTAGTTCTAGTTTTTTAGCTATTAATTTCTTTATAATTGCTAAGCATTAATACATTTATTACTTTTAATCTTTTAAGACCTTTATTAATGCATAGTAGTAAAAATACTTTAAAAACTTCTTTAACGGACTACTGTTAAAAATTCTATTATTACTTATAAATTAAAACTTTAAAAGTAAACCTATTATATTAATATATAATAAGTTTATTATATTTTAATAGCTTTTTAATTAATAGAACTTAATATATAAAAACAAATATTAGTATAAAAAGTTAAATAATAAACGATTTATAAAATAAACTCTTAAAAATATACTAAAAAAATATTTAAAAAATAAAAATGCTAAATAGTATTACATAAGTAAACTTTACTTAATAACTAATAAACTAAATCTAAGTTATACTATTAAAAATAAAAAATTAAAAATTAAGTTTAAAAATTTTAAAGACTTTTAGAACTAGTAATGTACTAAAATAATAAACTTTAGTACTTTTATTAGCTATTTTTATTAAAAAAAAAGCAATAGCAAAAAAAAAAAAGTTAAACAGCAGTAATAAAAAAAAACTAACATTAATATTAGTACTATAAAGCAAACTAGTTGCTTTAATTTAAAAAGCAGCTTAAATATTAAGTATTATAACCTTTAAACTAGCATAAATATTAGCTATAGTAATTAAAGCAGCAGTAATAATTACTATTATAATAATAAATTAAAGCTTTAAATAAATAATTATATTATAATTAATATTAATATTATTACTAGCAAACTTAATGCTTACTTTTATTATTATTATACTTAAAATAATAACTTAAAATAAAAAACTTAACTTTTTATTATTATTACTGCTTTTATTATTAAAATTATTTATAATATTAAAAATGCTAAACATTAAAAGTTTTAAATTTACTGCTTTAAAGCTTTATAATAAATCTATAAATATAAAAGCTTTTTTAATTTATATTAAACTTTATTTAAAATAGCACTTTATTACTATTATAAAAAAAAATTAAAAAATAATAACTACTTTATAATTTTTATTAAAAAAAGTACTAAAATAGTTTTAACTTATTTTAAAAGATTTTTTAAAAGCTAACAAATTAACTAACTTTAAGCTAAAAACAAAAAAAATTTTTAAAAACTACATTAAGTTTAAAAATTAAATAAAAGCACTATTTAAAAACATTTAAAAAGCAAAACATGCAAAAAAAGCATTTTACTGCTTAAAATAAACAAAAGCAGCAATAAATTATACTATAAAATTTAAACAATTAATAATAATTTTAAAATTATTTAAGCTTGCATTATTTTATTTATTTTATAGTAAACTTAAAACTTAAGTTTAAAATAAACTATGCAAAATAAATAAACTAGCAAAAATTAATATATATATTAATATAGCTATTATAATTAATTAATAATTATTTAATTAGTACTTTAAAACTAAAAGAACTAAAAAAAACAAAAAAAAAAATACTTAAAAAAATATTAAACAAAAATCCAAGCAAATTAGTAAAGTTTAAAAATAATAATCCCGAAATATATTAAAAGTTAAATATTATAACTATAAAAAAAAAGAACACTTTTAAAAATAATATTAATTTAAAAAAAAAAACAAAAAAAAAAGCTATAAAAAAAAAAAATCTTTTAGCTTAAAAAAAAAATATAAGTTATAAAAATCTAAAACAACAAAAAATAACAAAGCAATTTAAAAAATATGTTTTTAAAGCAAAAGTATAAAATTGCTATTTTAAATTAAAATAAAAGTATTACACTAAATAAATCTAAATGCTTTATTTATACAAGTTAAAATAAACAAATATATAAATATTATTTAAAAGCTTTATAATTATTAAAATAAATTACAAAAAAATATATTTGCTATATAAACAATTAAAATTATTTAATATATAACTTAAAAAAATAGTTTAACTAAAAATAACAAACAATAAAAAATAATAAATTAATATAGTTAGTAAACTTATAAAACTATAAAAACTTTAAACTACTAAAGCTTAAAATATAGCTTAAAAAAAAGTTATGTTTAAAAAAATAAAACTATAACTATAAATAATATAGTTATTAAACTAATTATAAACTATTAAAATACTTAGTTGCTAAATAAACTTAAAAAAACAAAACTTATAAAACTTTAAAGCAAAAATAAATAAAATTAAAAGCTATAAAAAATACTATAGAAAAAAAACTAATAAAAATAAATAAAGTATTTTTATAGCTTAAACTGCTTTAAATATAACAAAACAAAAAAGCACTAATAATTAGCATAAAAACTAATACGTTTTAAAAACTAAAGCTAGTAATTTAACTAATTACTAAAAATTACTACTATAATAAAACTATAATAAAAAACAATAATAATATTTTATGCTTAAAAAATCTAAAACATAATAAAGTATTATAAAATTACTATATAATATATTATTATTACTAATATTTATTTAATAAATTAAAAAATAATTAGTTTTTTAAATAAATTGCAAAAATAAAAATATAGAACTTTTATAAATTAAAGTAGTTAGTTATAATTATAGTTTACTATAAAAATCTACAAAAATTTATAACATTTAAAAAAAATTTTAATTATACTTATAATATTAGTTTAAAAAAATATAAAAATAACTACTATAAATATTACTAGCTAATTAAAGCATAATTATACTAAAAAATAATTACTAAAAGCAAAAAAACTTAAAAACTGCAATTTAAAGCTTAACTAAAAGCAAAAATAAAACAAAGCGCAATAATATTTAAAGTATAAAATAAAACAAGCATTTAAACATTCTATAAAAAAAAATCAAAAAACAAAATAAACATTTGCTAAAAAAGCAATAAATAGCTAAAAAAACTAAAGCTTTACGTAAAGTTTAATGTAATAACTAGTAAAACTAATTTAAAATTAAACTTATATATTAAAAAAAAAAGTATAATATTTTAATTAACTTAAAAGCATAAGCTAATATAATTTTACTTAAAGTAATAAAACAAAATAAAATTTCTTAGAAATATAAGCAAAAATCCTAAAAAATTAAAAGATTTAATAAAAGTACTTTTAGCTATAATAATAGTTATATATTTAAAAAAACCAAACTTTTTAATATATTTATATAAAAACACAAAAAACAAATTATATTAAATATTGCTAATATATTTAATTATAATATTATTTTAAAAATATTATAGCTAAAAATTAGCAACCCTTTAATTTAATAAAAAGCAAAAACTATTAATTAAAAAAGTAAAAAATAAAGCAAAAAAATTAAAAAAATCGCAAAAAAAATCTTAAACAAAATACTAAAAGTATATTATAGATTTTATAAACTATTCAAAAAAAAAAAAAAAAAAGAACTTTTTAAACATAGCTTATAAAATTATTACATTTTTATTAAGAAAAAATATTAACTAAAGCTTTATTAAGTATATTATATAAGCTTAAACAAAACAAACGCTTTATAAAAATACATTTAAAAAAACTTAGCAAAAAGATTTTTAAAAAAATCTTAGTTATTTGCTAAATATTTTATAATATTAATACTTAAAATAAAAAATAAAAAATAACTAATTAATAAAAAAAAAAAACTAGTATAACAAGTAATAATTAATTATTAACTATTAAATATAATTATTATTACAAATAAATACTTTTTTATTTTGCTAGTAATTATAAAAAAAAACATTAGTTAAGCAAAATAGTTTATAGCAATTAATATTTTAAATAAATATTATGCTATTAAAATAGCTAAAAAAAAAAAATGAAAAACTATTATATAAATAGTATATAAACTATATAAATATATAGTTATACTATAAAAACTATAAAACGTATTAACTAGTTTTTAATATATAATAATAATAATTTTATAGAAATTTTTAAACAAATTTATATTTATTTACTTAAATAATATTTTAATTTACTTTAAAACACTAAAAAAACATAAAAAACATATAACTTAAGTATTAAAAACATTTAAACAAACAAAATTACAACTTAACACAAAAAAGTATATATAGCATACATAAAAAATTAACTTTTTAAGATTTATAATTACTTTAAAACAAATATAAATTTAATAGTTAAAAATTAATATAATATAAAACTAGAAAATATTTAATTTAGCTATTATTATAAACATATAACAAGCATTAAGATTTTTAAACTATGTTTAAATGTTAATTCAAAACTTTAAAAAAATAATATTTTATTTTATAAAGTATATAAAAAAAAAATACAAAAAAAAGTTCTTTTTAATCTTAAAAAAAGCCTAAAAAGCTTTTAAAAAACTAAAACTAAAAGTTACTTTTAACTTTATAGTTAAACTACTTAATCTACAAAAAAAAAAAAAGCTAAAAATAAATGTTTTAAATAATATAATTACAAAAGTTTTAAAACAACTAAAAAACAACAAAAAATAACACTTAGTAGCTTATTACTTTAAAGCACTATAAAATATAATATTATAATATCTTATATATAATAAAGAACTGCTTGCAATTATTATAGCACTTAAAAAATAAAAACTGTTTTTTATAAAAACTATAAAACTAATTAAAATTTATTTAAATTATTAAAATTTAATAAAATTTATAACTATACAAAAAATTACTAAACAACATAAAAATTAAATAGTTTTTTTTTCTAAGTTTAACTTTAAAATATATTACATTAAAAAAAAAAAAAACATTTAAGCAAACATACTTAGTTAATAAAGTTAAAAAAAATTTAAAGTTTTAAAAAAAAACATTTAAGTATTATATTTTTAAAGAAATAAAAGCTTAAAAATTAAAGTTATACTTAAAAACCTTATAAATATATAGCTATAATAAGCTTATAACTTAAAAAAGTTAGCATAATTATAAAAATATAAAAAATCAAAAAATAACAAACTAATATATAAACATAAAGTTTATTTACTAGAATTTTTACAAAACAAGTTTATTAAAAAATTTTATAAACATTTATTATATAAATACTAAAAAGCAACAAAAATAGTTTAACAATTATAAAAAAAGTATAATTTTTTAAAATTATAAAACATAGTTAAATTTATTATAAAAAAGTGCAATATTTATAACAAAGCTAAAGTAGCTTAATATAAGCTTTATAAATTATTATAACTTATATAAATATTTAAACAAATATAGCATACTATTGCTTAAGATTTTATTATAGCACTACTTTTATTAATTAATTTAGTTATAAAAATATAATATAATAAAATATAAGTTATTATTAATAAACTTATTAAATATGCTTATTTTTTATTGTTTAAAGAAAATATAACAACTAAATAACTTATATATACTTTTATATGCTAATATTTAAATAAGCATAAACTACTAAAAAAAATTGTTTTAAACTAAAATAAATTATTTACTTTTAAGTTTAAAACTAGTTTTTTTAAACTTATTAATATTAAACTAAAATTTTTAACTGTTTATTACTTATAAACAAATAAACAAACAAAAAAACTAAACTAAATACTAAAACAATATTTATAAAGTTATATTAACTACTAATAAAACAATTAAGTAAAATTATTATTAATAGCACAAATTTTATATAATACATTAATAAACAAAAATATAAACATATTTTTATATAAAGCTGTTTATAAATAGCAAACAATTATTAAAAAACAAAAAAAAACATTAATAAAAACACTTGCTATTTTAATTATAGCACCTTAAGCAAAAACTATTATAATAGAAATTAAAACGCTACAAGCTAAACTATAACTACGTTTTTAGTTTTTATAATAATAAATGTTAATATATTATAATAAAAAACAAACTAAAAAACTAGCCTTTAAAAAAAAAAACAAAGTTTATTTATTATAACAAAAATAAAATGCAAATACTAATATTTTTTAAATTAAAACAAAACAACTAAGCAATAAATTAAAATTTAAAAAACTTAGCCTTTTTAAAATTAAAAAAGTTATTTTATTTACTAACTATAAACTATTATTACTAAAAAATATGCAAATCTACTTTATTTTTTACATTTTTTTACTAAAACTAGCATTTATTAAAACATTTATTAAAACATAACTAAAAATAAAAACAAATTAAAACGTTTATAAAGTTAAAAATATACTAAATTTCTGTTAAAACAATAGTAACTTAAAGTATTTTATTAAATAAAAAAAATACTTATATGCTAATAATACTTAAGAACTTAAAAAATACTTAAAAACTACTAAAGTAGTTATAAATTAGTTTTATTGCTAATATTTTAATTGCTTAAAACTAAAAAAAAAAGGTTAACTTTAAAAAAAATGCTTAAAAAATTTTAATTAAACTTAAATAAAGTAGCTTGCGCTACTTTAGCTTGCTTTTTTTATTATTTTTGCTTTTTTGCTAACGCTTTTTGTTTTTTTTTAATATGCTTTATTTTGTTTAGTTTATTTAAAAACTAAAACTTTTGCTAAACTATTTTAATACTTTTTGCTTTTAAAAAACGTTTTTATATATAAAGCTAAGCTAACTTGCTTAAAACAAAATTAAAGCTATTTTAAGCTTGTTTTAGTTTTTTTTAAACTAAAAATAACTATTGCTTTGTTTGCTTCTTTTTTTTTTTAAAATAATAGTATTTAAAAACTATATTATTAATTAAGTTAACTAAAACTTTTAATTTATTGCAAAAGTAATTAATATATATACATTTAAAACAATAAAATATATTATTTGTTATTTTATATATTAATAACTAATTAAAGCAGCAAAAGCAAAGCATAATTTTATAGCTAATAAAATTAATAAAAAAAGCAAAAATAAGTTTTTGCTTTGTTTTAAATAAGCAGTTAGTTTTTTTAATGCGCTTTAACATTATAATATGTAAAAAAAAAAAGAAAGAAAAATATTTACGAAAAATTATTAAAACAACAATTCTAAAAAAAAAGAAATAATATTATAAAATTAGCACAAAAGTAGCTTTTAAAGCAGCTTAATGCTTTTATATATACTATGCACCTTTTTTTTTGCTAATTAAAGCTAAAATTACATAATAACTTACTTAGCTTACTAAGCTTACAGTAATTTAAAGCTTATTAAGCTTATAATAATTTAATGCTTATTAAACTTATAGTAATCTAAAAGAAATTATTACTTTTTTTACCTTTTTTTTGTTTATATAATTATGCATTTTTTATATTTAGTTATTTATTTAGTTCTAGTTTTTTAGCTATTAATTTTTTTATAACTACTAAGCACTAATATACTTATTACTTTTAATCTTTTAAAACTTTTATTAATGCATAGTAATAAAAGTACTCTAAAAACCTTCCTAATAAACCACCGTTAAAAATCCTATTATTACTTGCAAATCAAGACCCTAAAAGTAAACCTGTTATATTAATATATAATAAGTCCGTTATAATTTATTGCTTAAAGCTTATTTAAAACTAATTTATGAATTATTAACTAATTGTTAAGTATGCTTAAAAATAAAACTACTTTTTAAACAGCTTTACTTAGTAGCAAAATATTAGTATAAGCTTTACTACTGTTTACTTTTAAGATAATTAAAGGTGTTAAAATGTTAACAAAGGATTATTAATTATAGAAAAAGGGTACTTTACTACATATAAAAAAAAAGTTACTAAACATACTTTAATAAATCTAGCTTATTTAAGATTAATAGTAAAATAAACTTTAATATATAAGAATATATAATAATATAAGCAATATAATATTAGCATTAAACAAACTTAATAATAAATAGTTAATGTTTAACGCTATTATATTACTTAAAGTGTTTTAAAAGAATTATATAGCTTACTATAATAAATATATAGTTTTTGTTAAGTTAAAAAAGGCACAAAGGAAATTAATTCTGTTTATAGCAATAATATTACAAACTTGTTTTAGTTAGCTTTAAGTTAAATAGTAACTATAGTAGTAAACCTTGTTAAATAAGCAGCTAAACGTAATTAAAGACTAAGCAACATAAGTAAGCTTTAATGTAAGCAATAAATGTAATACTAACAAAAAAGTTAAAGCAATAATATAACTTGCATATATATAAAAAAACTGTTTTATTATTTGTTTAGCTAAATTGCTTACTATAAATTTAATTAAACATAATATTATTATTAAGGCTAGTTTTAAGCTATACTATTTATGTTAACTAAAATATATTATAGCAAAAAAATTGTTTATATTTTGTATATTTTTGTTGCTAAAATAAGTAAAGCTTTTAATATAAGGGATTTTTTTATATAAAGCTTATTTATAATTTTTATTAAAAAAAAATAGAGATTTCCGGGTGGTTTTTAATTTTTAACCTATAAATTTTAGTACTATTAAGCCGCAATAGCTTATTTATAACTAAAAGAAAATGTTTTATACTTTTATTTAAGAAGATTATTGCATTTTTTTTTAAGGAAATATAGCTAATAAATATTAAGCAGTTTTAATAAAACTAGAAAATAAGTATAAAACAGCCGTACTTACTTTAAACAAGCAGTAGTTAAACTTAAGAATACTGCAAGGCTTAATAAAAGCATTATATATTTATTGCACTTTAAAAGACCTAAGGTTTAAAGAATAGCTTGCTTAGCTAAACAAGGCTAATTTTAAATAGCTTAATTTATTAAAGTATTATTTTAAGTAAAATATAGCTTTTGATTAATTTATAGATAATTATAATGCTTTAGTAAAGAACTAGCAATTAATGTTTAACTTTTTATATAATTATTATTTTCTTTAGGTAGCTTTTATAAAAATTGGCTTTTTTTTTAAAAAAACTATGCTGTTTACAAATCAAGCAATAGTATTAAGTTTTAAGTTGTTAAAAAAACAAGTAAAACTATTTTAGCAGCACTAGAATTGCTTTAAAACATAAGCACGTAAAAAAAATTACCTTTTAAATTTAAAAAAATTACTAAAGTTTTTATATTTTACTTTTTATTTTAAACAATATATTTTTAGTTAAACTAACTTTAAATATACTTTACGGAACGCTTATATAAAAAAGATACTTAAACTTACTTTAAAGAGCTAAAGATTAACTTAAATAAAGCAGGTGCTTAAATCCTTTTAATAAAAACTAGCTTAAAGTGCAGCTTTTAAGCAAATATGCCTAAAGATTTAAAATTAAGCAATTAAGAACTTTAATCTAGCAATACAATATTATTTAATAATAAATACATTTTTAACAAAAGTAAGCAGCATGTTGTTTTAGCTATATAGTTAATTAATAAGCATTATTGCTATTAAAAAGTTGATTTTAGCAATGTATATTTTATTATTTTTGTTATTTTAGTTATTAAATGCTAAAACTTGATATTATATAAGCAAACAAAAAACTTTAAGTATTATAAAAGCTTTAGCTAAATACTAGTAAATATTATTGCTTTTATTATACTTAATTATGCTATATTATAACTATTAAAATTTATTAAAAACATTTAGCATAAATAATTATAATTAAGGCTAAATTGCTATATAAGCAAAAAAATTAAATGAGTATTAATTTGTAATATAATATTAGCTAAATACTAATAAAATTATTTTTATTGCTAATAGACTATTTTAGATTTTAGGACTAATTTATTAATTATTAAAGAAAGAAAACTTAAAAAAACTGCTTTTTATATTAAACTAGCTAAAATAAACTACGCTAAAGCTTTTTTAAATAATAACTTTAGCTAAGCTTAAACTAAAGCGCTATAATTTTTGCAAAAAGCTAGTTAGCTGCATTATAAAACTAATAAACAGTGAAATTAAAAAACTAGCGCTATTTGTTTATATAAAAAGCCTAGCTAAGCAAAGCTATATTTAATTTTTATTTACTGCGGTAAATTAAAAAGCAAGCTATAATTATTTAAAATAGTTCAAAATAAAAAAAGCTTATTAAAAAACTAAATGTTACAAAATTAGCATAAAGATAGCTTTTAAAGCAGCTTAATGCTTTTATATATACTGTGCACCTTTTTTTTTGCTAACTAAAGCTAAAGTTATATAACAACTTATTTAGCTTATTAAGCTTACAGTAATTTAAGGCTTATTAAGCTTACAGTAATCTAAAGCTTATTAAGCTTATAATAATTTAGTGCTTACTAAACTTACAATAATTTAAAAAAAGTTACTACTTTTTTTATTTTTTTTTTGTTTATATAATTATATACTTTTTATATTTAGTTATTTACTTAGTTTTAATTCTTTAGCTATTAATTTTTTTATAACTGCTAAGTATTAATATATTTATTACTTTTAATTTTTTAAAACCTTTATTAATGCATAATAATAAAAGTACTTTAAAAACTTCTTTAATGAACTACTATTAAAAATTTTATTATTACTTATAAATTAAAACTTTAAAAGCAAACTTGTTATATTAATATATAATAGGTTTATTATACTTTAATAGCTTTTTAATTAATAAAACTTAATATACAAAAATAAATACTAGTATAAAAAGTTAAATAATAAACAATTTACAAAATAAACTCTTAAAAATATACTAAAAAAATATTTAAAAAACAAAAATGCTAAATAGTATTACGTAAGTAAACTTTATTTAATAATTAATAAACTAAATTTAGGTTATACTACTAAAAACAAAAAGTTAAAAATTAAGTTTAAAAATTTTAAAAATTTTTAAAACTAGTAATATATTAAAATAATAAACCTTAGCACTTTTATTAGCTACTTTTATTAAAAAAAAAGCAGTAACAAAAAAAAAAAAGTTAAGCAATAGTAATAAAAAAAAATTAATGCTAATGCTAATACTATAAAGCAAACTAGTTATTTTAACTTAAAAAGCAGCTTAAATATTAAGCGTTATAACTTTTAAACTAACATAAATACTAGCTATAATAATTAAAGCAGCAATAATAATTGCTACTATAATAATAAATTAAAGTTTTAAATAAGTAATTATATTATAACTAATATTAATACTATTATTAGTAAACTTAATGCTTATTTTTATTACTATTATACTTAAAGTAATAACTTAAAATAAAAAACTTAACCTTTTATTACTACTATTGCTTTTATTATTAGGATTATTTACAATATTAAAAATACTAAATATTAAAAGTTTTAAATTTACTATTTTAAAGCTTTATAATAAATTTATAAATATAAAAGCCTTTTTAATTTACGCTAAACTTTATTTAAAATAGCACTTTATTATTATTACAAAAAAAAATCAAAAAGTAATAACTATTTTATAATTTTTGTTAAAAAAAGTACTAAAATAGTTTTAACTTATTTTAAAGGATTTTTTAAAAGCTAATAAGTTAATTAACTTTAAGCTAAAAATAAAAAAGATTTTTAAAAACTACGTTAAGTTTAAAAATCAAATAAAAGCATTATTTAAAAATACCTAAAAAGCAAAACATGCAAAAAAAGTATTTTACTGCTTAAAATAAACAAAAGCAGCAATAAATTATGCTATAAAATTTAAATAATTAGTAATAATTTTAAAATTACTTAAGCTTACATTATTTTATTTATTTTATAGTAAACTTAAAACTTAAGTTTAAAACAAACTATGCAAAATAAATAAACTAGCAAAAATTAATACGTATATTAATATAGCTATTATAATTAATTAATAATTATTTAATTAGTACTTTAAAACTAAAAAAACTAAAAAAAACAAAAAAAAAAATACTTAAAAAAATATTAAACAAAGATCTAAACAAATTAGTAAAGTTTAGAAATAATAACTTTAAAATATATTAAAAGTTAAATGTTATAATTACAAAAAAAAAAACATTTTTAAAAATAATGCTAATTTAAAAAAAAAAACAGAAAAAAAAGCTACAAAAAAAAAAAAGATTTTTTAGCTTAAAAAAAAAGTACAAATTATAAAAGTCCAAAATAATAAAAAACAACAAAGCAATTTAAAAAATATGTTTTTAAAGCAAAAGTATAAAATTATTATTTTAAGTTAAAATAAAAATATTATACTAAATAAATCTAAATGCTTTATTTATATAAGTTAAAATAAATAAGCATATAAATACTATTTAAAAGCTTTATAATTATTAAAACAAATTATAAAAAAATATATTTGCTATATAAACAATTAAAATTATTTAATATATAACTTAAAAAAATAGTTTAATTAAAAATAACAAACAATAAAAAATAATAAGTTAATATAATTAATAAATTTATAAAACTATAAAAACTTTAAATTACTAAAGCTTAAAATATAGCTTAAAAAAAATTATATTTAAAAAAACAAAACTATAACTATAAATAGTATAATTATTAAACTAATTATAAACTACTAAAACATTTAGTTATTAAGTAAACCTAAAAAAACAGAACTTATAAAACTTTAAAGCAAAAATAAATAAAATTAAAAGCTATAAAAAACACTATAAAAAAAGAACTAATAAAAATAAATAAAGTATTTTTATAGCTTAAACTGCTTTAAATATAACAAAATAAAAAAGCACTAATAGTTAACATAAAAACTAATATGTTTTAAAAACTAAAGCTAGCAATTTAATTAATTGCTAAAAGTTATTACTATAATAAAACTATAATAAAAAACAATAATAATATTTTATGCTTAAAAAATCTAAAATATAACGAAGTATTATAAAATTGCTATATAATATATTATTATTATTAATATTTATTTAATAAATTAAAAAATAATTAGTTTTTTAAACAAATTGCAAAAACAAAAATATAAAACTTTTATAAATTAAAGTAATTAGTTATAACTATAGTTTATTATAAAAATCTATAAAAATTTGCAACATTTAAAAAAAATTTTAATTATACTTATAATATTAGTTTAAAAAAATGTAAAAATAACTACTATAAATATTATTAGCTAATTAAAGCATAATTATACTAAAAAATAATTACTAAAAGTAAAAAAGCTTAAAAACTACAATTTAAAGCTTAACTAAAAGCAAAAACAAAATAAAGCGCAATAATATCTAAAGTACAAAATAAAATAAACACTTAAACATTTTATAAAAAAAAATTAAAAAACAAAATAAGCATTTGCTAAAAAAGCAGCAAATAGCTAAAAAAACTAAAGCTTTACATAAAGTTTAATGCAATAATTAGCAAAATTAATTTAAAGTTAAACTTATATATTAAAAAAAAAAATATAATACTTTAATTAATTTAAAAGCATAAGCTAATATAATTTTACTTAAAGTAATAAAACAAAATAAGATTTTTTAAAAATATAAGCAAAAATCTTAAAAAATTAAAAGATTTAATAAAAGTACTTTTAGCTATAATAATAGTTATATATTTAAAAAAACTAAACCTTTTAATATATTTATATAAAAACACAAAAAACAAATTATATTAAATATTACTAATATATTTAATTATAATATTATTTTAAAAATATTATAACTAAAAACTAATAATTTTTTAATCTAATAAAAAGCAAAAACTATTAATTAAGAAAATAAAAAACAAAGCAAAAAAATTAGAAAAATCGCAAAAGAAATTTTAAACAAAATACCAAAAGTATATTATAAATTTTATAAACTATTCAAAAAAAGAAAAAAAAAAAAACTTCTTAAATATAGCCTATAAAATTACTACATTTTTATTAAAAAAAAATGTTAATTAAAGCTTTATTAAGTATACTATATAAGCTTAAACAAAACAAACGCTTTATAAAAATATATTTAAAAAAACTTAGCAAAAAAATTCCTAAAAAAATCTTAGTTATTTGCTAAATATTTTATAATATTAGTACTTAAAATAAAAAATAAAAAACAACTAATTAATAAAAAAAAAAAACTAATATAACAAATAATAGTTAATTATTAACTATTAAACATAATTATTATTATAAATAAATATCTTTTTACTTTGTTAATAACTATAAAAAAAAATATTAGCTAAGCAAAATAATTTATAGCAGTTAATATTTCAAATAAATATTATGCTATTAAAATAGCTAAAAGAAAAAAATAAAAAACTGCTATATAAACAATATATAAACTATATAAATATATAGTTATACTATAAAAACTATAAAACATACTAGCTAGCTTTTAATACATAATAATAATAATTCTACAAAAGTTTTTAAACAAATTTGTGTTTATTTACTTAAATAATATTTTAATTTATTTTAAAACACTAAAAAAACACAAAAAATACGTAACTTAAATATTAAAAACACTTAAACAAACAAAATTACAATTTAATATAAAAAAGTATATATAGCATACATAAAAAATTAATTTTTTAAGATTTATAATTACTTTAAAATAAATATAGATTTAACAATTAAAAATTAATATAATATAAAACTAAAAAATACTTAACTTAGCTATTATTATAAATATATAATAAGCATTAAAATTTTTGAACTATATTTAAATGTTAATTTAAAACTTTAAAAAAATAGCATTTTACTTTATAAAGTATACAAAAAAAAAATATAAAAAAAAGTTCTTTTTAATTTTAAAGAAAACTTAAAAAGCTTTTAAAAAACTAAAACTAAAAGTTATTTTTAACTTTATAATTAAACTACTTAATTTATAAAAAAAGAAAAAGCTAAAAATAAATGCTTTAAATAATATAATTATAAAAGTTTTAAAACAACTAAAAAACAATAAAAAATAGCACTTAGTAGCTTATTATTTTAAAGCATTATAAAACGTAGCATTATAATACTTTATATATAACAAAGAACTGCTTATAATTATTATAATACTTAAAAAATAAAAACTATTTTTTATAAAAACTATAAAGCTAATTAAAATTTATTTAAATTATTAAAACTTAATAAAATTTATAACTACATAAAAAATTACTAAACAACATAAAAATTAAATAGTTTTTTTTTTAAGTTTAACTTTAAAATATATTATATTAAAAGAAAAAAAAACATTTAAGCAAACATACTTAGTTAACAAAGTTAAAAAAGATTTAAAGTTTTAAAAAAAAACATTTAAGTATTATATCTTTAAAAAAATAAAAGCTTAAAAGTTAAAGTTATATTTAAGAACTTTATAAATATATAGCTATAATAAGCTTATAACTTAAAAAAGTTAATATAACTATAAAAACATAAAAGATCGAAAAATAATAAGCTAATATATAAACATAAGGTTTATTTATTAAAATTTTTATAAAACAAGTTTATTAAGAAATTTTATAAATACTTATTACATAAATATTAAAAAGCAACAAAAATAGTTTAATAATTATAAAAAAAGTATAATTTTTTAAAACTATAAAATATAGTTAAATTTATTATAAAAAAGTATAATATTTATAATAAAGCTAAAACAGCTTAATATAAGCTTTATAAATTATTATAACTTATATAAATACTTAAATAAGCATAATATATTATTGCTTAAGATTTTATTATAGTATTACTTTTATTAATTAATCTAGTTATAAAAATATAATATAATAAAATATAAGTTATTATTAATAAACTTATTAAGTATGCTTACTTTTTACTGTTTAAAAAAAATATAATAGCTAAACAATTTGTATATATTTTTATATATTAATATTTAAATAAGTATAAACTATTAAAAAAAATTATTTTAAACTAAAATAAATTATTTATTTTTAAGTTTAAAACTAGTTTTTTTAAACTTATTAGTATTAAACTAAAGTTTTTAACTGCTTATTACTTATAAATAAATAAATAAACAAAAAAACTAAACTAAATATTAAAATAATATTTATAAAGTTATATTAACTACTAATAAAATAATTAAATAAAACTATTATTAATAGCATAAATCTTATATAATATATTAATAAATAAAAATATAAATATATTTTTATATAAAGCTGTTTATAAATAGCAAGCAATTATTAAAAAACAAAAAAAAACATTAATAAAAATACTTGCTATTTTAACTATAGCACTTTAAGCAAAAATTATTACAATAGAAATTAAAACGCTATAAGCTAAATTATAACTATGTTTTTAGTTTTTATAATAACAAATGTTAATATACTATAATAAAAAACAAACTAAAAAACTAGCCTTTAAAAAAAGAAATAAAGTTTACTTATTATAACAAAAACAAAATGCAAATATTAATATTCTTTAAATTAAAACAAAACAACTAAGCAATAAATTAAAATTTAAAAAATTTAGCCTTTTTAAAATTAAAAAAGTTATTTTATTTATTAACTATAAACTATTATTACTAAAAAATATGCAAATTTACTTTATTTTTTATATTTTTTTACTAAAACTAGCATTTATTAAAATACTTATTAAAACATAATTAAAAATAAAAACAAATTAAAACGTTTATAAAGTTAAAAATATACTAGATTTTTATTAAAACAACAATAATTTAAAATATTTTGTTAAATAAAAAAAATACTTATATGCTAATAATACTTAAGAACTTAAAAAACACTTAAAAACTGCTAAAATAGTTATAAATTAGTTTTACTGCTAATATTTTAACTGCTTAAAACTAGAAAAAAAAAATTAACTTTAAAAAAAACGCCTAAAAAATTTTAATTAAACTTAAATAAAGCAGCTTGTGTTACTTTAGCTTGCTTTTTTTATTATTTTTGCTTTTTTGCTAGCGCTTTTTATTTTTTTTTAATGCGCTTTATTTTATTTAGTTTATTTAAGAACTAAAGCTTTTACTAAACTATTTTAATACTTTTTGCTTTTAAAAAACGTTTTTATATATAAAGCTAAGCTAACTTGCTTAAAATAAAATTAAAGCTATTTTAAGCTTATTTTAGTTTTTTTTAAACTAAAAGTAACTATTGCTTTGCTTGCTTTTTTTTTTTTTTAAAATAACAATATTTAAAAACTATATTATTAATTAAATTAACTAAAACTTCTAATTTGTTGCAAAAGTAACTAGCATATACGCATTTAAAACAACAAAATATATTATTTGTTATTTTATATATTAATAACTAATTAAAGTAGCAAAAGCAAAGCATAACTTTATAGCTAGTAAAATTAATAAAAAAGGCAAAAATAAGTTTTTGCTTTGTTTTAAATAAGCAGTTAGTTTTTTTAATGCGTTTTAATATTATAACATGCAAAAAAAAAAAAAAAAAAGAATACTTACAGAAAATTGTTAAAATAACAATTTTAAAAAAAAAGAAATAATATTACAAAATTAGTACAAAAGTAGCTTTTAAAGCAACTTAATGCTTTTATATATACTATGCACTTTTTTTTTTGTTAGCTAAAGCTAAAGTTACGTAATAATTCATTTAGCTTACTAAGCTTATAATAATTTAAAGCTTACTAAGCTTATAATAATTTAAAGCTTACTAAGCTTATAATAATTTAATGCTTACTAAACTTATAATAATTTAAAAAAAATTACTACTTTTTTTACTTTTTTTTTGTTTATATAATTATGCATTTTTTATATTTAGTTATTTACTTAGTTTTAGTTCTTTAGCTATTAATTTTTTTATAACTACTAAGCACTAATATATTTATTACTTTTAATCTTTTAAAACTCCTATTAATGCATAGTAATAAAAGTACCCTAAAAATCTCCTTAATGAACTACTATTAAAAATCTTATTATTACTTATAAATTAAGACCTTAAAAGTAAACCTGTTATATTAATATATAATAGGTTTGTTATACTAAATAGTATAATAATATTATAAGATTTTTAATAAATTTAAACTTATTAGCAATGCAATTAATTAATAATTAATAATAAATAAAAAAATAAGTAATGCATTTTTAGTTAATTAATGAAATTTTTTAATATGTTGAAAAAAATAGCCTGCATGCTTTTTATGTGTTGCTAAATAAAGTAAATACTACTTTATTATGGGCTTATAACAGTTATAAATACTTTTTGATTAAAATTACTTTATAGAATTTATACGGCTATTTTTAGTAGCTTAATTAAGTGCATAATATAAAGAAAAAGTGCTAAGCATACTTAGTGTGCGCTAAAATAGCTAAAAAACTATTATAAAAGAAAAAACAGCTAATAGTAGCTAAATTTAAGCTATAAAGATTAATTAAAATAAACTTTGTTAGTTTTATTAGTTCTGCAAAACAAAATAAAATATAGTACATTTTAGTTATTATTAATTACTATTTTATGTTTATAATTGCTTAGCTTACTACTAAGCAAAAATAAAAGGTTATAAGCTAAATGTAAAAAAACTAGTTAGTTTTAATGTTTAGGTTTTTTAATAAGGTTTATTATAATAATGCCTTTAAAACTAAGCTTATTAAGCTATTATTTAAAGAAATAAACATACGTTTAAATTATAAACTAATATATGCTTTATAATTATATAAAACCTTTAAATTTGCAGTAAAAATATTAGTGTTATAACTAAAGAAATAAGCAGCTTTAATAAGCTATAAAAGCTTAAATAAATAGCTTGCAAAGGTTTAATAGTTTATAAATTAACTAAATGCTTGCAAAATGCTTACTTATAACTTATTACTATTAAAGATTATGTTAAAATAGCAAATTTATTGCGCAGAAATAATTTTAAACAAAATAACTTAAGTTAACCCTAGGTTAACTATAGTACTAAATACTATAAAAGTATTAAAAAAAAAACAAAAATAAATCTAATATTAAATAAATAAAGTAATAAAAAAAAGGCAAGTTTTTATAAAAAAAAACTTTTATTAAGTAAGTAATTAAGTTTAAAAATACTTTAATGTTAGCAAAAATATTACAATTAAGGCTTATTGTTAACAAAGTCTAAAATTAACAAATATTAATTTGGAGCGCTTTTTAAAACTATAGCTTAAATAAAAAAAACTTTTTAAAATTTTAGCTATTTTGTTAAAAGTTTTTATATGTGTTATAAAACCTTTTATTAGCTAGCATACATAAAAAGTATATATATAAAACATTAAGCCTTATTTTAAGTTTATACTAAAATAGTTTATAAAAAAGAAAAGTTTGTTAACTTAAAGCAAAATAAATATATAAAAATTATTAATAAAAAAGCATAATAAAGCATTAAAAAGCAACATTTTAAATATAAAAAGTTAAAAGCTTAACTTTAAACCTTAAATATTAAACTTAAACAAGACTATATTTTTTTAGCATAGCAAGTAAAGTTTTAATAATTATATTAGCATTAAAAGAAAAACTTTATTTATTTTTTTTTTTTTTTTCTTTTTATTATTAGTTTTCTTTTTTTTTTTTTTTTAAGCTAATAAATATAATTATTTAATATAAACCCTTATTATTTGTGATTTTTGTTTTTAAAATATACTGTTTTTAAATTTTAAGTTAGCATTAAGATTAATATATATTATATTTATTATTAAACTATTTATAAACCTATAAATCTGCTTTTGTTATAATAACTTAAAATATACTTTACGTTAATAAAATAGCTAACTATTAAGCTATTATAAAGATTTTAATTAGTAAGCTGCTAATATAAGCTTAAAACTTTAGTAAACAAAAAGCAGCTAAGCATTATATAATTTTTTAGCAAATTATGTAATTAATACGTAAGCATGCCTAAGTTAATTTTAGCTAAATAACTATTTTTACTAACATTAATATAAAAGTAATATAAGTATTTTAAAAAATAATTATAATAAAAGTTCGTATATTAATAATAAAAAAACAATAATTTAGTAAAAGCTTTTTGTTTAAAATAACCCTAGTTATAAAAGCAGTATTGTTTTTAAAATAGCTTTAACTACTTTAAATTATTAATTTACTAGCAAGCTATAATTACTATTTTTTATAAATTAGCTAAATCGAAATTCTTATTAATTTTAATTATAATAAATTAACTAACTATTATTAATTTTAGTTAATTAAAAATAAAGTAAACATAATAAAAGCTACTATAAATAAGATTTTAAACATAATTAATTATTATATAAAGTTACTAAAAATTATAGTTAATATTATTTAAAAAAAAATTACCTAGTTTAATCTTTATAAATAAATTAGCAAAAGTTAGCTATACTAGTAAATATATAAAAAGCAAGTAGCTTTTTTATATAATATAATTACTTTATATGTTTTTTAGTTTATAATAATAAAAGTGCAAACTTAAAATTTTTTTTATTAATAAAGATAGTTTTAAATAATTATTATTATATAACTATTTATTTTTATAGTTAATTAAGCTAAAGTGCTACTTTAACAAAATCTTCTTTTTAATTTTTAAAAGATTGCTATATTTAATAAGCTATTATTAAGCTTATATAATTAACTAAAAATAGTTAACTATTTTTTGTTTTAAAATATTTATAGTTATTAGCTTTAGTTAACTTTAAATAAAGCAGCAATAAACTATAAAAACTTAGTTTAAAAAAATCAAAAGTTAGCTATATAAATAAAAATTTTTAATTGCTAATAAAAGTTATTATAAGTAGTTTTGCATAGTTTTAGTTAATAAAATAACTTAAATAACTAACTAAACAAATTTTTTGCTTGTATTGCTTAAGCTATAACTATAGCTATAGCAGTAATAATTATTACTTAATTTTTCTACTAAGCTAAACTACGCTAAAACAAAATTAAATACTTTGCTAAAAGAATGCAGCATAAAAAACACCTTTTGCAAAAAGCTATATGCTAGCTTGCTTTATTAATACAAAATGCTTTTGCGGCTTTATAACAATTAATAATACACGTATTAAAATAACTTATATACGTATTAAAAAGCTAAATTAAACTAGTTTTAGTTTGCTGCTAATATAAATTTAGCTAGTATTAAAAATAAAAAGCTAGGCATATTATTTACTAAAACGTAAACATAAGCTATAAAACTATATTATTAAAGCTAATTACTATTAAACTAAAATAAGCTTATAAGCTTGCTTATTTTACATTTAAATAATTATTATTAGTTGCTGCTTTAGCAAAAAAACATTATAGCTAAAAAAAGTTTATAGGTAAAAAACTTATTAACTTTATTAATAATAATATTTATTAGTAAAAATACTGTTTTAAGTATTTTAGTTATAAGCAAAAAGCTAAATAATAAAACAACTTATGCTTATAGCTTAAACGTAGCTAGTAGTAGCTAATGAGTCACTAATATAAATTAAGCAGGCTAGTCCTGGATTATAGCTAACTTACTAATAATAACTTCTTTTGCTTGTTTTTAATTGGTCTGCTTTCTTGGTTTCAGCTCCTAGCACGTACATATATTAATATATTAGGCCTTTAAATAACAGATCATATACACATCGACTAGAAATGTTTATGGTAATAAAATCTCGCGCTAATGTTTCAATGAAACCAAAACACTTGCCCAATCAAGCAAGTGTACACCAGACCAGGAGTTCTTTCCCCCCAACGAACGCCCAATCAGCATTGACAGAGTTTTCTGGCGGTGCTGTCAGTTTAGTGGAGGCCACACTAAGTACCGCTGATCATTTCAGTACATCCCTTGTCCGCTCAAGATACATGCCGTGGACATCTCTCCAGCATACGAAGCATAAAGTGCCCGCTGTACCGACGTTGTGTCTAATGGCCTTATGGCGTAAACCGTAGCGTCTTTCAATTCGTTTCTCTCGCTCCGCCTACGCCTACACCACATCCGCAGTAGTCCATCCTCTCGTTAATTGTCCGTTGTTGGTTTTGTTCCATCGTGGCCACTGAAGCTCCAGGAGGCCGTCCAATCCACCTTGTTCCATACCGACGCTCGTTTGCTCCTCCAAGTCCTCTGGTGTCTCTCTTCTCACCCGCAACTCCGTATACGCGTGCATATCGACCCTCCCGCCGCCGATCAGCCGTCCCTTGTCGAAGCCCTACCGCCGGGTTCATCAACGCATTCCGTGGCTCTTCGTGGCCACAGCCGACTCCCAAGCCCTCGCATTTACTTCAGAGGCTTTGTCTGTAAAAATTCTATTCCTTCGCTCGCTTGTGGCCGATTGGACTTTTGGAGGTTTAGTGGTTGCGCACCCCTTGCGTTCTTATCGAGCCATCCCCTGGCATATAAACACGGCGATAGCTAGGTGGTACATCGCCGGGAAACATCGCGACGGGGAAGCAATTGCCATATCACATTTGCTGGGCATGATATAATTCGACTCGATGTGGTCCGCTTATTTTCCGTGACCTAGTCCTTCTAACCACCTTTCCGCTAAAAACCGACGACCTCGATTCTCGGACTGATTATTCGCGCCCTTTGTCTCCCTCAACATCCGCCGAACACGTTGATTTCTCTGAGACGCAAGGCATATCGAAACTAACATGGATGACACAAAGTCGCCGGCCCAAGAGCTCTTGGATCTGTTAAAAAACCCCTTCAAGCAGCCTGTAAGTACAACCGGGACGTGTCCATTCGAGTTGAAATTGTATGCTCACATGATGGATAGTTGACAGATGGCGCGATCTGGTCTGCTCTTGCTACGTCGGTGGGAATCACCGTCGTCACCGCTCTCATATTTTCTTTCGTCCGGCCTTACAATACGGTCATTTATGCTCCCAAACTAAAGCACGCCGACGAGAAACATGCTCCTCCGCCTATAGGGAAGGGATTCTTTGCTTGGGTTATGCCGTTATGGCGCACGACGGAGAAAGATCTTGTAGCCCACGCTGGCATGGATGCTGCTGTCTTCATCAGGGTTATGCAAATGTGCAGGAATATATTTCTCATCGTCTCCGTGCTGGGGACTGCCGTGCTTTTGCCGATCTATTGGGAACTGAATTCGGACAAGGATCCCCTTCAGAAGTGGTTTTTGAGATTCACGCCTGCAAATGTCTCAGGTGAACCCATCTGGGCACTCGTCGTTCTTGGATATTTGTTTAATATTGTCATCTGCGGATTTTTGTGGTGGAACTATAGGCAAATATTCAGGTTACGACGCCTTTACTTCGAGAGCGAGGAATACCAGCGCAGCCTTTCTGCGAGAACGTTAATGGTAAGCTGAAACAGCATCAAGAGAGGAATTTGATAACTAACATGTCGGCAGCTGAACGACATCCCGAAAAACATGGCCTCAGATGAGGGTATTGCAAGGATCATTGATAGTGCGATCCCACAGTCTTCTTTCTCTAGGACTGTTATTGCACGGAATGTCAAGCTTATACCTAGTCTCATCGAGCAACATGACCACACCGTTCGAAAACTTGAGAAAGTTCTTGCGAAGTATTTGAAAGACCCTCAACATCTTCCTCCTGCCCGACCGCTGTGCTACCCTTCGAAGAAAGACCCATCCTATAGCACTTACCCCAAAGGTCAAAAGATCGATGCTATCGACTATTTAACACAGCGAATCCGAGAGCTTGAGCTTGAGATAAAGGAAGTTCGCAGTAGCCTTGATAAACGCAATACCTTTTCTTATGGATTCGCCAGCTATGACGACATCTCCGAAGCTCACGCCATTGCATACACCTTGCGCAAGAAGAAACCTCTAGGTGCTACAGTCGTTCTCGCACCCACACCCAACGACATTATTTGGGACAACATGACCCTCAGTCCATCTAGCCGAAGTTGGCGTAGAATTGTCAACAACCTTTGGATTATTCTGTTGACCTTCTTATGGATTGCACCAAATGCCTTGATTGCTATTTTCGTGTCGAATCTTAGTAACTTGGGCCTAGTCTGGGACGATTTTCAGAAACAATTGTCCACTAATACAGCATTCTGGGCGATTGTTCAGGGTGTGGCATCGCCAGCTGTTACTTCGTTGATTTACCTGGTTCTTCCAATCATCTTTCGTCGTCTTTCTATGAGAGCTGGTGATCGTACAAAAACCGGCCGCGATCGCCATGTCGTTGCTAAGCTCTATGCTTTTTTCATCTTCAACAATCTCATTGTCTTCTCACTATTCAATACAGTGTGGAGTTTTGTCATCACAGTCATCGATAACACCAGTCATGGATCAGACGTTGGGAATGCGATCCTAAATAGTCAATTCTTTGAGACCTTGTTCATTTCCCTATGCAACGTCTCGGCGTTCTGGGTGACCTGGCTTCTCCAAAGAAATCTGGGTGCTGCGATAGATCTGGCACAGTTATGGCCATTGATCTACAGTTTTTTCATGCGCAAGTTCTCAAGTCCTACGCCGAGAGAAATGATTGAGCTCACAGCGCCTCCAACGTTCGATTATGCAAGCTATTACAACTTCTTCTTGTTTTATTCCACTGTTGCGCTATGCTTTGGTGGTCTTCAACCATTGGTGCTGCCAGCTGCTGCAATCTATTTCTCAATCGATGTTTGGCTGAAGAAATACTTGCTTCTTTACATTTTTGTCACTAAAAATGAGTCCGGTGGAATGATCTGGCGTGTCGTATATAATCGTTTCGTTTTCGGCACCATTCTCGCGAATCTCGTCATCTTTTTGGCCGTCTTTCAACGAGGCGTTGGTGGGCATATCCAGGCGTTTGCCACGGCTCCTCTACCATTCCTCATGATCATTTTCAAGATATACTGCGCTCGAACGTTTGATGCTAAGATCCACTTCTATTCAACCCAGTCTATTAACAAGCACAGCAATACCAGTGCTCTCAAGGATCCCCTGAGATCTAGCAACCTTGCTGCACGATTCGGCCACCCTGCACTGTATAGAAATCTCATCACTCCAATGGTGCATGCTAAGGCGCAAAATATTCTGGCTTCGATTTATAGAGGTCGGCTGTCCGATGGGCGTACTGCTGACTCAGGAGATACAATGTCAACCTCTGGCTATTCTGACGCGTATGCTATGAAACCAATGAATTCTGCCAGACCAGGCAAATCGACTGGCGTTCCTGGATTTGAAATTGTCCCCGAGTCACGTCTCGATTTTGAATATTACAAGAATCGATCAGAGTTTGCCTCAGAGCACGGTGCCGGGAATATTTTCGGACGTTCGAATGATATCATTCGCCCCGGTACACCAGGAAGTATGTGGGACGGCAGTGAACCTAACTCCCGATCGGCAAGTCCCGCACCTCCAGTTCCTCGCATACCAAGCCCTGGCCCGAGTCGGATTCTATCCCCAGCTTCAGAGGTTGGAATGACTTATCCAACTGGATATACACGGCCTATGGGGAGTCCCTACTCCCCCCCTGTCGATGTGGGCCAAACGCGAAGCCCGCTATATTCACAAGGGAATGATAGTAATTCCAACCTAGTGAGCAATGCATCACCCATGCCCGTCACCGCTGCATCTAGGTTCAGAGAACGTAGCGTGGAGCGACTCGGTAGAACACCAGGTGGTGCTGGGATGCTTGGCGGTGGCCCAGAAGGTTACGGTGGTTTGCCTCAGGATGAAGAGCTCACTTCGCCTGAACATGATCCCATGCAATACAACTATTTCCGAGAGGCGCGGAGACCGAGACGTGATAACTCTGGAGGCTGGTAATCCCGTCTCTGAGTTCTTAAATGTATATAAACCGCGTGTTTTTCTCGGCATGGATATGGCCCTGGCGAGGCGGTAGCGGCGTTTGGCGTCACGGTTTCTGTCTATACGCTTTTGGCAGGCCATGCCAAGATTACAACCTTGAAGAAAGAACAAGCCGCATTAGAAACGGATGCATGAGCATGGTTGCTTAATTAACGAACGAGATAGATGGTGTTATACCAACGCCCCTTTGTATCCATTACACCTTCATAATACGCCTCTTCGGGGCACAAGCAGGTGCTTTCCCCCGAGGGATACGCTTCGTGTTGCTAAAATAGACAAACACCTTATTGATCTTGGGTTGATTGATTTTACAATAGTTGTGGCAGGGCGTGGGACGTAGGTCTCAGAACAGTCGCATAACTGATTACATGGATTTAGACGAACAAACTCGATAATCTATGCGTATACTAGAACTGTATTGAAATGACTTAATGCCAAGTCTGGGTGTTCACGTGCCAAGAGACTAAACGCTATTGGCACGGCCTCCGCTTAATCAAGTGCGACGCTGCCAGCTCTTTGATGTGATGCTCGGATTCGCAGTCTAGATAACCTGCCTTGGTAGGCAGGTACACTGGGGTCAAAAGTTGGATTACGTATTGGGAAGTTCTGATGCGGGAAAGGCCAAGACGGCCAGAGAGAATCGAGCATAACCAGTGCCGAATGTTTATAGGAGCACGTTGGCTCGGGATTTTCTTAAACCTACTCCAGCTCCCTCTCTCATCGCAGCACTAGATTCACAGAAGAATACCTAGTCGATAATCTGAGTTTGTGCTTAATAAGTAACGGGTCGAGGACCATTCTCCTACTTCGTTTACTGACACATAGTCGAACCGTTTCGAAGCACAATGCGCTCGCTGGTAATCCTTGGGACTCTGCTTATGGCGACGACACAAGAGGCGGCTGCGGCTGCAGACCCCCTCGGTCTCCGCGTCATCACCTCTAACATCCGCTACGCGGCCCCGGGAGGCGCCTACGAGAAACCGTGGAGCATCCGCGGCCCGCTGCTAATCGATCGGGTCTCGGAAACAGCCGCGAACGCCACAGCGGCCGGTGCGGTGCCGGTCATCGGCATGCAGTTAGTCCCCTGGAATCATTATTTCCCCCTTTTGGCAGGCTTTGGGCCTCATTGCCCCTGCATGCTCCCGAAACATAAACTGGAATCTTACTCTTTTCCGTAATTGCTAACTCCAGCGTGTAAACAGGGAGGTGCTGCATGCGCAATTGCTCGACATCCTCGCCGGGCTGGGATCCGCGTGGACCTACCTCGGCACGGGCCGTGACGACGGCAAGGAGGCCGGGGAGTACTGCCCCATCCTGTACCAGCCGGCGCGAGTGACGCTGCTAAGCTCTACGCAGAAGTGACTCTCCCCGACGCCGGACGTGCCCTCGTACTGGCCGGGGGCCGGCAGCCGGCGCTACGTGCTCGCGGCCGTCTTCGAGGACGCGGCGACGGGCACGCGGTTCGTCGCCGCGAACACACATCTCGACAACGCGAGCTCGGCGGCGCGGTCCGAGGGCGTCAAAATCGTGCTGAGCGTCATCCGCGACGTGCAGGCGCAGTGGGGGCCCGGCCTCCCCGTCACGCTGTCCGGGGATTTCAACTCCGAGCCCGGCGCCGACGCGTACGCCGCCATGGTCGCAGACGGATATCTCCAGGATTCGTACACGCTTGCCGACGAGCAGGCGCGCTTTGGCCCGTACGAGACGTACACCGGCTTCGTGCCCGACGAGGTCCCGGAGGTGAGTCAGCGCATCGATTTCCTCTGGCTCGGCCCCGACGCCGCGGCTACGTGGGACGTGACGCGGTACGAGGTCGTGGATAATGTCGTTGGGGGCGTCTATTTCAGTGATCACCGGCCCGTGTTCGCGGATGTCACACTGAAGACGTAACGAGAGAACGAAGATTCCGATTAGAAAGAGGGAAATAGAGTGTTCCTCGGATGTTATCATCGTTTTTCACCATCTGATTATTATCGCTGTTGTACATATGCTACACATCGAGCCAGGAACCAGCTCCTGGGCTAATTGATTGATTGATTGACGAGATCCAATATGGGCCAGCCTAATTGCTCCTCCCCTTTTTGCCTCCCATCGCCGACTGCACTGATCCGCCGATGCTGCCCTCGGCCGTGAACTGCTTGCCAACCATGCCCTCTTTGTCTAACGGGCCCCCGATCTTCTGTGCTGCACCGCCGAGTGCGCCTTGTTCTACCACGCGCCGATGGATGAGCCGGGATGCCTATGGCAGAAGGGAGTCGACTGGCTGTTGCTTACCTGTGAAATGCTTTCCGATCATCCCTTCGGCGTCAAATACCTTTGGTCTGTCCCCACCGATGCCCACATTGGCGGGGGTTGTGACAGCCGATGCGGTCCCGGTTGAGACCTTGGAGCCGGTGTTGGAGCTTCCGTGAGCCGACATGGTCGTTCAGAAGTATGTCGTTGTTATAGTCTGTTTCTGGAGACTATGTCTATTCCCTTTTTAGAATATGATGGGATAGCATTTGGCACATTACATTTCGCCAGGCAGTGTCCAGAGATGAGTATGAGGTCATCGTTCGTCATTGTCAATAGGACCTGAGATTGCTCAAGATGACTTCTACCTATATTATTACCCGTGCGGACTCCACTTCCGTCCATACCTACGTATATTAGTAGCCTTACTTATTTCGAAGTACTACCAATTTTTTTTTTTGGCAATTCAACATGCCATTCGCAATTCAATGATCCACTAGGTAATGGTTGCTTATTTTATGTTAAAAGCTAACTAATAAAGAATTGTTTCATGTTATTAATATTTTTTTATGCGCACTAAAACTACAAAATCGCTAAGCCAGCTTGAACTAGCCAGACTTTCCGCCCCTGCAGGGGAGTTTTTATGCGTTATCCTACGAAGGTTGGGACCCGAAGTCTGCAATAGCCTGGACAATTGAATACAGTGCATTTTACTTACTACTTACAGTAATTATTTCCTAATTAGGAAAGGCTTGAATGTTATGCTAAACTGCTAGCAGCTTGGCAGGTTCTATTTCAGCTTAGTAGCAGTCTGCTAAGTAGAAAATATATTAGCAATAAGAAAGTTTCTATCTACCTCTTACTTACTAAACATGGGCTACTGAGTGGCAAAAAAGCTTCAAGACTGATCAACGGCTAATTTATATGCCAGCCTTGTAGTTAACAGTACTCTTTCTTTCCAGCGTGGCGCCAAAGCCTTATCATCCCAGAGACCTAGTATATATGCGTACGCAGTACTATACTACGCAGTATGCGGTGATCCTAGTTTTTGTATTGAGCAAAGGCTGAATATCCCTGAAGGTGTAGGCAGGCTCTTTACAACCTTCATACTATACGATCACCATGGCACCCAATACTATCACCACAATGCTATCGCCATTCGATAACCCGCACCTTCGTTTCCACCATCGCGTCTGCGTGCTACCCCATAATGTCTACAATTACGACATCGATAGCCATGGTGCCATCACTACCAGAGACAGCAATAGTGGTCGGAATGAGCCCCCATCCCTTACTTAGGCAGCTTTATCCCTTTGGTTGGGGGTTCAGCCGCAATACATAAAAAGTAGAATAGCAGGACTGCATACATAAGCAGATAAACCAATGAAATTACAATATGATGCTCGGATAATTGTATTATTAGTTTATCTGTTTATGTATGCAGTCCTGCCCTTCTACTTCTTATGTATTACGGCTGAACCCCCAACCAAAGGGATAGCAGGGGCTATCCCAGCCTGATTTAAAGCAATACAAATCTCTCCTACCTGAAGTCTGACATTGAACCGACTTTGTCATGCGGAATAGAGCTCTTGGACTTTATCATTCAAAGTTGCGGTCCCCTGACCGTTACCGTCAATTCCCATGGAAATCACACAAACAGACGATGGCTATGTGTTCTCCGTCTCTGGGACTGATTACATTGCGCCTAACAATTCATCGGTAAAAATCACCTTTTGTTGTGACGCTTCTTCGTGCTTATATGCGTCCTAGATGGTCGCCGTGTCCAGTCTACGGGACGTTGGCCTCATCACTGTCTTCTCACTTCCCCGGGATAAGATCCCGCAGTTGTCTGGCGAATGGATTCGATCAGAAGTGGATAATTACATTGACAGCGATGATGTATTCCACCCCTCTTTTTTGAAAACCGTCGTCTTCCATGGTGCTGCTGAAGACGACGTCGAACTCTCTGCCGATGCTCACGAATATCTCGCTCAGCTAGGCAATAAACGTGTTTTATTCCTCTCAGAGCCATTGCTACTTCCGGGTCCATACGCCTGCTGGGGGGAAGAGCTCAAGGATGTCTGGAAACTCGTAGATGACAGTAGTGGAACTTGCATGGCAACTCTCAAGCCTCAAATGGCGTAAGGTTGAGCCGAAACCCCATACGAGAAAGACTAATGACGTTGTAGTTCACGCGACCACTTCGAGCTTTTCTCCTCCAAAACTCCCGGGAGTCAATTTCACAGCTTTGCTGTTCCCTCCCGCATTAAGACCAGCAAGGCTGTCAGCTCACCATTTGCCGGACTCCGCGTAGTCATTAAAGACAATATCCATCTAAAGGGCATTAGAATGTCTGCAGGCAACAAAGCTTTTCATGACATGCATGACCCAACACTGGAGTCAGCGTCATGCATTCAAAGCATTATCAATCTCGGAATGGTCATATTAGGGAAAACGAAGATGAATTCCTTCGGTACTTGGGAGGAACCCCTCGAACACATCGACTATCCGGCGCCTTGGAACCCGCGTGCAGATGGTTACCAGTCGCCAGGGGGTAGTAGTTCTGGAAGTGCAGCCGCTATCGCGTCGTACGACTGGCTCGACATTGCCATCGGTACCGACAGTAAGTTCAATTCGATGCTAATCACTACACGACTTTTTGAGAATATGCTAAAGCCTTGGCGAAAAGCATGGGCTAGTGTGACTAGACCTTCCCTTTGGTGCGGATGTTTTGGACTCCGTCCTAGTATGGGATCGGTCTCTCGAGATGGGATTCAGCCATTTTGCCAGTAAGAGATAATATTACTTCTTATCGACGCTTGACCGACTTGATTTTCTAGAACTTGGGATACAGCTGGTGTCCTGGCTAGAGATTTGCAGAAATGCAGAGACTTTAGCAGCGTGTGGCTATCGCCTGATAAATTGAAAAAAGACCCCATGGTTTGTGTCTTAGTCCCTTACTAGTCTCCACGTATATACTGAACTTTAGCCAGCCGTTTACTTCAATTATCTGGCCTACCGACTACTGGTCTCCTGTCGACCCCAATCAGGTCGAGATTGCAAGAAAATTCGTCGAGAGAGTCAAGGTAGTCTTAGCTATTGGATGCTATGAATGTTCATTTCAAGATACTTGGGAACAGTCTTCCCCATACGATGCTAGAGGCTTGTCGTTGCGTGATTACATTAATGAAGTATACATCTCCTCAGACCACTGCGTAAGTAAACTACTGATACAGTACTCAGGCTACAAGTGGGCAATGCTACGATGCCTACCATAACTGCGATAATTTTCGTGATCGTTACAGGGAACACTTTCGTTGTGCGCCATACGTCTCTCCTCCTAACCAGAGAATGTGGTGAGTTAAATTGAATGGCCTTAAACAAGCACCTGAAGTTCTCATGAT
Source organism: Xylaria sp. FL1777 (assembly GCA_022578965.1). NCBI lineage: Eukaryota > Fungi > Ascomycota > Sordariomycetes > Xylariales > Xylariaceae > Xylaria > Xylaria sp. FL1777. The sequence continues at coordinate 178,985 of MU400540.1, read as the reverse complement.
TCGGATCTACTGACTTGTTCCAAAACGGCCTGCGTTACTGACAATACACCGCTCAGGTCATACGCCAAGAGCATCTCCCAAGAAAAAAGAGACAGAGACTTTGCAAAAATAGAGGTCTTTAGGCAATGGCTCACACAGACGGTCTTTACCGGGAAGTGTTCCAATGCGCTTGTCATCATGCCGCTTGAATCTATGGCCCCGAGATATCGCGACGAACTTCCAACGTAAGCAACAGCATGCTGAAGGATTGTAGGTTGACTAATGTCATACGTGTCTAGATTTCGACGCCCTCCCCAGGATGGAATCGATGCCTTGGCTTTAGGGCCAGTTATGAACGCCCCAGTTCTTACAGTTCCCAGTAGGATTTCACCGTAAATATTAAATGAATTGGCCCATACTGAGACATTTGGTAGTTGCCGAACTCCCTTACCATTCTCGTATCACGGATCAGGAAGAAATGCTCCCGTTTGCTCTAGCCGTCATGAGTCCAGCAGGTCAGAATTGTCTATGTCTCCCTTTTCCAGGCGCCATTGCTGACATCCCTGTAGGCACAGACCTTGCTCTAATGGATGAGGTGCTTAAAGTTTTGAAAAGGTCGGGTATGCCAACAATCGTGAAGACTGGAACATCCATGTTCAAATAACGGCGCTAGGGTCTAGAGATTGTACCAATGCATTTCGTATTTGACTATATATAGCTACGGCTCGCGCCGGTATCTCTTACGGAATGGGATACACTGATAATGTTGCACAGAGATTATTGAGCAATAATTTGTGTTGTTTGTAATTAAAACTAATGCTGACTATAGAATGAAAGGTTATCGTAAAACGACGCCACTGTTGCCCTGCCCCTGCACGACAAGACCAATGATCAGTGCCCTAGTCATTCATTGGTGGGAAAGAATCTCTGGAGACCATACGTAAGGCTAGCATTCGATACAATTGACAAAAGAAGGAGTACATAGCACACTATTTGATTTATCAAATATAAGGCTAGGTATCAGGAAGAAAGTGCATAAAAACCCCCTACACATACATATGTCATCATGCGGCATGTAAGCTCTCGGTGATCACAAAATCAACAACTCATTGGTTACATGCGTGACGACCAAAGGCGCCAGTTATTTCGGCGCCGAACAATTATTGTAATAGCAAACAGCAAAATGCTAGTACATGTGCAAAAACAATGCAGTGAGATATTTACACACTCTATCAACCAATCACATCCAATACGAATTTGACACATGACGGAGTGAAAACGAAATGATTGTTATCTTTCCACTAACTCCTGAAGATAGGATATAAGTGTTGCATTGTTAATTACACGCCCTCCTCAAAATGGCTTCATACAGCATTGAAAGGTTGCTTTTGCCCCCACTTCCTCGGCGATTTGTATTGGATATCAACGTCACCCACGACTATTTAGAGGCTCTGCTGTACCAATAACTAGTTCCCAAACAAGCCACCAAGCTATAATGTAGCCTGATCCTACTCTGAGTCCTTGAGGCAACGGTTGATAAAAAAGGAGTGTGAACGTCTGGCCTAGAACTTTGCAAACTGACTATACTGGGAGTTTCTACAGGAAGTTCGGTGAGAGGGGGACAGCGTGGGAACATGCAGGACCAGTGTTACAAGCGGCAGTTAGATACGGCAACTAGAAGACAGCCGGGCTTTCTCGCACACGCTTGAACTAGCTTGAATGGGGGACTATTACGGGTTCATTCGGGCACGCGTGAACCTACTTTGCAACTCACAAACGCGTATACTTTTGTCTGGCAGATCGAAAATCGTGCACCCTCGCTCACCACGGACCTGATAGATATAATTCCAAAGTCCATAGAACAGCATCATATCCCCAAGATGACTCTGGTCGGATCTCATGCGGATCAACAACGTTTGGAGGAGATTGGAGAGACTCAAGGTAAGCTCGTCTTGACACATGAGCCAACCTAGACCAACTGAGCGTTAAGCAAAAACAAATCATGACATTGTTGAATCTTCGATGTACTACTTGGACCGGGCCGATCTCTATGATACAGAGAAGCCGTATACCATGCGTTACCAGCCTGACGAAAACATCCCTCAAACCAATTTCGTAAAAGTGAAGTGTCCGATTAGGGTGAAGAGCATGCGGGACTCTAGTGACGGTCCTTTCAAACTAGATGAATGTGGTTTTCAGCTCATTCAACTCCAGTCTCAGTTGTCGTATGAAGAATTCTGGGACAATGAGAAAGTGCAATCCACTTACGTCCAGGAAGTCAAAAACGCACTGAAGGCTGAACTTGGAGCTAAGTACGTCTTCGTACTCGATTACGCTGTTAGTTAACCTTCAAACGAGGATGGTATCTTCTACTCTATCTCATAGCGTATAGGTTCGCAAGCGACATCCATCATTCCCAGTATCGACTGGAGACGAATACGAATATGACCAACCCACATCAATGGCACACATAGGTAAGGATCTCGATGAACCCTAAGTGAGGTAGATTCAGTGCTCATATCCTAGACTTCACTGTTGAGGAAGGCGAGCGCATCATCAACGTGATTTTTGGAGATCGTGCCGCAGAAGTCCTCAAAGGACGTTGGCAAGCTGTGAAGTAAGTGATCAGTCAAGAGTCTAGACATGGGCTAAGTAATGTCTTCCCCCTTCCAGTATCTGGAAACCCATCAAGGGTCCTCTGAATGACTGGCCACTTGGCTTATGTCACACCCAATCAGTAGATTGGGAGAGAGATACGGTAGCTAGCGATGTCGTGTTCGATGATTTTGTCACAGAGAACGTGCAGATGTATCACAACCCAAAGTTTCAGTGGTATTATTTACCAGACCATAACACATGGGAAGCTCTTATATTTAAGAGCGCGGACAGTCAGGATGGACGGACTGCTGGTACGTGATGTCCCTTCGCCTTAAAACTTTCATCCTAACTCCAGATTGCTGAGCAATACCACCGACTCAGGTTGTCCCCATTCAGGATTTTATAATCCAACCGCAGCAAGGGAGGAAATGAGAGAGAGTCTAGATTGTAGATGCTTTGTATTTTATGCGGAGATGGAGAACTATCCCCCAGTAGTAGGAGATATTTGCCAGCCGCATGCGCAAATGTCGTAGGCCTACAGTTCCGACCAATTCGATAGGTATCCATATTATTTATTATTATTAATAACCCGCTGTGCTGCTTTGCAGCGCGGTCCTTCTACCTGTGTACCCATAGGTAAAACCGTACAAAAAGCCGGATAAAAACCCCATGATAGGTATCCATATATATAAATATAAATGTTGAATGGACTCTGTACGATCGTACGTCTAACACATATGTGCTGAGATAAAATACAATTTACTGTACTATATCTGTCTGCCTTGTTCTATAAAAAGAAGAGCAAGAAAGGGGTTGTACGAAGCAAGAGTTCTCGCCTAGGTGAGAACTCTGCTGGCGTACGAACTAAGTCGATTAAGGGAGATTACATGTATCTATACTGTATCTACCGTGCGGACTGTACGCCAATGTTGCAACCAATTGCCAATGGATTCAACATAAACCTATTTTCCTTCGTTGGCCTCGCCTCTCCTGTTTAATTTCCCTTCTTCCTATTCCTACATCTACCTCAAAAATCACAATGCCAATGTGTGACGCCGTCAATAGCCAGCTCGGCTTTCTTGCCCGAGACGCCATCTATGATACCATAAAGCCTTATAGTCTTCGTTTTACTCCCCCTGACTCCTCCCCGCGACACAACCTTAAAATCTCAATGGTCCCTGTTAGAATCTTAGATGCTCGCCCACTGAACCCGACCCTGGAGAAGCACGGGTTCACATTAACAAGGATTCCCACCTCTTTGGTCTGTTCGGACTTTAGTGATCATACCAAGATTGAATCTATCTATGCCACAGAGCTTCAAACACACCTGAAGAGAATTTTTCATGCTCGTCACGTCCGCGTGGTTGATTATGCCGTGGGTACATTCTATAGTTGCATTTGCTGACCGCAAATGTCCTTAATTTGGAAGCAGGTCAGGAGGCGACATGCCGAATTCCCTCTTTCCACAGGGCAAGAATATAGTAGCCAGCAGCCGGCAACACTTGTGCACCTAGGTTTGAAAATGTGGCCCAAGTGCAAAGAGATCATCCGCTACTAATTATCTGCCCCAGATTTCGCCCAGAATGAGGCGATTAAAATGCTGCGAACTTTCTATGGCGCCCGTGCAGAGGAGATCCTAAAACATCGGTGGCAAGTTGTCAAGTATGTCCATCCTGCACTCTAGTGGCATAACTTTCGTTCATAGTTATGACAGTGTTTGGCGGCCTCTCAGGGGCCCCCTGTTTGACTGGCCACTCGCAGTATGCGATGCTCGCACGTTCAACCAAGAACGTGACGGCGAGGTCTCAGATGCCGTTTACCCTGAATGGGCTTACGAGAACGTCCTCGTTCATCACAATCCTAACCATCAATGGTACTACTTCTCAGCGATGCAGGAAACCGAAACTATGGTCTTCAAATGTATCGACTCAGACGGCGGAGCCACTGGACGTAAGTCGGAATGTACACCGAGTATATAATTAGGGGCTTACAAAGCCCAGCATGCCCCCATGCTTCCTTCCCCCTTCTACCAAACGAAGCACCGGTTATTCCAAGAGAGTCTATTGAGTCTAGGGCGTTTATCTTTTGGGGACCCGTCGATGAAGATTTTCCTGAAGAGGTTGGTTCTGTTTATGGAAAACGGATATAAAACCTATCACACAGGAAGTGCCTCGTGTATGGCAGAGCTTACTGATTTAGGGTTTGTTAGGCTGGTTACGCAACAACTAGTATTCCTCATATGCCCTACCTAGGTTCTGACATATGCTCAACTACTCTCAATGGGACGCCTCCAGGAACCGTAAGAGAAATTTCAGTACATATTCAAGTGGGCCGAATGGATTGTTGTATTGCTTCAAGTCCTGTACCTTACTGCATGTCCAGCATTATGTTGCTCCGGCTTCCACCGCAAAGTACGAAACCAATGTAGTGTCGCTCAGGACACTTGAGTCCATTCACTGACTCTTTTCAGGAGTCATCTTGATAGAAATACCGCTCGTGAAACCGGCAATAACGACTTGGTCACCTTTCTGGGTGCCATGACTAGTGCCCTTGGGGGCCGTTTTCTGAACGCCCATCGCGTTGCGGGCTAGCCAGCCGGCTTTCCAAGGTTGGAGCTTGGTGCCCACGTTAGAAGGCATGGTAGAACTTGGGACTGCTTGGTCGTATTAAAATCTGCTGGCACCAATGAAGTTTGAAATGCAACTCACATGCAACCGAAGAAGGAGCCTGATCTTTGAACAGAGCAGTGATAAGATTGTGACAGTATTAGTTTGGTTTTAGTAATATGAGCTAAGATGACGAGTTGGGCGCTTGGGCAACTTATAGAAACGGTGAGGCGACTGCCTACGCGTCTCGTTGTTCGCCGTTCTCTGCAGTAAGAGCCGCAACGGTAGTTACATGGTAGAATGAAGGAGACCAATCGTCCATCAGTCAACATAGCTTCCCAATCGATTCCGTTGCAACACAGACGGATGCATGTATTTCTGTTCCGGTTGGCTACGGGGTGTGTTTATCGGCCGGGATTCCCGCCCGAGAATTGCAGCTGCAGTGAACCCTATTCCCTGCAGACCGACCCTACATACCGGTCTACAGAGATAAGAGCGTGGGATGGACATCTTGCATAAATCCAGAGGCGAGGCTCTGGTAATGTGAGCCGGGTGGGCGGGGTAGCGCGTGGGGGGATCGTTCAATATCTACATCTGGCGGGCTCTATTGAGTATATGTTGGTACTCTGATAAAATTCTCAGATCTGCCTAGCCGTCTACTACTCGGCATAGAGGCTGCTTATCGGGCCATGGCCCATGGACCCCATTTGAAGAATATGCTTACATTGCTTCAAGGGCACACGCTGCCCGATGAGTCGCTACGAACGCTAGAGTGAGTTGTTGAGCTCTTTTCATGATCAATCACAACGCAAATTAATAGGAACGATAGTATCATTGTCATCTCGTCTGCTGGACTATGTGGCTCGTCGGAGTGGGTAGATACGGACGGTGTTTCATGGCTTCAGAAGCTCACTGTTGATACTACACCTGATGCAGCCATATGGGAGTTTAGCTATAGCACGAGGCGTGGGCAATCCTTTGCGCAATTCCTCCTCGATGAAGGCGTCAATCTGTTGTATGCTGTGTATAACCACTGTGCGCAAGCCCAGGTGCGTTGAGCCCTCGAACCTAGGATGCGGACTCTGACTCGATATGATAATAGAGAAAGCTGCCGCTCGTCTTCATTTGCCATGGTACAGGGGGGTTTGTTTTAAAACAGGTAATGGAACCTTTGACCCCGAGTTCGAATCAAAATTAAACTTTCTCAGGCATTATGTATTTGCAGAGAGCAGCATGTTCGATATCGCCTAGTAATTGATGTTGTATCCGGAGCCGTATTCCTAGGCGCACCACATTTAGTCACTGATCAGCTAGAATCCAAAAAGACGTTTGACCTATTGTTGAACTGTCAAAACAAAGGGTTCGGGAGAAGTTTATCGAGTCACGGGGATATTACAGCACTCATACACGTTTGTAAGACATTTGAACTTCTCAACCTCAAGGTTCCAGTAGTTTCCGCTTATGAAGAAAGAGAGACTTTAATGCAAAGTTATCTCTTTTCTAAATTTCGAAGGAAAGGCCGCAATCAGGTGGTAAGATTCGAATCCCCTAATTAAGCTTTTGGATCTGAAGCAGACACTGACGAACTCGTCGCTTTAGATAGTTCCCAGGTCTATGGGCGTTTTACAGGCGAGTACAGAAACGGTAGTTGGGTGCCATCTTGACCATTTTGATATCTGCCGAGTTCCGCCTGGAAGTGAACTTTATCTAGCTTGCAGAAATTTGATCATGGAAGTCCTCCAAGTGGCCCCCAAAAGGATCGCTGAGGTATCCCAACCATGTGAGTGCTAAGAGAGAAGAAAGCTACTGGCTGTGTTTAACAAAGACTTTAGACGCCATACCATGTGGGCTTAAAGACGATACGCTTCGAAGCCCAAGCACCATAGGTCAAACTGTGGTGGAACAGAAATTACCACAACAATCATCAATCCCACTATCTTCCCCAAGAGGCGGTGCAACTGGCGGGTCTACTACGGGCTCTTTTGAGATTGTGCCAGCGGAAACTGCGCTGGAAATGACTAGTAGAGACCCCAATCTTCCTTGTTTTTCGCTGGGCACTCACCGGCAATTGGATCACTTTATCGGGCGCCAAAGTGAATTGGATATCATCGATCGTCACCTACTCCCTATCCCGGCAGACAACCCATTTCACCCTCAAACCCCCGGTCTTTCTGCGGGCCATGGTGAGGAGCAGCTGCGCTCCTTCGCCATCTGTGGCCTTGGTGGCATAGGTAAGACAGAACTAGCAGTCCAGTATGCACACTCACGAAGGGAACGATTTGAAGCAATTTTTTGGCTCAGTGCAGACGATGCAAAGATTCTGGCTTCAAACTTTGCCCAAATTGCGCAGAAGTTAGACCTTGAAGACGATTCATCAGATCTTGCTGCGAGTAGAGATCTGGTCATGGGTTGGTTATCTCGCCCACTCAGGAAAAGCAGTGAGCCAGATGAACCGCAAAATATTGTGAATTGGCTCATCATCTTCGATAACGTTGATAATTTGGATGTGCTCTCTGACTACTGGCCTAAATTCGGCCACGGCTCAGTACTTGTGACTAGCAGAGACCCATTTGCCATGCACAATCTCTACATGGAGAACGGGATGGATCTTAATACTCTGTCAATATCAGAGACGGAAACCCTTATGCAACGCCTAACTCATGTGAAAGCAGATGTGACTCAAAAACCCGCACTTGCCGAGATGGCCCACAAACTGGATGGTCTCCCTTTGGCTATTCGCCAACTGTCAGGTATCTTCCGGCAGTTGAGACTTCTATCTTACACGGAGTTCCTCAGATACTACAATGAAGAAGGCATCGAGAAACTCGTCAGCAAGCATACTGGGTCTGCCGAGTACCCAACTTTGCAATCTCTTGCTACAGTCTGGTCTCTCGACCGATTATCTAAGAGTACCAAAGCACTATTACAAGTCATTTGCCTACTAGACCCAGATGATATCCCTGAAGACTTGTTAGTTGACCGGCACAAGGAAGTGAAGCTAGAAGGTTATCCTAGGTCGACAGGTGAATACTACAACGCAAGATCAGAACTAGTCTCGTCATCATTGGTCAATCAGAACCCGGAGCTGAGAAAGCTTTCATTGCATCGTTTGATCCAAGACAGCGTCAAGGATATGTTGAGCAAAGAAGAACTTATTGGTGCCTATCAAGCCGCTATTAGCTTGGTCATCAACATCTGGCCTTTTCAGTCGATGAAAGAACATCATTCTATCGCGAGATTCAGCAAGTGTGAAGCAATCTTTCCGAGCATCCTGCGCATAAAAGATGGTATTTCGCCACTACTAAAAGAATGGGAGGGCTTCCTCCTAGATATTCGTTTAGCTAGGCTTCTGAACGATACGGGATGGTATGTGTCAACTATCCAAGACAAGAATGGACTGCTGTCTAACTACTTTGGATAGGTATATGTTTGAGCGTGGTCTTCCAGAGGAAACGAAGCCTTTCTGTGAATTGGCCTTGTTGATTGGCGAACGACTAAAAGGGTCTCTGGGCGAGGCAGCCTTCCATTCGATCCGAGAAAGCAACTCATTCCTTGGAATTGCGCTTGTAGAAACTAATGAGCATTCTCTTAGTCTGACGCACAAAAGAAATTGGCTGTCCTCCCTACAAGATCGGAAATCCGAAGAGTTGCGCCAGATCGAGGATTATGAGCTCGGCTACGCCTATAACGAGATTGGGGTGGCCTATGGAAATGAAAATATGTTGTTTGAAGCAGCTGCGGCATTTCATCGATCCATTGAGATATTCCAAGGTCTTGACGACTATGAAGATACCATGCTTGGGTGGCCAGAGCCGAATCTTGGGTTTATCTATTGGATGCAGGGTAAACTTGATGAGGCCGAGAAAGCTTTAGTTGAAATTCTGGACATCCACGCAGCGGCATGGGGTTTCGATGACACAAAGTCATTTAAGTAAGTATCACTCCCGTTCATGGTCTTGAGACTAAATTGAGGACAGAACCGGCAAGATTCTATACGGCCTAGGTAATGTTCTAGAATCTCAGGGTCGATTCGACGAGAGCCTAAACTTCCATTTTCGATGTTTTAATCAATTTAGGAAAGTCCTCGGGATGAACCATCACCGAGTTGGTGATATATGCCATCGTCTAGCCGGCCACTTCATACGGCAAGGCCTATACAAGGAAGCAGAGTAAGCCAGATTATTGATTACCTCTAAATCTTGGTGTCTTTAGCTAATTTCCCCAGGGATTACCTCAACTCTGCGTTGAGGATCTTCAGTACACGAGCGTACCTAGTAAACGAAAGGGCTAGGACAACATTCAGGAAGGGAAAGTTGTACCAATTAATGGGTCAAGATGAGGAAGCTGGAAAGCTATTATCAGAATCATACCGCCTTAGAAAACAACTCAGGCCAAGTGATAACCGACTACTAGAGGACTTGCTTGAGGCGGACTTTGATCAGCTTGTTGCTTTCTGGTCACGGTAACCATATTAGGGTACACTCATTCAGCCGGTGCTCACGAATCCTTCGATGCTTGGTTCTACTAGGTCTAGGAGACTGTCAGGTGATATAGTCACATATAGACCCCAGGGTCTATATAGTGGGCTTGGTGTATATATATGGACTATTCCCTAACCTACTTACTATGCGACTGCGTAGGGCTATCTACCTATTCACTCCGAGGCAATACCCTCTAACATGAGACTCCTCTACAATATCACATATCGCTACACATGTCTTGTATACGGCTCGAAATCTTCCCGCCCACCCTCTTATGTTACACGTACCGAAAGCACTGAACACCTTGTGCTATACCCAGATGCGTGGTTCGGTGAGACACTTGGACCGTACTACGCTGAACTGAGTTCTATTGAGACTGTCTCGCGTATCCAGAAGTGAAGTTATTCAGCCCTTGCTTATCTAAGACATATTGGCGGACCCCGGAGGTTAGGTAGCCCGAACCAATTGTATAATATAGACTCAAGGACAGCCACTATGCCCGGCGCAAGCCCTGATGGGAGGTATAGACCTTGGCAGCCGTCACAGATTATTATATTGTGAATAAAGTCAATTCTCAAGTTCCAAGCCCTGTTGCAGCAGCCCTTGTTATACCTTATTACCATACTGCCTTGCGTTTTTCTAGTTTCGTGTTTATTTACTTACAGTATACTACTAGGCAGTACTTAGCTAGCCTTTAAGGCGTATTCGCTCCATATATACCTAAGGCTTATAATTAGCCTTGCCACGAAGGCCAACCAGAAGACGCTCACATCCCCCCAATATATCCGTTATACCAACTAGTGTGTGCTGTAGCTGTGCTAATAGTGCTTCACGTCCAAGTTGAATGAATATTTATCGAGCGATGTTAATAGTCGCCAAAGCTTAAGGCATACTACTTATGAAATTCATAAACCGAGGTTTTCAATATTTATCTTGTCATCTCCTTTATAGCCACTTGTGGCCCAGCGTTAAATCTGACACCAAAGATTTGAGGGGGCTGCTTCAAAACAGATTAAGAGAATCCTTTTCAGACAGACTTGGCATTCTCGCCTTCGCGGTTAGAGAAAACACTGCCTAGCCGCCAATACGACCATGAGGTAACGATACTTTGCGCAGCTACGGCTAACTATGAGTCTGCACTTTCAAATCAGAGGCCTCCTCTAGTCGCGTCCATATAAATAGGCTATATGTGAATTAGGCTCTACCTAACTTTCTGCCTACCTTCTCCCCAACTTTGTTCCAAGACCATTCTCGCAATTAAGAGACGCAGTCTATTCATTAATACTGGTGTACTGAAGGTTTATAACAGCTGTCGATGAAGCTCTATACATCAAGTTCACCTCATCATGAACCATTTATCTCCTCCAAACCCGACATTAAAGGTCGAATCACAGATCAAAGTCCAGCCCATTTCCCACCTGCATACACAGAAGCGCAAGACAGTGACATCAAACCCTTGTATTACCCCTAGCCCACAAACTTGACGTGGAATCGCCTAATCTTATCTCTCCAGTAAGTCCAGAAGAGTATGGCAGAGCTGTGCGTGCTTACTCGCGTCTACCAACAGGCGCAGGCCAGAACCTCATTCCACTGGGCGAGTTCTTATTAGACGAGCCAATCACGATTGAATATCATCCGGAATCTTTCAAAGATGACCTCGTGATAGTGTACCCCCTAGGCTTGGAGGAGTCAGCCCCGTCTTCATTAACAGTACCTATCCAGGAAAGGTCAGCAGACTCTGATGCAGATATCGATTTCGCAACCGAGAGACAGCGCCGACTTCCAAAATCAGTACCATTTCACGATGCAAACGAGTTCTATCATGCCGCTATCGGCAGAACAAAGCCCCAAAGCCTTATCATCTTCCTGCGCGGGTTTATGAACGCAACCTGGATTAAGCATATTGGCGCCCGCTATCTCGTGGATCCAGAGTATTTCTGTCGTCATTTGGACTTTCGACTAGCAGACGACAATTCGAACAAGTTTTCAATCCCAGCGTTACCATCCTCATCTTGGCATCTGATAGAGCTGCCTATATTCACGATTGGGACACGCCGAGCTTTTGCGACGCCAATGGAAATGGCGAATATTGATATATTGAGAAAGGAGGGCGCAGAAGCACTGAATGACCATCACCACAAAATTACTCGGCTATCATCATCGGGGATGAGTATGGGGGAGACAATGATTAGGGATTTCTATGTGTTCGACCAAAAGCACTTTGCGGTGGAACAACGTATATCGATTTGTATGCAAACTTGTCAGACGGACATTAACCCACAACTGGGCTCGGGCCATTACCGCCCGAACCAGCGCGTATGAAGTCAGACCATTGGTTTATGATAGTTACCTATAATATAGTTGCATATGCGGCAACCTAACAGCTAAAGAAAGTTCTAGATTGTATAATAGCTTAACGGGTTATTGCTTAAACATTGTATGGAACTATTCGTTTATAAAAGGACTAGAAGTTCTTAAGTTTAAAGGAAAAACTTAAAAGAACTATAGCTTTAAGACTTTTAAAGAATTATTAAGTTAAATAATAATATAACTAAGTTTTAAGCTTTTTATTAAAGCTTTTGTTATAAATAATTCTTTACTTCTTAAGAATATTATTTATTTATAACAAACTTAAGCTATATATTTACTTTTATACTTAGCTATATATGCATTTTTTTTTATTTACTAGCTATATAACTAGCTTGAGTTAATAAGCTTGCTTAGCTTTTAGTAAAGACTTTTATTACTTAGCTTTAAAACAAGAACTTAAAAAAAAAGAACTTTAATAAAGAAAATTTAAAGAAATTAAGTAATAAAAAAAAAAGCAAACTTAATACTTTATAAAAAAAACTAAAAAACGCTAATTATAATTTTAAGCTTACTATAAAAAAACTTAATAAGCTATACTTTTTTATATAATTATATAATTTTTTAGCTACTTTAGAACTTATATATAATAAATAGTTGCTTAGTTTTTTTAAAAACCTTTTTTTTATTAAACGAATATTTAATTTTATTAACTTTTTTGCATAAAAAGCAAAAAAAGCTAAAAAAAAAACATAAAACAATATAATTAAGTTAATTATTTAAAAAAAAAAAGTAAACTTTAATAATATTTTTGTACTTTATAACCTTTTTATGTTTAATAATATAAATAATAAAGACTTTATAATATTAAATACTACAATTATAAACTTATTTAAATAGCTAATAAAAATTTATAAATAAATATAACTTGCTTATAATAATATATAAGCTTTTATAAAATATACAAAATTTATAAGCTAAACATAATATTATAAGCTATTTGCAATATATAAAGCAATTTAAACTATATATAATTTTATTATAAAACTTTTTTAAACTTAAACTAAGGCAATATAAAACTAAATTAAAAAGTTTTAGTAAAAAATAATCTAAAGAAATATTACTTTTTTTAAGAAAATATAAAAAACTATTGCTTAACTAGCTATTAATGCTTAAACAAAAAAACAAGCTATTATTTAATTAAAAGAAGTAGCTAATTATTATTACTATATTTTTAGTGTTTTTTAAGAAAAAATAGCTAAACAAAAATAAGCTTACTAAAAAAACTAAAAAATAATTAATAATTAAGCAGCTATAAAAAACAAACAAATTAATTAACTATTTAATTGTTTTTATACTAACTTATTTTAACTAAAAAAACTTTATATATATATATAAGTTATTTTTATTAAATTTTATAACTAGTTAAATAATTATTAATAGTTAAATGTAGATTTAATTATAAAAAAGCTTTAATTGCAAAGTATTATTACTAGTTTTACAAGCTAATTTTTTATAAAGTAATTAATTTTTAAAAAAAAGCTTTAAAAACAAATTATAAACGAAGCATTATAAGCTATTTAAGCTTGCTTTATTACTAAAGTTTTAAAAGCTTAATATATAGCTACTTATATTATACTTAAAGTTGTTACAAAATTAGCTTTTAATAAAGATTTTAGGTTTATTGCAAAGTTTGCTTTAAAAAAAAACTTTAATAACTTTAATAGAAATAATAACTCTTTTGCAGAAAAACTATTTTGCGGTTTTTTTAAAGAACTGCTTAAAGGCTTACAAAGGCTAACTAGAAAAAATAGCAATTTAAACAATAAATTACCTTTTAAAACGTACAATTACTTTATAAAAGCTATTTTAAAAGCAATTAATAACTTTATGCTTAATATAACTACTTTTAACTTTGTTTAACTAAATAAGCTATAAACTTATAATAATAAAAACCTTGCTAAATTTTTATTATAGTAATAAAAAATATAAAACTATATAAAAACGTACATAAAAAGCTTTTTTTTAAATAAGCATTAAATTAATTAAATTGGTTTTTTTTTAATAAATAAAGCTTTATTATAGCATTAGTTATACTAAAAATAAGTTTATTAAGTTAGTATTACTAATAATTAAACAGCTTATTAAATAGCTATAAAAGCTTGCTTTAAAAACTTATTAGCTATTTTTTAATTAGTAAATAAACTAATAAAAGTAATATATAAAAGCAATATAGCTTAGTTTTTTATTAAAGTTTTTAATTTTAATAACTTTGTAAAATAGTTTAAACTTATGTTTTAAACCTTTATTACAAAACGCTTATTAAAAAAATTAATTAAAATAATATATTATACATATAAAATAATATTACAAAACAATAGTAATTTTTTAAATGCTATTTAAAAAGCTAGCATAACTTATAAAAACATGTTAGCATACTTAGGTTTTTTTTTAAAAAGCAAGCCTAGTTTAAAAAAAAAGCTTTTAAAACTAAGCTAACTTAACTATAGCAAAAAAAATTGCTTTTGCTTAAGCTAAAATTTATTCTTAAAAAGCAAGTTAAGCAATAGTAAAAAATCTAACAAATTTACTAAAGTAATATTAAACTTAAAAAATAAAAAGTAAGCTAATATTATTATAGCTTTTAAAAATATAAATTAAACTATAGTTAATTAACAAAAAAAAAATAAAGTTAATTGCTAATAATACAATTAAAATAACTATTATATTTTAGCTTGCTATACAAAAAAAAATGTTGCTAAAAAAAAACTATTTTTAGCTTTTAAAAGAACTTTTATTACTAAACAAAAAATTGCTAAAGAAAAGCCTGCTTTAAGCGTAACTAAAAAAGCTAAAATTAATACGATTATAATAAACATGCTTGCATTTTAGTTTATAAAGCTAAATAATTCTAATTTAGATTTTTAATAAGCTTTTATAAAATATTGCATAAAAATAATTAGCTTATAAAAAATAACTCTGCTTATATATATAATTTAAAGCATAGCAAAAACTAGCTAAATAATTTAGCTAAACAAAAAAATTAAAAGCTTTAATTAAATTATTAACTTATTATTACTATAACTTTTATATATAATAATTAGAAATATTTTATATAAGTATTTTTAAATATAAAAAGTATAGTTTTAATAATATTATTTAGCAAAGCAAAACAATAAAAGCTATTTTTTATTAAGTAGTTATAGCTTTAGCTTATAATAATATTTAATATATTATATATATAAAAAGCCAAAAAATATTATATAAAAAAAATAGTTCTTTACTATTAAAAAAACTACTTTATTTGTTTTAGCTTTAAATTTAGCAAGCTTAATAGCAATTATAATGTGCTATTTTTTTAATAGTAACTAAAATAGCACTTTTTTGCTTGCTTTTTTAAAAAAGCAAACAAAATTATTTTTTCTTTTAAGCGTTACTAAAAATATTATATAAGTTAGGCCTTGCTTAACCTAAAAATAGCTAAAATTATAGTAATTTTATTAAATAAAGCAATAAAAAACGTATTAAACTAAGTTCTAAAAAAATTTAAGAAATTTTTACTTATTATAGTAAAAGCAGCAATATAAAAGCTACTAAATTACTAACTATAAAATTATATAATTAATATAATTAAAAGTAAAACAGCTTTTTAAGGACTTTTTTATGCTATAAGCAATTAAAAGCTTAATATTTTAAAACTATAGTTAAAAAACATGCTAAAAACATAACGTATTAAAAAATCTATTTTATTATATAAAGCTTTTTTTATGTTTATAAAAAAAAAGAACTTTAATGATTTTTTTAAACTAGTTATAAATTATTAAAGATTTAATGTAGTTATAATATTTATTTAATACTTTATTTCTTTAATTTTAGAATTATAAGCTTGCTTTAAAACAATTAAATAGTTTTTAAAAATAAACCTTAAGTTAAGATTTTATTTTATAAGAATTAAAAAAAAATACAAATAAAAAATAGCTTTTTGCTATAAATATAAACTATTTAAATATATAATTATGCTAATAAAACTAATTAATATTTTTATAACTTTTTAGTTAATAATAAACTATATTTTTTTTAACTTTATTAATACTAAATTATTAGTATACTTTAATAATTTTTTTATATATGCTAATACTTAAAAAAAACATAACTAACTAGTTAAAAAAATATTATAATAATTTATTAAGTATAACTTAGCTATTGCATTATAAAAATATAAATAGCAAATATAAAAAGTTAAGTTTTTAAGCTATATTATAAGCTTAAAAAGTATTTTTATAACATAAAATAAAGTAAATTATATTATTTAATAAAAACTTTTAAGCATTTTAAAAAAATTATAGCAGTTTATTAGCTTTGCTAATTTTTATTAAAGGTTTATTTAAAAGTTTTTTTTAATTATAAAACTATTTATAAATGTTAACAAAATAAACTAAAAGCAATAAAAATAAATAAATGCTATAAATAAGGCTTTTTTTAAACTAAAATATAAATTTACTACTGCTTTTATTTTAGTTTATTTTGATTTATTTTAAGTAGCGCACATAAAAACTAATGCTTTTAATTTTGCTTTTAGTATAGTATTATTTTAAAAAAACAATAATAAAAAACTATACTTTATAGCATTTTATTTCCAAAAACTTATGCTTGCAAAAATAAACTATAAAATATATAATAAAAAACTACTTGCTATAATAAATTTGCTTAACTAATAGCATTAATACTTTAAAAGCGCTAAATATTAAATTAAAATTTATTTAAATTATTAAAACTTGTTATATTTTATTATTACTAAAGTGCTAAATTAATAATAAGCTAAGTAAGCTTAATAACTAGCAACGTATTAATTTATTATTAATTATAAGCTAAAATAGCTTAATAAAAAAGCTAATATTATGTTATGCTTTTTTTAATACTATTTTAAAAAAAAAAGAAATAAAAACTAGCTAATTAAGTTAGTTTTATAAAATAAGCATTTTTTGCATAATAAAAAAACTATGTTTAATATAGCAGCATTAGTACTGTTTACTTTAAAATAACTTTATAGCTTTTTTATACTAAAATAGCTGCTAAAATTTATTAAAAGAATTAAAAAAGCAGCTAAAAATAACCTAGAATATATAATTTAAAAAAAAAAACCTTTTAAAAATATAAAACTTTAAAATAACCTTTTATATAAAAAAAAACGCTTATAAATACTTATTATTATTTAATAAAATATAATAAAATCTAAACATAATATAAAAATAGCAGAATATATAAATATAAACAAAATATTAAAACTTATTACTTAGAACTTTTAGTAGCTAAACATTAAAAAAACTATATAAAAATTTATTTATAAATACTTTAATTATTAATAAAACAAGGTGTTATATTATATATTTTATGAACTTTTATAACTTATAAAACTATATTACGTTTTATAGTAATTAATTGTAATAAACTTTATTACAAACTTATTTTTTTTTAATAAATGTAATTTTATATAAATAATAATAGATCTTTTTATAAAAATAAAATATTTTATTTTATTAAAGATTAATAAAAAAAAAACTAAAAACTTAATTAAAATATTTGCAAAATTTTATTAAAAACTATATAGTATATTTTTTAATATTATTTTTAATAAAAATTTTAAGTTTATAAGCTATTTTTAAAAAGACTTTTTAAAGCTTATTAAAGTTAAACTTTAAATAAGTATTACTTTTTACTTTTAAACTAATAGTTAAATAAAATAACTTAATTAAATTTTTAAAATATATTTAAAAGCGTTTATAAATTATAAAATAACTAATTAAAAAAACTTTTTATTAACTATAAAATTTACGTATAATAATATTATATTTGCTTTAATTTATATATTTTTGTTTTATGTTAATTATAGCTTTTATTTAATAGTATATAACTTACTTTTAAGTACATTATGTAATTTAGCTAGCAATTTATATGCTTATTAAATAATTAAAGTTTATAAAAAAGCTAAGCTATAGCTAAATAAGTTTAAATAATAAATAAAAAAATAAGCAAACAAAAAACAATAAAAAATATTGCTTTATAAATTTAATTAGCTAGTTATATTAAATGTACGTTATATTAAAACTAAAAAGCTTATTAAAAAACTAAACAAAAAAATATTAGAACTTTTTAAAATTTAAAAAGTAATTTTATTTACTGCTATTAAGTTATTATTACTTAAGGGTTAAAAAATTTATAATTTATTTTACGTTTTATTTATTAAGCTTTATTGCGCTAATAATTAAGTACTATTTAACTTTAACTAGGTTTTATAAAAAGCGCTTTTAATTAAAGCAAAAAACTATTAAATAAAAGAAATCAAAAACTTTATAAAAACCTAAAGAAATATTAAATATTTAGTTAAGTAAAAAAGTTAGCTAGCTAAATAGCATTAAACTTAAAAACTTTTTAATTATATATTTATTAATAGCGCTAAAGCTTTTATATAAAACTTTTATTAATATAATTTTAGCAAACTAGCAAACCTTTGAAATTTAAATTAAGAACTTTAATACTGCTTAAAGTTAAGCCTAAAAAAGAAAAAAAATAATATTAAATAAACATTAACTTATAACTAGGCTTAAGCTATTATTGCTTAAACTAACGCGTATAAAATTAAACTATTAGTTTATAATAGTTACTTATAATATAGTTATATATATAATAACTTAATAGCTAAAAAAAGTCCTAAATTATATAATAGCTTAATAAGTTATTGCCTAAACATTATATAGAACTATTCGTTTATAAAAAGACCAGAAGTTCCTAAGTTTAAAGGAAAGACTCGAGAGAACTATAGCCTTAAGACCCCTAGAGAATTATTAAGTTGAATAACAATATGACTAAGTTCCAAGCCCTCTACTAGAGCCCTTGTCACAAAACTGGTCATGATGCCAATACTTTCAGTGGTAAGAATATCTGTTGTTCCGACTCATATGGAGTTATTAAAGCGCTGTCTCCGTGACTGACTCATGAGTAGTACTTGTTTGGCTTGACTCTGGCCTCGAGTCTCCTACGACAACTTCAGTGCCTTGGGCAGTCCAACCCCCGGAGTCTCATCTACTCCCAGTCATCCGACACAAACACATGGCTGCCCTAAAATATCATCTGTTCACAAATCCAAACACAGAGGACAACGGCACATCTGGAAGTGATGCCCAGTCTGCTTCACTTTTACCAACGGACTATGGCCGTTTCTTACATCCGACCACTATGTCCCAAGATGCCTTCTACAGCCTAAACGAAGTGTTTAGCTTCGCTGCAAGCTCACAGATGGCATTCCTGAATCTCATCGACGTAAAATTAGACAAGTACACGTCGCTACCTGAGACTGTACAGTATCAGAGTCTACCAAGTCTCAAATTTACGAAACAAATCCTTTACAGGTACATTCAAAAGACCCAGCGGATCCTTGATAGTATTAAGAACGCCAAAAACTCGAGATGGCCTAGAGACCGCTCCGAGTCTGGTCATCGAAAAGCGGTTACCGCAGCCTCAAGCCTCGAACAGGATTTCGAGCACCTTCTTAATCGTGCAAAGATCCTCCATCAACACGTAACTGAATCGATTACCGTTCTTATGTCCAGCATGTCGATATCCGAATCCCAGAAGGCCATTGAACAGGCCCAGCGAGTAGGCAAATTGACATTTCTCGCTTTTATATTCGTCCCCCTGTCATTCACATGTAGTTTTTTTGGCATGAATGTGACCCAGATACAAGAGGGTAGTATACTGGGCCTTCAGGAGTGGGCTGCTCTAACGGTATCTGTTTTTGCTGCCGCTATTGCTCTTTACTACGTTGACATTGTAACTCCTATGCAGAGATTGTGGCAAAGTTACAGGTATAGTTAATGTAAAAGCATCACTGTGGGTGTACTGTATTATTATATGTTAGTCACGCTGAAGTGGATACCGGCACGGCTCAACAATAAGCCGGATGATCAAATAAATAGGGGGAATATAGCGATCAAAGGAAAACCCAATAGATTGAAGTCGAAAGCTAATAACTAACTGCCTCTGGTGATCTTCCTTGTTCTCGTGAAAATCCATCGCAATAGTAAAGAGAGTATACATCGAGGTCTTGTGCTGCCGTATGGTTTCCAAACTTTAGAGGTCAATACCCCTTAACCCAGGCCTTTCGATGCCCTCTAAAGGTGTCGTCTAATGAAGTCATTTATCGTTGCGTCGTCGCATTCTTTACGGCGTTCTGTTCTTCGTCGTCGCGTTGCCGTAATATAGTATAAGGGCCAAAAAACTTCGCGACCACCACCCCCTTCGTGGCAGGTGGAAAAGTGAGGAGAAATCGCCCCTATATAAGGGCTGCCAAGACAGTGCTTGCCTAGTTAGTGAATAGAACACACCAATAATTACCTTACCTTCGATAACTCCAGTGCGAAGTTATCACCATTCCTCACCTCTCATTTCCACCGCTGCAGACTCCTACATCATGGAGCGCGAACCGGCAGCCCAGACATCGCATTTCTATCGCCTGCCCCCCGAGTTAATCGACGCTATCCTCTATAGTTTAAAAAACCTCACTACAGTACGTTGCACCATTCTCAATTATCGCTTACTTTATAACGCCTTCTCTGGGAGTGCATCGACAATCGCATCCCGGGCTATGGTCAATGAATTGGATTCATCTGATGTGCACCCCGAAGCAATCGCCGCGCTGCAAGCCTCAAAGATAGCCAGCCCAACGCTTTCATCAATACAAGAATTCTACACAGCCCATTTCTGAGAAAGAAACGTCGAAGTCAGCATCTACTTGACACTTGGTGAGGTTGCCAGTGTCTCAAGGTTACACTCTGCGGTATCTAGACTAGTCGAAGATTTTGCCAAGACAAGATTGCAGGATCTTGTCGCGGCGGGGAAGGACGGACACACTTTACAGTCCGCAGAACCCTCGATTTCCGGGAAATGCCGTACCATGCGTGCGCTGTACA
Source organism: Xylaria sp. FL1777 (assembly GCA_022578965.1). NCBI lineage: Eukaryota > Fungi > Ascomycota > Sordariomycetes > Xylariales > Xylariaceae > Xylaria > Xylaria sp. FL1777. Next base: position 158,048 of record MU400540.1, on the reverse strand, counting down.
TCGTCGAGGCCATGCCGGATGCGGAGTTACGCCGGTGTGTGAACGACTTCCTTCTCATCTTTGCTCATTGGGAAGTGGAGCAACTCGCCTGTGTCCACGACTTTTTTCGAGTCGGACTCGTATTTAACATTAATTGCGGAAGGTCAAGACAATTTTAACGAAATTTCAAGCCTAGGCAAGGTTATAGTCGCTATACGGGTATTATAAGGGCGCGAGACGGATACTCGTGTCGTTTGCTACCCCTTATAACTGTTAGGCCTCCGTTTTTCTATGGTTATGTTAACTCTACTAGTGCACTGTATGAGGAGAAATGGAAAACAGAATAACTAAGTTTGACAGCTGCCTTGCTCGATTTGTTTCACCTTGGAAGGGCGACCTCTGTCTGCATTTAAAGGTGTGTATACTATTCATGTGACGTGTGAACGAGAAAATTTTCTAACTCAAAAAACCGATCATATTTGTCTATATAGCTTATATACCGGGCAAAACACATATACAATTTGTAAGTTACCAAAATCCCCGACCATGAGAGTGAGCACTGGGCCGAATCTAGGTAGTGAAGACGTAGCCCGCTAATCCGCCTGCAGAATAGATTCTTCTTCATACAACACGCGCGGTTAGAACCGCACTTTAATAAGCGGCTTAAGCAGGGGCAGAGCCTGGGGGGCCGCTGTTCTCGTTCTCAACACCACCCTCGGCGTAATAGAAGGCAGCGGGGGTGATGCTCTGGGTCTGGGTTGCGTTGATGCCGAAAGCCAGCCAGGCGAAGATACCGTCGGAAACGCTGTCGCCGAGGAGCGTGTACTCGTGGAAGGGGTCGACTCCATCGGTGAGGGTCTCCTCCTCCAGGATGGAGTCCTCGTCGTTGGTGGTGAGCTCCTGCGTGTTGGTGTTGTAGGGGGCAGTAGCCTCGACGGCGGTGATCAAGGTCTGGTCGAAAAAGCTTTGGCCTACGTGGCTGGCGGAGACCTCGTTACCCAGAGTTCCGTTGGCATAGACGGTGGCGTTGGTGTGGACCATCAAGTGGATGTGGGTGGCGCGGGAGGTGTAATGGCCGGGGAAGATGGACTCGAACTGCACAACGCCATCGCTGTCGCTCATCTGTATACCACGGAGCCAGGTGTTGTCGATGTTGGTCGCATCCGAAGAGTCACCGTTACCGGAAGCAACAATACCAGAGTAGACACCGGTAGCGTTGCAGTGCCACATCTCCAGATAGACGTTGGGAACGGGGTCGCAGGTGTTGACGTCAATAATCTGATAGTCAATGATAGTATCGATACCACCCTGTTCCTCGATGATATTGCGTCGAATGTACTCGCCACCAACGTCTACAAAACGAGTTAGTTGCAAGGCTCAGGCTTAGCTAGTACCTCTTCTGTGTAAATGAGACTCACAGTAAGGACCCTGAGTTACCTCTGGAGTCAGGACACAAGAGTTGTTGCCGCTGAACAGAGTGGCGGCATCAGTGTTTACGGTGTATCCCAGTTCGGTGGCGTTGTGGGAAGTCGCCAAGACAGTGTCAAGGTCACGCTTCTTCAAGCCTCTCTTAACTCGGGCCTCTTCGATGAGAGCAGTTCGGCGCGCAACATTTCGCTCGCTAACACCGCGAGCCTTGAGTTTCTCAGCGCAGTGGGAGAGATTGGCGCGTTTGACGGAGCCGAGGAATTCACGGCGCTCGGCGATCTCTTTGGTCAAGTCATGGCCGGGGTGGGCGAGCGCAGGCCCGGAAAGGAGGGTCAAGCCGGAGACGAAAGACTGAGTGAAACGCATTTTCCGTGCAGACAGAAAACTTCCGAATTTAACTGTGACGAGAAACTGGATGAAAAAGAGAATTGTAGAAGGATGAGATAGCAGTGATTGTGAGAGTTGTGGTGATGAACCAATAAACAAGACGATTTTTCGAGAAATCGAGGTTTCTTTATATATTGCTTGATCTCCTGGATCTCTCCCAAGTCTCTTAACTCAACGTCTACATGCATAGCCTCTTCGCATAGGCCATAGTCTGTTCTGTCTTCTGTGAACCGACGTCACCCCATCATAGTGGACCTCTTACGCATGCGCACTCGTAAGGCGGTATGGGGAGAATGGGGAGAGGCTCCTATGTCCCGCCAGCATTGTCGTTCACCCATACTACCTGATAATGATCCATGAGAACAGGCAAGGGCAAGGCTGGCAAATTCGGGACTGGCCGTTGGCTGGGCGGCACTAAGGGACGCTAGTTGCCATATAATTCTCTAATACCGTCCCCAGGCTACTAGTAAATACTAGACGTCTACGGAGGTGAGGGTCAACCGAGCCACTTGTCACGTTCAAGTCTTTGAGATCATCACGAGTTATGGAGTAATAATAGTCGCGCTGAGACGCCTTGCCGCCTCTTCGTTACCGGCAGGCATCATGCTACTACTAGACCCGGGAATTCAATCTACGCTTTTTCAAGCTTACACATTGGCCAATCACGACTATCGTGTAGGTCAGGCATACAGGGATTGATTCTTGGGAGGTTTCAAGTGCCGTGTGTGGCTGACTAGCCGCGCAATCGAAAACGCTGACGACTAAGCACCATATACTAGCCACTCGGTTCCAGATAGAAAACAGTGGACCAACCAGACGATCCCGATTGGAAAAGCTGTGCTGAGCTGTGACGAGGCATCTCGGGATGTGGGTGTTTCAACCCGTAGCTGATCGTCTAGTCTATGTGGAGCGCATTTCTCCGTCATCTCGTCTGCGCAAAGTTCAAACATCCATTACTTGGCCGTCGGTGAAGGTTGCCTCTTATTCTTGTTCCCGGGGGCGAAGCTACGTATTCCGAGGTCGATTAGGTTAGTATGCGCCGTATCTACGTCGTAGGGCTCATAAAATGGGATGTCTTGGTCTATATGTGAGCGACCCAGCCTGGATGGTACGCCCTCCTTCTACTAATAATAGTAACAACCATCATTAATGCACTTTACATATTCCGCTTGTAAAAAACCAATATCTATAATTATTGATGTTAGTGACGTTCTATAGTAATACGTATATTATTCAAAATCGCGCTTCCTGCTTTGTTCTATAGCCGAAGCTGCGAAACCAACATCGTTCAATGATCTTGTTCAGCATTCGTGGTATCGAGCGTTCCATTTCCGGATCCCAGAACTTCCAGTCCTGGAGGCTTCCATACCAACACTTCAATATTTGTATGTATGCAATATTGATAACCCAGTACGGAGTGGCGGTGCGACGGTTCTACGGGTTCTGCCGCCCCTGTCCATCACCTCCTCGCGGCCGCCGAGCCTCCGTTTATGATATGCGCCTGGTTTTCATTGGTAACATGGCCTGATCTCGACTTTGGTTGCATAGATTATGTAATACGTGGTAATTGCATCGTGTGATGGTTATACTGATGCCGTGGAGGTACTCCCGAACCAACATGGTAATTTTTGGGGCCGATTGTCACGGAGCAATACGGATATAAGACTGGATATTATGGCCCGGGGGTACAGGCCATAACTAGCCCTACATATTTAAGCCAACAAGCGTGTACTTGGGGCGGATAGGAGAACGTCCCTTCTAGTTTAATCATAATAGGTCAATACGAGAACAATCAGCAGTGATGACTGTGACACCAATACATTTATCTACATCATGCAAGACTGCGCAAGATCTAGATAATGGTCATGTGATTGACTATCTCTATGTAGCTTAGATTATTTATTTATTTTATTTTTTCAGTATACTAACATCTCCTAGCTCCAGGGCTTGAAGATTCCTTCATCTTCCTGAGCAAATAATTCATAACGAACTCAAACGACAGCATTGATGGATAGACCCAGGTCTCTGGCTCAACTTTGCGGACCTTGTACCCTTTGTACTCATTTCCAGTATAATTGTGCATGTCTTTCATGTCACGAATGTCCTCCAACTGGACAACGAAGTCGGCCGGGTCGTCGTGATAGTTCATCACGCTCTTGGGGTTGTCGGGTCCCATGGTAACCGACTTCCACTCTGGCTTCTCGGAGCCGTTGGGCAGTTTATGCTCGTCGAAGCCGTGCCTAGAGCCACCGATGTGGCCGGCTTCATGCCCCATGTAGCCGGCCATATAGTCGACCTCTTGCTCGTGGAAAGCTAGAAGGTACACCCATAGGGTACGCTCCTCCGGCTGGGTCGTGCCGGGGAAAAAGGCTTGCGCGATAACGCTGCAGTCCAGATCCTTGGGGAAAAGAGAGAAGGCGATGCGGAAGTGAGCAGGCATGCCGCGGTCGACCTGTTTGAACTTCAGGCCGGCCTTAGCCCAAGGGCTAGCGCCTTTGAGGAATGCCTCGGTAGCTTTCCTGGCCCAGTCTTTAGATGGGAAGGTTTCGTCGCAGCAGACGAACGTAATAGGCTTGCCGCTTTGAAGGTTATGAAGAACAATTGTTTTATATAAGCCGAATCGGAGAGTTGCTACGTCTGCCGCAGGCGGCCCGCGGACCCAGCACCTAATCTTTGGAGCCGCCCCATTAAGGTCTTGCGTCAGCATTTCGAATAGGTAGTTGACAACCTCTTCCATCATCGAGGAGCCGGGATTACATTGAGACTCTGCCGCAGCGATGGGGATGCCCAAATAGTCGACCATGCTTGAGGGACAGTGATAGCAGAAAGTGCACACATCTCGCAAGTTCTCCGGATTCAGGACCTCTTTCATCTGACACTTGCTCAGCATGTTCAAACCAGGTTTGTTATACATCATCCTGTACTGGAGAGAGCCTCCAGCCTTGGCCACTGCACTAATCCCAGTAATAGTAGCAGTATGGGTGGGAACCAAATTACGACTCAACCCGGAGCCAGAGGTGGATGACATGCCTTCAGACCCCAAGTCGGCTTCAAAACGGACAATGTCTTCACGGACAGACTCTGGAAGGTTGGCAGAAGTCAGATCGTTTACAAACACCGGAGCGTTTTCGGAACCTCCCCAGTTCATACGGGGGGTGATACTAGGGCTGGCTCCATCGTCCCCTGGGCTAATCTCCATTGTCAACAGGTTCGAGATGGGGTCCCTCGGTGTATCCGAAGTTCTTCTCAGGTCAACGGTGACCAAACGGTCGAAGCTAGAGACAGTGATACTTTGATTTCGATTATCTTCGCGTCCCGTGGACGATGGAGCAAGGCTAGTTGGTCCCGTAACGACTGACTCATCGTCTCGACTGAAGAAAGTTTCACTCTCGGAGCTGTGGGTAGAGATGGTGTCGACAGTTCTTCCATCAGCGGATTCTAGGTCAGAGTCGGTATCGTGCTGGTCGTGCTGGTCGTACGGCATGGGCTGGACGGGAGTGAGTGACAAGCCCTCGATTTCGGGATGGGCATGGATGTCCCCAGCCGGTCCGTCATCTACGGTAAGGTGGGAACGGCCGCCTATACAAATAGGGGGTTCCATGCTTGCGGCTTCTGTCCGTTGATAGATTTGGGGGCCGACTAGACTCTGTTATGTAACCAAAAATGCTCGGTGTGATGAGGAGATGGGATAGGAAGCAAGGTTAGGCACAACAGCACAACGGCACATATAAGACCAAGGCGCGAAGAGGGGAAGCTAAAGCTCCGAAATAGGCACGACTGTGGCAGGGCTTACATACACGTAGGCAGTCTATCTTCAGTAAAGGGTGCCTGGTTAGAGATTCTTGGCACGCTAATACGTTGTCCTACTATTGCGTCTTGTGGTACTTGCGCCAAAAACGCTGAGGCAAAATCTCCCGTGGCTGGAGAGTTACTGCGTTGGAAACGGATGCGGGGTGGATGGAGGGTATAGCCGGGCGACAGGTGTGACTACATATAATCAAGATACCGTGTTGCCACTGTAAGGACTCCGGTATGGGGTACATATGTAATAATACGTTGTGCGCAGGGTCTTCACAACCTTCGCAGGCTGGCTATTGAGTATATATATACATTCTCCTGTTCACATGGGTATCGTAATAGCCATTCTCAACTGGTCTTGCGATATTCTCTCATTGTATATTTCCATAGGGGCTATAATAACAACTTGTTCTTGTCTCGTCTGCGACCTACCTCCTAGAAAACAACCCCAATCGTCAGGCCAGTCAAGCCCGTCAAGCGCGCCAAGCGCCGCCGTACAGATCCACTCAGCCCCTCTTCGTTTCTTCACCCTCTCCGTAAGCCACCCGTCGCTTCGCTTACCCAATATTCTTTTAATATTATTAAGCATTATATGACTTGCTAGCGGAAGGTCACTAAGGTCACGATGTCTACTGAGAGTTCCTCCTCTAAAGAATCCAACTCATCTAGCCTCGAAGTCTCCATATGGAGGGCTAGGATTCCCTGAAGCCAATAGAGGCTCAGGTGTATAATATGACTACAAAAGACTTGTTATATAGTGCCAACATAGGTAGTGAGTTGGAAAAAGCTTTTGCAGCTCATGGTACACGTCGTTTGCTTATATAATACATTAAGCCTACGCCACATGTTCCATACACAGTTCATCGATCAATCAACAAGAGGATAGTCAAACTCCAATTAGCTACATAATGCTATTTGTGATTGAGGCAAGCTCCGAACACGTCCTTAATTAATCACCTGGTTACGCTAATTCAAAAATCTAATTCATATAGAAAGCATCACACAGCATATGTAAGATAGTGAGGTAGCAGCAGCTGGAACGAGCTAAAGTAATCACAGCATTATATATTCCTACTACGTACTAGCTACCTCTATGTATAGTTTGGACTTTTGCATCCATTTGAGCTATGCGAGATCGTGTTACGCAAAACACTGCCGTTGTTACGTTTAGTGTAACAACAGTATGCAGTACACTTGACAGGAACGTACGCCAAATCAAACGAATAAATTTCGAGGTACTTCGTTTTCTTCATATCTTTCACCTAATTATCCCCTTGTTGATTATATTTCTAGAGCAACTATTGCTTGCTACCTATAAACAGCTGATAATAACGGGCGTACATAAACGATGTAACCGATCTACACAAGGATGTAGAGCTATAGGGGGTAGCCAATAAACTGTTGTAAGTCTCATTCGAACCACTTTGACAATACTTTGAACAAAAGAAGTTGACAGCTTTCGATCAGAATTATATTACAGTGCTAGATCTCTCGCGAAGATCAGTTTCATAATGCGACTTGTAAAAATGATTTTAAACCAATGATCTTGTTTAAATTTCAGAAGCTTACAGTTACGTAAAGAAACTCCAGCCAATGGGTCGCAGGTAGCATGGGGGATTCCGTTTCGGATGCTGACACTTCCAGTCCTGGAGGCTTCTATACATGTACCAAAGCTTCAACCCTTGTATTAATTTATATTTCTTAAATATTGTAAAGAGTCAGTTTTTACTACTATGAAAAGCCTTGTAGCAGCAGCAAAAATGGGGAAAGTGCAGAATCTCACATAACAACAAGTACTCATGAAGTCCATGATGCTCCCTAAAAAGATAAATAATAGCCACCTTAGATTTCTTGATTTGGACATGAGAATCCTACCTTTGACAAGGTAGTTTTCATGTAAACACAAAGTCGTAGATGTACGTCGAGAGTGGGTGAATGATCATCTCATCACGTGATACGATGCTAGCAAGGACTAACAGCGGCTCTAGTGAGTCTTAGCTGACTACCTACGAATGTTCTAGTATTAACACGCTAGTGGTTATTTTAGTGATGTAGTCTCTAGGTATGTAAGTTGTCTTACCTACCTTTTAGGTACCTAGGCCAACCACCTTAAACACGTCCATCTGAGCATTCTGGATCGTAACGGTGCAGTTCTTAATGAATGTATCGTCTACTCCCGTATCGGCATTCATGCGCCATCCTTTATCACCGCTGGTCAATGTCACTGTTTTCTTCCCTGTATCAACCCTAAGGCGTGTAGATTGGCCCACGGGATCCCCAATCCAATAAGGGGTACTAGATGACTCCGAATATTCGTTTGCCGTATTCTCCCCAAGCGACACGTCCTGTTCTGCTTTGATCAGGCCTGAAAGCGATGCATTGGATTCGGTCCACCGTGAAAGACGGAAACTAGGCTGGAGTTGGAAAAGCACGTGGGTTGTATTGCTTCCAGACTCGCGCGTCTCGATTCCCGCTTGAGTGCCGCTCGTCTGCGGCGGGCCAGACAAGTAGACGCCTATCACTGTCTTTGGAGATGTTGCGACTGCACGGCCGGAGAACAGCACAACACACCCGGATGCGCAGTTCGATAAGGCACCGGTCAACCGGAGTACGGTTGTATCGTATGAGTCTCCAGATGCCGCCACTCCCTCCAGCGCTATCCGTGTGTATTTCATGTCGATTTTATTGAGATGGCCGCCCTGCATCCTACTGTCAGGCGCAAAGAGCGAGATGGCACCAAGTATATGAGATGGCACAATTCCGGGTACTCGGGATATGCTAGTCCTCTCGGCAGCCCCTGAGGGTTGGAATAAGGCCGCCCAGAGCTGATAGAATCGCAACTGAATGTTAGGCTGCAACACATTAGTAAAAGCCGCTCATCTCGGCCTTTCACGTGAAATTTATCTTACCATTAGGCCCATTATTGTGAGTAATCGCTCAGATATGATGATATGCTCGCTCTCGTTCTCGATTATACTGTCGACCAAGGCCGTGGTCAAGTCTTCCACCCCCGGGTTAACTTCCACGATATCACTCAGAGTATAAAAAGAGCACCATTTCTCTTCGCTTAATCGCATGCGAAGCAACAAACTTATCAAGGTCGATACTTCTTCGCGCCTCAGCACTCCTCTCAAGAAGTGCAGCCTCCCACCGAACAACCTCCGCGGCACCGTCTCCAGCTGTTCGGGTGTGGGGAACGTGTGCATGAATTGTGGCCCAACCATGATCAAGACGTCTTGTACGTCGCTCACAGCAGAGATCATGCTATTCAGTTGCCTTGATATCTCTTCTTTAGCCGTATTCTCTGGAAGCGCGATGCTTCTGAAAATTCGTTCCAAGCTGGCCTTACGGAAAAAGGCCGCATCATTGCGCCAGAACCAATCAAGTTCGCGGGTGCCGAGGAAACCATCACATTGGAAGACGATGAGTAGAGCAGCACGTTGGAATGCATCATAATCGACCTTTGCGTGCCGGATATCACGAGGAAACGGGTGGTAGGCGTAAAAATGGAAACTCCTCCAGAGAAGCTGGATCGCAGCATCACAGATGACCGTCGCCGGATATCTACTCCGAACATGCCTGCGGAAGCTCTCTTCGTTCCAGACTATTAATCCATGAGTGGTTGCTTAACTCGTAGAAGAATACAAGAATTTTACACTTCTCTTGCGCCGAGTCCTCAATGCAGTACATGTCAAACGTCGCCCGCAGAAGCTCCCGCTCTCTCCATCCTAGCGGCGAAAGGAGTTTCCCGAGATCGGTACAGACCGAGTCTATTTTTAAGTTAGATAGATCATTTCGCCAACTGGGCACCATGAATCACCTACCGCAGGTAGCTTCATCCAGATACTTCTTGACCTTTCGCCTTTGAGGTCCGAGAGCAATACCGCCAACAATATTATCAATCAGTGATAAGAACATAGTTTTATCTATGATATGGATAAGTTGTAGACCTCATTTACATAAATTGTAGCTCCGAGATATTGGTCAAGTTAAGGCTAGATTTTTGGGGGGGAAATAGTACACATATCAACAAGCGGTATAACTAACCCGCTTACGTAAGTACCCACATATCTATACTATGCCTAATTGGTTAACCGATCTTCTCAGACCCCTTTAGTATCGGAAACTCGCTGGAAACTTTGAGATAAATTTCAAAGTCACTATCTTTCCTATTGTCACTTCTCGTATGGTATCATATTTCAGTTGTTTCCGTATGCAATGGAAATTGTAATTAAACTCGTCTAGAGCTGGCACGAGTCGAGTAGGGCTAGTTACACTCACATTCTTACTCGGCAATTTTCTTATGCTCATATTCAGAGACGTTTTTGTAGACTGATTATTCCCAATTGCGGCTATCTTTGGCATAGAGTAATTCTGATACTGAGAAAAAAACCGGAAGAACTATTAGAAGTGGAATTGGTCGACCTAGAAATTACAACTGCTGACACAGAATAATACTAGAACGGACTACATTGCTTAAGATGCGTATACGTATACGTGTTAATAATCTTAACATCCTTTCACCTTCAAGTCAGCCCCGTTCTTTATTCCAAAGAGGCCAATTTGTAGCCCCCGCTAGGTAGTCTCTCAGTAGTTTTCTTGTGATGTTTCTCTTGACACTACCCTCCCCTACGTTCACAGATTATTATACACACTATTCAGCAGCCACCGAAATCAATCTCAATCATGGAGACAATCATTACGGCTTGAGATCGTGAAAGACATATTGAAGTGAGGGTCTCTCTACCTGCATTGCCGGACACTTACACACTTACATCATAAGCTTTGAGTGTTGCAGAGTACGGGGCCTAACTAAGAAAGGGCAGCGGCGAAGGTATCAAGTCTAAAGGACTCTACAGACTAACTCTGTGGCCATTGTGACAGCTCTCTGTGTATTATAAAACAACATAACCTATTCTCGTAAAGTTATTCCTCAGATAAGCTGGAATTATGGATTTGAATCATTGACCAAATTAGCATTTCTGAGGGTACTAAGCAAGGCTGGTCCTACCCCCCCTATCTTTATGATTATACCAATAGCCCATGTGATATAGTGATCGATTTTGATCATGAAGATCAACTCGGATTTCTGGGGATCATAGCCTTTTTAATGAGAGTTTAGCCTTTGCTTTCATTATGCTTAGTAGATGCAAATCCTACAAAATTTGAGTCGAAGGATGACGTCTGCTACCTAAATGTATTCTCTTCTTCGACTTGAAACTCATTTATTTTTCTAGAAGCTCTTAATAATTTTGTTGCTACACTACAGCTCTTTATTTAAAAAATTACTAACATTATCATTTGTATGCTATGCATTGGCGCAAACCTGCACTCATCAATATTAGAATTTCCGCTCTCATAAAATGGGTAATAAAGTGAACTACAAGAATTGGGTTATGAATAGGGGTACTCATCTAGTGCATAAATTAGGAGATAGGCTAAACCTACACTTCCTAGTATATTTGATCAGTATTGCACTTGGGAAACCTATTAATTAAATAAAATATAATAAATTATCAACGATTAAAGAACTCTACGGTGTAAACTTCTAAGCTGTACAATCTGATTTACTTTCGGAAAGAATGTCTAAAAGGGGGAAGGCAATTCATCCACCAAGGTGGCTAGGCTTCCCGTTCCAGCCACACACACTGCTACTCACTTCACTTGTGACTCTCCTCCTCCCTTTCCGTCGCATTTCGTTATCCGAAACTCAACAGGATTTCGTCTTAATTGAGGGGGTAGCGTCTCAAATCTAGGCAATAGAAATCAAGATATCACATGTGTAATGGCGTAAAATCCCCAGCCAAACTCAATGACACAGTCCTATCTATCTCGACGCAAGAGCGAAGCATGTCAAGACGGGAAAACTCGCTGTGATATTAGAACGTTAAAATAAACGTTTGAGCATTAGCTAGCACATATGAGGGTAAAGTCCACGCTGTAGATTTGTCTTGTGGGACTCGAAAACAGTCGTTTTTTATTACTCGACGGAGAGCAACAAGATTAACCTACACGCGATAGCGTACACACACATACACATCTCCACCAAACTGAACACGCAGACTCGGAATAAACACGCCATCTCCAACAACGGCGCAAGAAAAATCAGGCAGAAAATAGAGAAAACAATCAAATGACAAAAGGTGAAGTAAAGGCGCTAAGAGAAAAAATGCGAAAGAAAATTCGGAAGGGTATCATGCAATCTACCAAGTCGCTGCACCTCATGATTTTGAGTCGTGGTTGTCGTCGGCGTCGTTATCGTCGTTAAGATGTTCCTTATTCGTAACAGTGTCATTCCATTCCATTCAATTCGTGATAATCGTGAGGCATTCTGTCGAAGAATGAGTATATGCGTCCAGTCATATTCTCGTGTGCTCGGAGGAAACCGGGACGTCGTTGAAATTCGTCCAGCAGAATTTCATATGCAATTCGCCCCCCTGAGCGTCTCCACCACGAGACACCATGAGCTCGTCGAGGCAGGCTGCTTTAGCCGGGCTCGTATAAGGGGACGATATGTGATGAGAAAAATTGCTCTTTAACCCTTCTAGGGTCACTGGCATGATGCTGCCGGTTCGCATGCCGGCTAGTAGCTGTTTACTCTTCGCTAGGAGTGTAGCCCTCGTCTTCGTCGTGGCCTTCGCTCGCATCCTCCACCGATGGGTCAGGGATGGGATTGAAGAGCTGCTTGAAGCGCGCGGCGGCTGTTGCATGGGCGAATTTGATTTGGAAAGCGCCAAATTTGCCCCTACGTTGTCTATGTGGTCGATAATCGTCGCAGAACGAATAGACCTGGAGATTTCGTAGCCAGATGCGGTGGGGGGCCTTGTGAATTAACCAATCCTCCGGAGGATCAGGAGGTACTTGAGACAAGAAATATTAGTGACTATTGAAGAGTGAAGAAAAGAAAAGGGCGAAGAAACACACTGGCGAACGGGCGTGAACCGTAAAGTACAGAGGAAAGGGATATAAGACATACTAAAAGCTGTCCAGACGGGACATTTTGCGAGCAGACCATCTCGGGTCATAACATGCAGACGGCGACCTTTCGTGTGGAAATCTTGAACCACCACTAGCCAATGCTCAAGTTCCTCCTCAATAATTTGACTGGTAAAGTTTGTTATTGTGTCGTTCCGGGTTAACTAGCGCAGGTGATAGAGCACTTACGCTTGGAACAGGCGTTTTTCTTTCCGTATGATGAATTCACGGGGATCGAGGCTATGGGCCCATTTATAACGAGCCTTAAGGCTGACAAAGGTGCAGTAGAACAGCACCAGCTCTGGTTTTTCAATCAATATGGACCATCCACTAGACTTGGCGAACAGGAAAACCGACCTTCCCATGTCAGGAATGAGAGGCTCGCCCAAGCCTTCCTGCGCTTCTCAATATGGTTCCAATATGTCAAATGTAAGACCGACGACGACTCCCTCTCGATTGTGATGTTGTCTATAGCCCGGATGGAGATCCAGGGGTCGCCACTGGGAGTACGCAGACGGACAAGAATGAAGGGCAGTTGATCAGCGTGTCGTAGAAATACTATGATAGAGATACGGTCGTTCTCAAAGGTTCTTCCAGTTACCCGTCAGCTTTGCAGCGTAACGATCCGATAGTATGGTTCTAGATAACTGGAAAATGGATCCAAAATCGGGAAGAAAAGAGATTTGACCCTACCGCTTGACCAGTATTGTGACATCATCGGGGAATGGGTCTAGGTAGCCAATCCTATCCAATGGCCCAAAAGCGTCGGACCTATCCGTTGTTAACCCAATGCCCCTGTTAGTAGAGAATCAGTTGGGATCAGTAGCTCACTTGCCGCGTTTTCTGAACTCACGCCGGGACGGCAGGGGATGCGTGAATATGGCCTCTGCCCAATGGGAGTCCTGCCAAAGTTAACCACTTCCTTCGACCCTATAATGATGCTACCAACCGTTTCTTGCCTCCAGAAGTCTAGCGCGGTATCTCGCCTGATAAGGTCTGTCCGGATGGGACTCGGGGGGTCTGAATACTAAGCTTAGTTGGAGATTTCCGTAGATAAATATGACTATCTAACCGACCTATTTTCCGAGCCTCGCGCAATTGAAGAATTCGTATTCGAAGGGCTTCCATGGCGTTGACATCGAAGTTTGGGTCCCTGCTCGGTGACGGAATAAGGCTCTGCTATCCTTGTATTTTATCTGCAGCACGTACCTTGTCAACATGTAATTAAGTAATCCTAGGAATTGATTGTACATAACGAATCGAGCTGGTAGAGTCGTACCCGGTAGTTCGTTGCTCATGCTATGATACATAGTCCTCCAGCGGTGCTCTTTGGTCAGGAATTTGTCCTCGTAATAGGCGAGGATGTCTCGAAGCGTACGGCATAAGCAAGGCAGAATGACGTTGAGATAATCGATCATCACCGGTACTTGAGATAGGTGTATTTGAGACTTATCGGCGAGGTCTCGAAGAAGCTGACTCGTGATTTGGAGGTGATCGATAATAGCTGTGAGATGTGGATGAAGATTTTCCGGCAGGGCGTTGCGCAACCCCTGGAGGCAGTAGCCAACCCTGTCGGCGCGCTCAGCCTCGACACAGCAACCGTTTAGTACATGTGGACCTAGGTCCCGGGCCGCTAGATCTCGGGTTGCGCCCCGGGGGACCGGAGTTCTTACACGAATTCGGATCGGCTCCATGATGATAAGGACCTTTACTTTTCCATTATGATAGATTGCCAACAGCAGTTTGGTTTAGGGTCTCTCATCCACTCTTCGATTCTGCTAAAGCATACAAGGAAATAGAAGTAGAGGTCGAAAGCAAGTGATCTAGTTTGGGGAGGAAGAGCTGACTAGGCTCGATGGTAGTTATTAAAGAGCAGTGGATGTTCCACAAGAGGACGGCGAAGTGGCCGTGTGGGGAAGCTTATAGACTCCAATGGTGCATGAAAGATGATCAAAGAGCGGCTGGCTATCTGGGGAACTGGAGCCCAAAGGAAATATGTCGCGAGAGTGTTTCTCTCTGCCAAATGCGGCTCATCTGACGTGGCCAGCACTTGATGGGGGTGGGGGGTCTCGGACGATGCGATCGGTTGATGACCCGGCTATCTAGAACACGGTCCAGCTGGAGAACCATACGCATGGTGTGCTGATGGGCGCATGGAGGTGCACTGATGATTGGGTATCACTCTAAGGCGCTATGTGTGAGGATACGCGAGCCCGTCATCGCAATCAAGAGTTTGGCCCTAGAGACGAGATATCCGATCGACTGCCATTGGAAGGAAGGGCATAGTTGTGAATAATATCAATCGCTGGCGACATGACATACGCAGTAGATCGACGTCGATGTACGAGACAGCAAGATAGGACACATGAGGACGGCCTAATGGACGGCAACTCGCCGTTGGACAGCTCGCCTGCTTGGGGAGTATGTCTATGCCCGAAGGGGGTAGCTCAGAGCTTGATGCGGTCTTCCGTTGGACGGCCAGAGGCTTCAGTGAGGGATTGCCACGAAGCCAGCACTCTGCTCCAAGCAATCATAGGCGCCGGGGAAATGGCACGATGCGGAAATCAGGGTCCGGCAGCGGTGCCTCTGGCTGTCCCACCATGCGGAGAAGGGACCGACTTGCATGAGTGGTCTGCAGGAGACCTGTTTGGCGGGTGCTTCTTATGTGTACTTACTGCCTGCTAAGTAGGAATGTGTTCCCGTCTGTGATGGGGGGGTTATCTGCCCCGACTGATGAGCCATGGCGGACGACATATCATATATGTAGGCTAGTCGCACCTTGGTACTCTCCCCCTCTCTTGTCTCGCCAAGCTGCATCGGCGCCGGAACAGTGCACGTTTCAAAGCGTCACGCTGAACTTATCTGGAGAACCAGACGAGGCCACAATTGGTAGGAGCTCCAGGTGAGTAGAAATTGGGTAGAAAGAGTATCCAGAGGGCGGGCAGAGATGATGTACTCAGAGCCATCAGCACATGATCGAAGGCAACACCGCGTTTTATCGCCATCTCTAATTTCCAAGGTGAGAACCAAATAGGTGGGGTGTAGGGGGTCATATTGGGTGAGTAGCCCCATTTCGAACAGGAACCAAAGAGATAAGAGAAGATCGGGTAACAAACAAACTTCAGAAAAGAACGTGGGACACTGGGCTTGTAGTGTTGGAGGCGTCTCGCCTGATGACAACTTGCATATGCACCCAGCCAAAGCCAACTGCTGCAGAATTCCAGATCGAATATAGCTAAGAAAAAAAAAGTGACGAACTTTTAGAATGCATCGTGTGTTATGGACTAACTCAACGAGTTGTGGCTGTCAACGTGTATGCATGAACATCTAAGGAACTCGCGGTCCTAAGTAGCGCAAATATGTTCCTTGGATACGTTAATTTGAAAAAAATAGGATCAGGTTAATCTTATCACCTATCGGTAATATGGTATTCATAATTAGGTGTTTAACATGTTGATGATGACCATAGGGGCCTTCCTCATTTATTGTTTGTCACGTATCTGATAGAACGTGAGGCATGTCGTATCACGAATTATCGTGCCAACTAATTTACAACGCGGTGTCGTTGAGAAAATTGGTTCTCAAGGCCGTTCATGGCTATCTGAAGGCCAAAGCAAGACAACACTGCCAGAGTTTTGAGCATCACCAGCTCTTCCGGCTGAACACCCTCAAAAGCAAAACGAAGCATCATAAACCATTCCTGTGCTTCACAACACCGACCAAACCCATACGCAGTAGAGAAAATAAAACTCAATGCCACCCTGGCTACCTGGAGCTTTCATAGCCCACGACCTTGAGCATAATCATCCCATCATGAAGCTCCCTCTAGATCGCAATAGACAGGCAGTCAGCTTAGGGGAGCTCACTAAGCCACTTTTAAACCTTGTAGTTCCTCTAATCAGACTCGGCCTGTGTGGTAGGGTTAGCAATGTGTATTAACTAGTGGCAGCAAGCAAAGGCTTACCTGGTAGGCTTGCTTCTCATCCTCGTATCGCTTCTTGTCGGCAGCAGCCTTTGCCTCGTATGGAGCGCGTTGCTTGTCATTAAGAGCCTTCCATCGCTCACCGAGGATCTTGCCGACCTGGCCTGAGGGGTTGTTAGGACTATGGTATATAAGGGAGAGTTGACGCGATAAGATCGTACCGAATGAGATGCCAGGGTTTTCATCGCGAACATTCTCACGCTGCTCATTGGCGAAGAACATGTATGCAGAGAGACCACGCTTGGGAGCGTTGGGATCTGGTGGTCTGTTAGCACAATCTCCCCGCCCGCTTCCTCACTTCTGTGGTCCAACTAGAACATACCCTTCTTGCCCTTTCTCTTCTCGACCTTGCCGGCCTTTCCGCGCTTAGTGGCTTCCTTAGGCATGATAATGGATAGTGTCTATTCATCAAGATGCAAATTAGCAATGCGGCCCAACAGGACTGGCACGGGCGCTGGTAGCGTGCATGACAACAGTAGAGGGGAAGAGGGAGTCGAATGAAAACAACGACTGTGGTGAAGATGGAGAACGATGGTTCCAAGTGTTGCGACTGCGTTGCCACTTGGGTCTCAGTGCGCTCTTTGGCAGTGGCGCCGACGAGGTAGGAGGTAGGTAGAGAAGATGAGGTAGCTATGCGATGAGGTGGGCTTCCTGGTAAGATGCGCAGTTGTCGCATAGTCAATTGAACTTGCCAACGCGTAAAAACCGCGTCTTGAAGCTTAAAATCGGAAATGAGAAGTCGTGACACATACGCCGAAAGAATTGTAGAACAACCAAACTTTGTTGTTGGGGTTGACAGAGCTGTTGTGTTGAACTGCTGTCAGTGGATCTTGTTACCAATTCTCGCGATGTTGGTTGCGATAGTGTTGATGACAAGTGATGGTCTAGGGTGTTGGGCCAGAGATGCGCCCGGGCGGCAACTGGTGTAATGAGAATAGAAAAACGCCAACGGACAAGAAAAACAGCAGCGGCGACAACGACTAGAAAACTATCGCCAGCATAGAACACTAGATGCGAGGGTTGGGTGCAGAGCGCCGAGTTGTGAAGGTGACTTCGTGTTGGTAGTGCACGGCCATATAAGGGGAGGTACTCACAATTTGTATGTGTGGGCGCAGAGCGTAGGTGTATGTGCGTCTGTACGTGCGTGTGGTGAGGTTGACTGAGTGCAGTGTTTGTACGGGAGACGATTTGGGTGGGAGATTGTATGAGAGCAGAGAAGAGAGGGAAATTTGTATGGGGGGCCTGCTTGGGTGACTGCCTTTTCAGGGTGGGCGGGTGATTGTGTGAGGGACAGAGACAGGCCTCTCCAATTTGTGAGGGAGGGTGCGAGTCTAGCCTATGGTGCGGGCGGGCGTGTGTGTGTGCAGCAGGTGGTGCGTGTGCGAGCGCAGAGCAGGCGTGTGGTCAGTAGGAGGGGAGGGGGAAGGGAGGGTGGTGGAGGTGCTGGCTTAGGCTTCCAGCAGGCCCTGGCGGCCTGCGAGAGGGCTCGGGGCAGTACCAGCGCCAGCGAGCACTGTATGGCTGGTGGGCTGCGCTGCAAGACTCGCTGTAATCCCGTCTTTTGGCTCTGCTGTGGGTACTACGCAAATACAGCAGGTTCCGTGTGCCGTACAGTCTTAAACGCACCGTGCAACCACTTTTTTTAGCTTCGACGACTGAGGCAATACTTGTAGTGGTCGTTGATACACATACCGAGGTAGCAGTAGTATACATGTAGTTAGTAAGAGGGAGGCAGGTGGCAGGATCTAGGTGTTGATGTCAGCCCATACGTACCTAATGTATGAGGAGGAGGGTCTTATCACCGTTCTATTTGAGTACATACCCTCCATGCAGGTACCTACCTAGGTTAAGTATGCGCTTCAGGTACCTCGACTTGATAGTCGTATCACCTCTTAATGTACCTGGTTTCTGTAGATATACATGCCTCTTGGTATGTAGGTAGTTTTAGTTTTACCTCCGTCTTTATCTTGGTAGGTAGCTCTTGGTTCTTGTTCTTATGGGCATCATAGAATATCTAATATCATGCACATAGGTAGAGATGAATACTGTTACTTACGTCCATTCCAAATCTTCCTTGGTCTTTAGTATGGAGAGACAACAGCATTGTAGACAGCTCCTTTTATTTATATATGTATATATATAAATATACTTACATATCGTTCTTTGTGACATCTCCGTCCCGTACCAGCTCATAACCGCGCTGATGGATCTACAGCGACTATAAGTATACCTACCTAGGCATGTATGCACAGGACTTGACTTCCAGCGTTGCATGAGGTAGTGGCCGAGACCAGCGTGTCTGTCTCGTGTATACTACATTAGTGTACCTAGTAGTAGTATGACCTACCCACACCTATATCTTAATACAGGTTGAAATCGGGGTTGATTAAGGAGCAATGTGTTCGCGACAACCTCAACATCGGTCCATTGGTTTCTGTGGCCCTTGCTATTGCTAACGAGTCGGCTTGTATTCCCGTTCCCTTCGGTTTCCAGCGCCTTTTATTGGACTTGCACATATATGTCGTCTCTCTCAGAGACACGAAGTGGAGGCGAAGACAGGAGTATAGTTGAAAGCCACAACAGTACGATCCTGTAATACCTACGCATAGGCATGGCATGGGACGGCTGAAAGAAAAATGCGAAGGGTGTGGCGGGTTTGCGCATCTGCTTCCGTCTCTGATTCATTGTTTTGAAGTGCTCACACCAGCGTATCTGGTCTTGGGGATCAGAACATCCATACCTTTCCTGGCTCATGGCATTCCTCTCTTTCCCCAAAGCAGCCTTATTTCATCTTACCGTGTCTCATCCATTCCAAGCCGGCTTTTAGTCGCACCATAGGGTCGTAGCACGACGGCGGGGGCCAACTGGGTGTGTCGGCGCTTCTGTTCTGTTATATACCGATACAAGGGCGTGTACTACAGCCTTCTATCGGGCAGGCGGGAGCCAGCCTCGTTTGGGTCTACCGGTATGCGTATGTAACAACTGCATGTCATCAAGTTGCCAAAGTTGGAACTGCTGGGCGTGACGCTTGGTTTGGGGGGGAAGAGAGCTGGAAAGACGGGTTGAACATGTACCTCGCCACCCCTTGTTAGCGTAGATGTACATGTCCGCGGTCCCTTCCCACATACCTGCTGGTACTTACACTACCTACCTACTGAGTACAGCACTAGAGCTCAACTACCTAGGTGGCCCCCCTGTGGGTGTTTTGCCTTGCCTTCCCTAATTCATGCTGGTCTGCAACATGCTCTGCAGCTGATTACAACCATGCAAAAGCCCCATGGATTATGGGAGTCTGCTGGCCCCCCCTCGTGTGGTGTGTCTCTGTTTTCCCTCCCCTTTCTCTCTTCTCCCCTAGACTTGTCCCCGACTTGGGCTCTCAACCCCACCAAGGCACTTCCTCATTGGTCGCAAAGATTCATTCTCTTTCACCTAGGTTTTCTACAGCAGAATGCTCCTAACCGTTTTTGACCTTTCGATCTTTGCCCAGCCTGCGGTTCCACTCCTGAGAACTCGACGATTATAGTTTGACCATTAGGAATGTAGTTTAGATACCGGTTCTGCATCCAATTTTGCAGTAAAGTCTGCCTTTCCATCGAGTGTATAGATTTCCTGGTCGGCTACAGCAAGCAACTCCTCACAATCAAAGATCGTAGTAAGCTCACATTGTAGTTCTCCACTGGCAATGACTTGGAACTGACCGAAAAAAAAGGGATAGAAAGAAAGATAGGGAAGAGGAAAAGAAAACTCAAGAAAAGAAAAGGATGAAAAGGGCAGGACATAAACTCTAAACAAACTCACCTTCTGCAACGAGGGAATGGTACCGGCGACCAGTACAGTAGCCCGTTGACAGGGCCCATCTACCAATAGGGAGCCTGAGCTTGCTAGCTCCTTTCACCTACTGCGTAGGTGGTTTTGCATATGGAATGGTGCTACACAACTCCGCAGGGACCCGGCGAGAGCTCTTCCTCCAGTCCTGCTCCAGTGCTTACCTACTAATACTTAAGGCAGCGTACCGGGTTATGGCTAGACGGCGGTTTGCGTATTTGCATGTCATACGTCAAGACTCCCCGTGCAACCGGACAGTAGTGTAAGTGTAAGACTCTCCTCCCCTTTCGCCAAGTATGCCATCTAACCTAGGTGGTGTACGTAATATAGTGTGGACTAGTGTACCGCTTTCGATACCTATCAAGATTGTAGGAACGAAACGTCTTCTAGGCGGCCTGTTCTTAACTGTTTGTATTGCGTAGATGTACCGATTTTGATGAGAGAGAGACGACTACTGGTATCCAGCAGTACTACCGGTTCAGAGGGCAAGCTCTCAGCAATGCCAAAAATATATCGTGTGGGACTCGGATGGAAGAGTCGCAGGTGTAATGCTCGGTTGCACAGGCTCGAAAATTCATGCTGGTTTATGCAGCAGCCAATGCTGGGGGCTGCTCATCATCTCTTCAGTTTAGTATGTAGTGCTCTATTTCCATCAGACGTGATCGGACGAGTATCAGGCATTGGCCGCGTCCCTGCTCTGTCCCTGTTAAGCCCAAAGGACAAGGCCACGGCCTGATTCGCTAGAGAGGGTAAACACTGTATCGCACTGGCTACACGACGAGAGACTCGGGGGAGCGCTACAGCAGAGGCCTCTACACTGTGCTCCTTCTCGCGCTCTGGATGCTCATGGCCCCACCGTCGACGACACCACGGCAAAGAGAAACCACACCAGATTAGGAACCGGCAAAAGCTTTTTGTCACAGGAAAGCTTGCGCCTCCACTCAACACTCATCGCGAGAGGCAGAGGGATGATTAGAATGCACCATTATCATGTACTACGTATGGTAATCCACACATGTAGGTACTTTTGTCCCCATTCAGTTACGTCATGAATATTATTGCGACCTATAAATACATGCTCACGTACCTGACAAGCAAATGGTCCTCTCAATAGGTAGTTGATATTAATACCTATACCAATATATTCCTAATCTCTCATCGTGTAAGTGTTGAGAAGGCTATCTTTTAATGATAGGCAAGTCGAAGGGACTCGTAATGCAGTGCAATACAACCTAGCAAGGATGCTTGTTTAAGGTAGAGCATTCAGACAAGCACTCCAAGTTTTGGCGATGCCTTTTCCTGGCTACAATGTTAGCCGCTCTAAGCCTTACTGGCTTTTTTCCTTCTCCCACTTCCCGAAACGTTGACTGCGAAAGAGATAGGCATTCATTGTTCCCTCTTCGGCTATTAAGTTATCTCCCCAGAATTGCTACGTGATAGATACCGCGCCGCCAAACTCGTAACCTTAGGTACTCAATTCTTTGAAACGTCTGATCACATTATTGAGTGGTGTATATACTACGGCATTGTAACGCTAGTACAACAACAGTATGCTCAACCCGCCTCATAATTCTCGATTACCATTAGAAAATTAGTTGGAAGCTCAGGACAAGGCAACTTATTGTTAGGCTAAAAAAGGGTATCATCAAAATATGCATACAAATCGCCTTTCTCTCTGCCTCGACTAATATAGGTAGGTAACCGTTAGGCGTTCTCTTTTATACCTCTTCCTCTGCTGGATCCAGTACTATGTTCCTTAGCTCTGCATCTCTTGCCCAATCAACGCCACTGCCCGCAACAATGGCACTTGCCGTGCCCTTGAGGACGCGCCACCTCTGTCTACTGCTCTTCACCTCAGCTTCCAGCCCCGCTATTTCAGCCGCATATTCCGAGTCGCTGGGGAGAAGCTCGGCCTTGCCCTGCTCTGTCTGCTTTGCGAGTTCTAATAAACGCTCCGCAAGAGCAACGTTCTCCCGGCTTAGACGCAAGGAACGGCTCTCGACGTCTGTCAGGTCAGACAGTAAAGACTGAAACTCTGTGTCCTGGGCCGCGAGCGTAGTTGATGTGGTGTCTCGGTCTGTGAGCAGTGGAAGGAGATCTCTGTTGTATATTAGATTGATTGACGAATTGAGGTGAGTTGGTAGATACGTGGGATGACCCTGGATAAGTAAAAGCAGACCAGGGTGATGAAATTAAAGCAAGTCGTAGAAGAACCTACCTTTCTATAGGCGAAGCTTTCGTCCCGTTGTGAACGGCTTGTAGTATCGGATTTACGCTCACAACGCTTGCGATTACCTCATTGCGTAACATATATCTGGCCCGCGACTCCAGGAGCTCTTGTTGCGCAACTTCTATGGTGCGCTCTGAGGCTGTGTCTTCCAACCATGTCAATAGAAGCCCAAATGATTCAGAAAGGGGTTCACGGGGTGAGAGGCATCTACCAGGAACATAGTTCTTTTGCGCATTGAGCAGCGCGATCTCCAGCTGAAGCTGCTCTAGCTTATCGTGAAGCTCTAATACCGTCTTCTCCTTATCGGAGAGAACAAGGGGTGTTGCGACCTCTACGCTCTGGTCTTGCATGTTATCAAATATCAGCACCGCGATTTGAGAGGTTGATATCGATGTGCAGTATAATGCTTGTATGTCGATAAGTAGCTAGATCTGTGTTCCAGTTCTTGCGATTGTCGCAGTTGCTAAAGATACTTAGGTATATGTATTGTTGCCAACCTAAGTAAATAGAGGTGGCGGTGCAACACAATTGTGGCGTTACGTACGTATCCTAGAGTGTTGTTTCTTTGTTCTCTCTATAATTACCTTTGATTATTTTAATAAGACTGCACCTGATAGATTTTGATTCTTTATTAATAAATATAGCTCGCATCTTGAGTCTCTTCTTTATAGTTGTAATTAACCCATTGGTCACATGTAAGCACAAAAGGTACGCAGGTTGGCATCTGTGTAGGAGGTACCTAGGTAGGTACCGGGAAGTATGCAATGCACCATGAAACCTTTTCGGTGCTGAACCTAAGTGTGACTGGAAGTGTGGACTTTATACAGTGGGTCCACCGGGTCCCTTGACATCAATAACTTATCCCAGCTCGGCCTGGTCGGGGTCCCAGGATCCATCAGCCTGACCTCCTCCAGCTCATTGGGAACGAATCGCAGCCTGCCCAGAGCTCCCGATACGGTATCTAGCGTAGAAGCTGGCCTGCCCCAGGCCGATACTTATTTATCTACTGCGTTATCTTTATATCTTCATATAACCTATATGTAGCGCGGCCGAATGGGTTTACTTCCAAGCATCGCCTTCGCCATCTCCCCGATCTCGTCTCCGGCCTCCCTCACGCATAAGTAATCGAGGGATGGACAGCGAGCGACATGGCCACGCAGACGCAGGTGTTGATCGCTCATACGGGCCAGCGCCTGCAAGTTGACAGTTGGCAGTTTTCCGAGTGAGTGCTTATTTTGCTTCCATCTGCTTACAAACCTAAAACGAGCATACGAGCATTCGGGTCTCTGAGCCTATGAGCACTCCCACCACAGATTGCCATCCACAGAGCTTCGATGCCGGCTAACAGGTGCTTCTACTAGCCTCGACGATTTCAAGGCATGGGTTGCCCGACAAAGCACCATACCAGCTCAGAATGTAGTGGCGCTTACTTCCCAAGGGAAGACAATAAAGATTCAAACCATACAATCCGAGGTCAGCGCCTCCTTCTCGTGACTTCTAAAATGTTCTGTCCTGCAATGCTCACCATGTTCTCTCAACTAGAGAGAGATATACGTCTACGACATCCGAATAACGCAAGCGTCCTCCTCCGGTGCACCAACTTCCCTCGTTTCCGAATTTCCGGTACCGAAGCGCTACCAGGTCACAACCGCGCCGAACTCGATCGATGATACGCATTCACTCCGCTCATGGCAAGATCTCTTCAAGAAACGGCGCGACTGGGCGCTCCGCGTCTCCGATGACTGCCGAGAGATGGCGGGTGCCGCGCGGGACCGCCATGATGAGATAGACGTGATGCTTAAATGCTTGGATGCTGCTGTTGCGAATCTCGACACCGCCTTGAAACCGATCGAACCAAAGTACTTGGAATTCAAGAAATGGGCGACCCCAGCACAGGAGGAATATGCAAATTTGACGTCGAACTGGGAGCGTTATCTTGAACTGGCCCGTAGCGTCCCTGTGTCTTCTACTATGGTGCGCTTTATGACGGGTCAAGAAGTTCGGAAGCCTCGCCAACCTACGCTAGAAGACCTAATTGACCCCGATCCGACGCGCAAGGCTGGGAAGCTTGCGGCAACGGCCTTGCGGAAGTATAACACCAAAATCTCAGATCTGGACTCTGCTGCAGACAAGTTATTTGGTGGCTGTGAGGAGCTGTTTGGGGAGTTTGACAAGCTCGTCGCACGCTCGGCAATGCAGCACATAAATGATTGCACGCAACTTTTAGAGGACATCGAGGCAGTTGCAAACAAGATCGACACAGATTATCAGGCTACGCTCCAGTATACAAATCAAGCAAAAGATGTATCACAGGTTTCTAAAACCGCCGCCAACCATACTAAGCAGCTCTTGCCTAGTATTCAAAATCGAGCCCTGGAAATGGATGACATGCTCCGCTACGCTACCAAAGCTCGTAATGAGGTTGCTGCTGACTCAATTACATTCATGCGTAACATGGCAGAGATCACATCGCTGCACCATGATGTCAAAACCCAGATGAATCTTATGAACCAGGTAGAAGAGGAGATGACTACATTTGACTATCTGCGACTCATCCAACAGCTTCCATTCATGTACGCGTCATTCATGGTCGAGTCTATTAGAAGGCGAGAATGGTCCGAAAAGATTAAGACAGACTCGTCGACTCTTGCCAACGAAATGGCCTTATTCCAGGATGAGGAACTGAAAAGAAGACGAAAATGGGAAAAGATGGTTGGTAATACTTATGGCCCAGAAAAGAATATAAACCATGTACTTGGTCTCGAGGTCAATCTTCGTGGCGAAGAAGAACGATGGCCGGATGTGACCAAACAAGAACTAGACGAATTCTTTGCAATAGTCCGACGTCAGGATGCTGATGAGGCTGTTACAACAGACGTCGCCAAACTCATCAGCGACCTCGACAACCCAACGAAACAACAGTACAAAAGGCTCAAGGCATTCAAGAACGGTAGCGTTCACGAGGCGGCCTTGGGTCGAAGCGGTCTTCTCATTAGAGGAGACGATGATCTCATCCGAAGCTTGCAGGGTGATAAATCAAAGCTGGAAAGCAGACTCAAGACTGCAGAAAGCCGAGTTCGTAGACTAGAAGACTTATTACATCGACACACACAGGCGTCACGGCCGTCTATATTCCCTCAACAGAATGATCAAACTAATTCCTCGACATCCATCCGGGGCTCGCGTGCCTCCCAAGACCGTCGGCAGTCATCTGCATCAGAAAACAACGAAGCCCTTTTACAACGTATTGCGCAACTCGAAACCGAACTCAATGCGGAAAAGGAACGTTCTGCCGTTTTGCAAAAGGAAGCGAACGCACATGCTGAACACATAGATGAAGCCAATTCAACCAAGCAAGACCTTTTAGGCAATATGGAGGCCCTTAAAAGAGAATTCATGGAAGAACGTAAATCTTACGAGGACGAGATCAAGCATCTCAAGGCACGGCTAGAAGAAACCGAGGACGCAATGGTCCAATCAATGCAAGATGAAATCGATCGCTTGAACAATGAGAAGAGAGATGATGCTCTCAAAACACAAGGGCAAGTGGACTTTCTACGGAATGAAGCCAAAGTACAGAGGGAACGAACAGTTTCTCTTGAGAGGGAACTCCGTGAAGCCCGCGATATGATCAAGAGTATGACCAAGCAAGCAGAGGCCACACAAGAAAACACGGAAGTCCACGCGCGATCACTCAGAGAGCTCCATGACCGACTGTCTCCAACAGAAACAGCGCCACCGGACTTCGCAGATCTAATCGATGCTATTATAACAAAATCGGTTGATGTCCTTGCAAAGTTACATTCCGTTGAACAAGATCTTTCGTTGATGAAGGCTGATCTTGGTCTCGCTGATGCTACTGTCAGGGGAGTAAAGTCAGAACTATCATCCACAAAGGAGAAGTTATCTAACGAGGAGATGGCGGCCATCCGGCTACGCGAATCTTTGGACACGGAGAAGGCCAGGTGTATTACTCTAGAGGCCGAAGTGAATGATGGCCGTGAGCAGCTCAACGAGTTAAGAGTCAAGATGACTGAAGGAGTAACCGGATCCGAGACCCTGCGAAAGAGCCTTGATGAAGAGGAGAAAAAAGTCGCCGACTTAACAGAGCAACTAGCATCTAGGCAGTCTCGAGTAGGCAGCCTAGAAGAAGAAGTGCGGATGTTTCAAGAAAAGCTACAGTCAACTGAATCAAGCCTGACGGCCTTAAACGCAAGATTCGAAGATCGCAATACCCGCTCTAAAGACTTGGCCCAACGATTATACACTCAGAACGAACGACTTACCAGACTCCTAGAGCGTCTCAACTTCTCGGTTACGCGGACAGACGGATCGATGATTATTCAGAAGATTCCACGTTCAGAGCGAGTATCACAAAATCCTAATGATTCTTCTGATCCTGGAGTGTCTATTAAGCGCTCATTGCCGCTAGGAAGCAGCACTCTTAGTGACAGTACTGACCTACGATTGCTTTATTGGATGAACGCTGAGACCTCTAGTGCAGAGGAGGAGCAGTACCAAGCCTTCATAGCAGGCCCGGGCAACTTCGACATTGATGCATTCTCCGATGTGATCTATCGCCGTGTGAAGGAGATTGAGCACTCAGCTCGTAAGATGACGCGCGACGCGCGTAACTTCCGCGACCGCGCCAATGCGGCAGCCAAGGAAGCTCACGAGAAAATTGCATATAAGAACTTCAAAGCAGGTGATCTTGCATTGTTTCTTCCCACGAAGCATTCAATTACTGGGGCTTGGGCGGCATTCAACGTCGGCTGTCCACACTTCTTCCTCCGTGAGCAGGAAAATCACCGTCTACGAAGCCGAGAATGGCTTGTGGCTCGGATTACTTGTATCCAGGAACGTGTCGTCGATCTATCTAAAAGCTTGCAGTCTGCAAATCCGCCCCTCTCTGGAGGTGAAACGGATTCTGTCACCACTGGTGATGAGAACGACAACCCATTTGATCTATCAGATGGCCTGCGTTGGTGGCTAGCTGACGCGCAAGAAGACAAACCAGGTGCGCCGTCCACACCTGGTCTCGCCAAGTCAACAGTAGCCTCGAATAAAGTTGAAGCAATAGCAGATATGCATTCACATGGGCAATCTGGGAAGCACAAGTCTAAACTTGGCCCCCACAGTGGCATAGAGGGTGTCAGTAGGACGCTAAGCAAAAGCCTCGAGAGTAGACGCAGCAGTTCAGGCTCCAAGAAAGCCTTACCCTTTGCTGCAGGTGCCACGGCTGCTAAAGGCAGTGCACTGGCCAGTGAAACGAATAGTTTACGTGTTGCTCATCCTGACAGCCCAGTGCTTGATGCTAGCCCGGCTTTAGAGCACAGCGTTGCCGGACCTAGCAATGCCCAGGAAGAACAGACAACGAAGTCCAATCATCAAGATAAAGGGAAACGGGCGGCCCCCCCAAACTCTCATGAGGTGCGAAACGCCGCTGATACACTCTTCGGCCCTTGAAAGCAGAGTGGGACTGATGGGATCTTAGGGCCGTCCTCAACCAGATGACACGTCATACCCGCAGCACAGTCCACAAAGGCAGAGTCAGTCTCGATCCCAGGCACGACACCATGCACCACCGCAGCTTCAACGAGATGCAAGCGATACCCCGAGCCGTAAGAGCATAGTCTGGGACTCGCTTTGGAATCTAGATGTTAGTTATCCAGGGAGATAAGGGATGTAGTGCCGGCGTGCTTATCTTGTCCTCCCCCCGTCTCTTGCTCAAGCAGTTCCAGTGCTTTCATATATGCTACGTCCTGGTTTATGAGCGGGGAGCAACGGCGTTTCGGTTCTTTCAGAGATATTGAGTAGCCCTAGAAACAGATCTAGTGTCCTCATGGAATATGGTTTTAGGCAGTGGTTTCATCGTTTTGATCCTAATCTTAGTTGCAAGCGTCGCTGTTTGGCGCTACAGGAGTGTGGATTGTGAGCCTTCAAAACTGGCGGTAGACACAGGGTAGCAAAGAAGGAAAACAAATTCAAGGAGAGTGGTGGTAGGTGGCTTC
This sequence comes from Xylaria sp. FL1777, assembly GCA_022578965.1. Lineage (NCBI taxonomy): Eukaryota > Fungi > Ascomycota > Sordariomycetes > Xylariales > Xylariaceae > Xylaria > Xylaria sp. FL1777. Next base: position 129,433 of record MU400540.1, on the reverse strand, counting down.
CAATTCTTTTATGATGGGAATGGACGATGTAGAATGGAAAATACCCTTGTTGACTACTTATCAGTCGACCATTAAATAAATATAATTTTAGTTACTATATCCTGAATGTTCAGACATAATGAGGTTCCTATCTCGTCAAGCAGGGTAAAAGAATATTTAGGTGATCGTGACCATCACTAGAAATATACATGTTATACATCTATGAGTCAAGAGCTGCCTGTCTTTATGTATGGTACAATAACAGGCTATCTGTTTCTTAACCACCTTTGTGTGGAAAGTTTACAGGGCGTCTCCGTTTTTTTCATGTTATCTCTCCAGCAAATCAAACTGACGCCCCAGGAGCCTCCATCCAATTTCTGAGGATGAATTTCATCATAACTCGCCCGATGATAAGTCTACATCAAAGGGGCTACGTGACAGTATCGACACGTGTAGGTTCAGCCTATGTCTATATCTGTAGACCCCCGTCGTTAATTCGAGCGAGGGCCCGGCTCCTCGGGCACAACCTGCACGACGCGGCTAACAGGGTCCAATTGATTACCGTTGGCGCCAACGCCGGACGTGATGAGAACCTCGAAGTTACCGAGCCTCTTGATACGGTTCTCGCCGTCGTGCACCGGGTCCAAGCCTACGAGTTCTAGGGATTCCGCCTCGAGAGCAACACGGCTGCCCTGCGGATCCTTGAGCAAGCTCTCCTTGATCTGGGTCAGAATGTCGGCCCGCGACACGGAGCCGAAGATGGGCGTCACTGCGGCGGGCTCGGCGGGTGTCGACGTAGAGATGGAGGCATTGGCTGCCAGTGAAGGGGAGCGCGGGACGGAGGGTTCCGGGGGAGGCGTGTGCACGGGGATACGCGGGAAGACGAGAACTTCGGGGAGAAGCGTCGAGAGGAGGGTTTGTGTTTCCTCGGGCTATTTCATCGTTTCAATACTCGTTAGCGAATTTGTTCTTACTCTTTCCGTTCCCTTGCTTCACCCAGAGCTCCCCTAAGCTTCCCATCTGGGGAATAGGAGAGAAGTAGAATGATAATACAGGGCGAGGCGATATGAACTGGGATTGCTTACCGACAGCGTAAGCGTCTCCTTGCGCTTGTCCTTCACCTCTGAAGAAGACTGCTGCTGTCCTGGCTCCTCTTCCAACACCTGCGTGCCGAAGGTGCGGTCGCGCACGCCGATGGCGGCCTCGCTCAGCCCTAACTCGGTGAACCGCTGCTTCGTCATATACTCGGCGAGGCCCTTGGGGAACCAGATGTTGCGCATACGACCGGCCTTCACGCGGATGATGGCATCTGTTTTGTTTGTTTTTCTCGCGTCAGTCCATCTCTCTGGCTCTGGCTCTGGCTCTGTATGCCTCGGGAGATTGTGCGGTATCTGCAGCATGCAGGTTTCGCAGCAGCATAACATAACATACATTTGCGTCCGAAGCCCCGGATGTCGCGCAGCAGACGCACCGGGGTGCCCTGCAGATCCTCGAGCTCGGCCTTCGTCGTCCTCGCGCGGCTCTGTGTCCACGATAACGGTGAGACTGCGTATAGCTGCGGCTGCTGCTGCGTTGCGGCCAGCCGCCGCAGGCAGCTTAGACAGGTCGGGGAGCGCGCGAGGCGTGGTGTCGCCATCTCGTCGTCGAGCCAATTGACCGGGGCTGGGGGGTGGCGGGGTATGGTTCGCGGACCGGAGATCTTGAAGCTCTAGAATGAATTGATAGAGGATCGAGACGTTTTTCTGCGTGGTCGATTTTTAAGTGGGACTCTCGCTCTTCTTGGGCCTAAAGGGCCAATCAGGCAGGTGCTGCGGTCTTGGCCTAGTCACCTATGTAGACCTCTCTGAAGCTCTGTTTTATGAGACAAGCCTTCAGGGGGAATTGAAGTCATGGTGAAATCGTCATGATGCACACGCACGCTAGGTAGTAGATTTAACGGCGATAATTGTAGCATGATCTTGCAACTCTTATTTCGAAGGCACAGTTCATCAAGCAACCTCCAACAGTCCATGTTAAAGCACCCAAATTTTGACCAATCCTAAAGAAGTGCTCCAAATGATTCGGTGTTTTCAGTGGACTTGTTCTTATGTTCTTATAAACCCTTAACAAATGTACGGTTGAAATCAGTTACTCTAGGATTCACTTTAGGCAGAGTCAATATATCTATGGTCCAGGACCGATTTTGATGGCAGTAATGATAGCAATGACAAGTCGTGGAAAAGAAATATTATAAGAGAGAGATCAAGCTCTTATAACTCTTTGAGATCTGTACTCTGCATTTATGTAAGTCTTACGTATTTCAATAACATAAGTACATGTAAATTCATCATCGAATTCCCAAACAGTTCACTCCTGGGCTCGCTCAATAAGAGATACATACAGCACCTGTAGGCCTGTACGCACCTACCTACATACCTAGGTCCATACCTATTGTATGTAGGTACCTTATGTGTTTATGTAGGCAAGGAGGTACCTCCTTAACCTATGCTAGTCTATCTGAGTACCTAGGCAGCTGCAGCTACCATATATTTACCTCTGAGTAGGTAGGCGCTTTTCAACAGGTAGGTACAGCTACCTCTTGCATGTCCACGGAATCTAGCATTGGAAGGAACATTAAAGAGAAAGGGGCATCTACCAGTGATTATGGAAGAAGCCGCGTATCCCCTTCCAGCCAGCCTCGAGAAGCAGGTGCCTCAGCAGCATAATCTTGGATGCTTCAGGAACTCTCCTCCATTTTCCCTCAACTCTCGAGTCGTCTTCCAATTTGTTGACTGCAAGCGGGCAGCCCTGAATTATTTTCAGCATAGTCCCAGTCTGCCTGAACTTGGTCGAGTCGAAGCACTTGTATGTTCGCGAGATATCCACGTGGATACCTTACTCGTCTCTATTTCCCACAAACGTGTACTTCTCGTACATAGGAAGACACTATGTCTGGTCAACTGGTGTCGGATTCTGGGTTTTTGCCGCCATTGTCGATCAACAGAGACTCGACCAGTGTCTGCACAGAATGCTCTGGATTCCAGACGGCAACCCAGCAAAGTAGCATTGCGAATGAGCCGTTGGAGCTTGGAGAGATCCCGGCCTCGGAGATCAAGCAGGAAGAGAGGGTCCACGTCAGTGCTTCGAATCCATTCGTGAAGTACCATCTCCTTTCGAATGGCCAGGAGGCAAGTGAAATCCACAGCCATGTACAGCCCACACCAAGTGTTTCCCTAACGAGCGGTAGAGCGGAAACGTCAGCCAGAGCCCGTTCGCGCACGTCGCTGTCACAACCGACGCCACTAGCCCGTTCTGCCAGTCTGGCCAGACCACTTTTGGCGGCATCTCTCGATCAGCTATCGCGATTCAGCGTCGCAACCACGAGCGACTGAATAAGATAGTTGCTCGGCTGCAAAACGTTAATGGATCGGTTACTGAGCTCCTAGCCATAGCAGGCGTTCAACAACAGTTGGACGTTGCCTTTGCCGATCTTGACCATGCTAGAATTCAGCTCAGAGACATTCTGGGTCAATTTGAAACCCAGGGGCGTATGAGTAAACGGCAGAACCAGAAGAGAAATGGCGCCACTAGAGACCTCTTAAAGTCTTCTCAGCGCATCACACAGCTGATGCAGGAGCTATGGGTCCTTCAAGGCCGTGAGCCGAGCGGCTCCTAATGGAGCGAGACATTCAATGTGCCTTAGAATGTCCTGCATTTCATCCATGTGTGGAGGGGTAATGGTATGCAAAAAAGCCATGGTGCTCCAGGCCTTTGGAATTTTGGTCAGTTGACGAATTCGCTAAACGATGGGCTGTACCCACGTCGGGAAATATCAAATTAAGACAGGGAACTAGCTGTACTTGTCCGAGGTCAATATGCATGTTACCTACTGCCCCGTTTGGCGTTAATTTGCTGGTGAACAATGTCCCGGTTCCCAAGTATCGTGAAGACGACTGACGCCTCGAGGACGTCTTACACCGCGGAGATCCAGTGAACAATATGTGCAGGGGAGGAGCTCGTATGCGACCTTCATCATCATATGCTGTACTCTTACATCCCTTCATCTCTTTCGCTTTTGCACATGGTGTCATCCCCGCACGCAATTCGGTGCTACTAATGCGCGAGGCCACTGAACCAATGCCTTGATCTTGTTATGTAATAGCACTAGAATCCCGGCTCCGTACAGCCGGGTTCTCTTACCGTCTGTTATCCCTTGCGACAAACAAAAATCATCAAGGCCAATCGTGCCATAGCATGCATTATTATGTTAGTCATTATGGGCTCTCGTTGCCAGAAGTGGCTGCTCAATCTCTGGTGGCGAGTTCAGGGCAAGATCAGCCTTATTGAAATGGGCATATTCAACCCTTGGTATTGTTTTACTAGAATCATATTCTGAACTGGCTATCGAGTGCTTCCACAATCAACCTAAAGCCATACCAAAGACCAAGGCCCCAAATTTATCAGTATCGCCATGTGCCGTGTCGGTACAATTATTATGACTTGCCCTGGCTGCAACCATGCAAGACAGAGCGGTTGGCAAGACAGCGCTGTTGGAACGCATCTGAGCGACCTCATAACTCGGTGCTCGTCTTGCAAGCCTGGTCAAACCTTCTGTGGCAAACTGATCATCGACAATGGTTCGCACGGTCAGTCTAGCTCGTCGAGCGGCCGTTCCCGAGGAGTCCCACAGCTCCCGTCTTTGGCCTCTATAATTCAGCCCACTCATGGAGCCACCGCGAAAAATGCCCTTGACGGCAAGTGCAAGTTCTGCACTTTATACGAGTCCGAAATTCGCCTTGCCGATCGCATAAAACAAACTTTGACGGATTACAACATGGCATTACTACTTGACGAAGCACGCGTTGCCATAAAGGCTGAGAGTGAGACCTAATTTATTTTGACGCTTCTTCTCTTGGGACTCCAAAACCAGCGGACATCTCTCATATGCCCTTCTCTCTCATATATAACGCCATGAAAGCCATCTATTATCCCGGATTTTTCTTTGTATGAAAAGCTGACTCTCGTCTTGATAGTGGAGCGCGCATTTCAACACGCTGTTGACGAGGCCGTTAAAGCGTATGGCATCGATGGAAAAGGCCGGGATAAAGCTCTCCGAAAATGTAAGCACTTGCACGCTCCATTCTTTCAGAACGCCCACAAACCTTGCCGAAGGCCGTGATTGTTGATTCCTATTTTGCAGTGGATTCCGAGTATCAGAAAGCCAGCGCTGAGATCAGTAGGATCTGTGGCGAACAACAATTAGCACCTTACCGAGAGCTATATGGCAGGTGATTTCGATAATACCAATTACTCTGCGCAGGCAAATTATTATTACCAATTAGCGTTCGAATTTCGAAACGATATTTCCGGGTTTAGGCGAGGAGTACGGAAATGGATATTTGTGTTAGAGCACCCTGAGAATCCTGAAGGGATGTCATCGATCGGCGATCAAAGCATTCGTCACGAAAACATTCAAAGCCTTAGACCAATAGGGACAAGAAGGAACGCACACGTGGTCGTCCTAGGGGGGCCTTTTGAAGTTTGTGCACACCAAGCAGCATCGAACTCCCTGCCTCATACCTTGAAATCTGAACAAGATCCATTTGAGCGTCACTGCATAAACTCTGTGATCTGTGACCTAGGTGGCTTTCCGAATAAACCCGGCATATCTTTTCGCGAGTGAAATCTACACCTCTAAAGTTTATTGGCACCAGGTAATGATTAGTTACATGTACGTCCTCATCGCAGGCTGTTGCCCTCATCTAGCAGGTTTATCTGTTCTACGTGTCTCGAGCTGAACTCTCGGCATCCAGTGATCATGCTCTGGAGTTACGCTCTCCTCTTGTCCAGGAGAACAGACACAAAAACACCGCGGTACATAACCCTTGTTGCTTGACTGGGAACAGACATGAATGCCGCTGCTGTTATCCTTCCCAACTGAGTAAATTCAGGTTGTTACGCATTGATCAAGACGAGTAGAAATAATTCTCTACGATTAAGAAATGTTAATTCTAAACATACAGAGAGCCGATTTTAATGCTACGATAACCTCCCAAGCCGGACTTAATCTCAACTAACGTTTGAAGATGCTGAGGGTGGACCAGGACATTGTTGTTCAAGTTTCAAGATCATAAGCAATATTTCTAGGTACTCATGTGTCGTCTGCGAAGCTTGACAGGCCGTTTAGCAAGAAATCGTTAGTTTGAATCTGGGACTAGGTTCCCCTTCTACCCTCCCGTTCCCATCTACCTTTTAGGCCAATCATACACGCACGACTCGCTTTGAAAGGTTCGAGTGCCTAACGGCAGACAGCCGCACGTACCAAGCCACCAGGATGCACCCTTGCACCACCTTGCCTATTTGCTGCTAGCGAGATTCCAAGCGGGTTGCACAGACATGCATCTTTCCGAAAAAGGGGGAAATCAACACATCCTACGTAAGTTACCCGTCGTCGGCATGAGATCTTCACAAATGACAAACGTCATTGAGCTAGGAGAGAACACTGCGGCCGCGCAGTTGCGTCCTAGTGCTCCGATGATACCCGTCGTTTGCTATTACTTAAGGCTAGGTGCGCCTTTTAATATCGTATATGCTAGGGGCTGTCTTCCTGTTCGACGCTCCTAACGGAAACAAACCTTTCCTTTTCATGCTAGACAACTAACTAGATTGAAGCATCAAGTCACACGACCAACTTATCGTCGTTGCTAACCTCTAGCTCAGGATGGAACTAACAACAAAGCTAACTAACCCTAAAATAAAGAATGAAAAATGAAAAAAAAAAAAAAAAGTCGATTCTAGGCACCTTCATAAAAAGCCATGATTTCGCTGACCGTGATAAGAGATTATGCGGCCAGATTTTGGGCACACTATCCATTACGGTAATAGACTGTCCTTTTTCGGCAACAGTCTGTGTTTTCGGAATAACGATTGGTGCAGACATCAAAGACATGGGGGGGTAGCACTATTAGTGTAGATAGTAAATATTGACCGACCCAGCAGGCAACAGGATTGGATAACAGGAAAGCGAGATGCCTCTCAAATTGGCATATTTTTCCCTCCCAGTAAAAAGGGGGACATAGCTATTTGTACTATCAAATGTGCTCGTGGATCAATGGACTGCACCTTTGAGGCCGAGAAGTCGTTTGGCCCGGCCGTCGCGACATGTCGCCGCCCCTTCGACTTCACCCTCTTCTTCGAGGAACTCTTCTTCAGACTCCTTCCCGCGATCCTCTTTCTCCTCGCCGCTGTCGTGCGCGGCGCGTGGCTGGTGAGAGCTTCGCCTAGAACGCGCCTCGGCTTGCTGTATTTTGCTAAGATCGTAAGACCTCCCGACTCCTGGCGGGGTGGAATATCTATCTAGGCCCCAATTGCTTTGCTCACGCGTTCGTAGGCTGTAGCTGGCATCTTTGCTGCCCTTGAATTGACGTTCTTGATCCTCTCATGCGTTGGTCTCCGGGAACATACGTCTATCACTATCACGACTGCGGCGTTGTGCTTCGTCGCGTCCGTGGCGCTGCTTGTCTTGTTACATGTAGAGCATGTTCGCTCCGCGCGGTCCTCGGATGTCCTAGGTTTCTACCTTCTCGTCACGCCTCTGCTGCGCTCAGCCGTAGTGCGCACGTACTGGTACCTCGATGGGTTCCGCACCATCGCCGTCTTAAGTCTCGTCTCGCTGCTTGTGCAGCTGGGGATCCTCGCGCTCGAGAGCTATAGCAAGCGCCGGTGGCTGATCGACACTGCCCGCCGAGGCACGCCCGAGGAATGCGCGAGTTTCCTGAGTCGGAGTCTCCTTGCTTGGGTCAACGGCTTGTTTTTCACAGGTTATCGCCGCCAGTTGACGGACTCTGACCTCCGCATCATAGACAATAGTTTGAGCACGGCTGAGGTCGAGCCGGAATTTGCCCAACTTCTGGCAACCAAGAAATGTAATTAGGGATAGGGTTTCTTACTTGTGTGGCCGAGAGTTTGATAGGTGCTGATGAAACTTCTAGTTGGGCGATATGGCCTTATTCGACTGACTGTCCGGTCATTGGGGCTCTACGCCTTGACGCCCGTGTTGCCTAGGCTCGCTCTGAGTACCTTCACTTTTGCACAGCCGTTCCTAGCATCTTCGCTGATCAACTTCCTTAATGGAGGCCGAGACGTGTCCCAGAATGATGGGTACGGACTCATCGGCGCCTCTTTCCTCGTGTATACTGGTATTGCAGTGAGTCCATCGAGGGCGGGCAAATTTTTAGATTCATCCTTGACCCTCGTTTTCAGGTTACCACTGGATGGTATTATTACGTGCTCTCTAAGATCACAACCAAGGTTAGAGGCGGATTGGTTACGGCCCTTAGTCACAAAATGCTTAAGATCAAGCAAGGGAAAGGGGCTGAGTCGAGGGTTCTGACTTTGATGATTGGCGATATTCAGCGGATCACCGCTGCGCTTGGGTTTTCGCAAGAGATCTGGATCGCGCCTATCGAGACGGCCATCGGGACTTGGCTCCTATGGCGACAAGTAGGGCCTTCGAGCTTGGCGGTGCTTGGTATCGCGTTGAGTAAGTGTATACGCCAAATTTTAGATAGGTAAGATGGCTTATATCTTCCGCTTATAGTTTGCACTGCCGCTTCTGTCTTCATTGGGAAGCGCTCGGCGGTCCAGCAGAGGGTCTGGCTAGCGGCCACCGAGAGACGCATTCAATCTACGAAGCACATGCTCTCCTCGTTGAAAGCCATCAAGATGACAGGTGCTGATAGGAGAGCGGCTGCTGCCATAAAAAAACTGCGAAGCTTAGAATTTGAGGCGTCTAAGATATTCCGCAGGCTGCTTGTCGGCGGCCTCTTCTCATGTGAGTAATTCGGTGTATAAGCAAGCCCTAGTGGCCGTAACTATCTAACCAACTTATCATGTAGCATTTGCAACCCTGACGTTGTCACCGGTGTTGGTTTTCGGTGCCTATATAGGGGCCACGGCCTCACAGGACCGGTCTCTGGATTCAAGCCGGCTCTTCAGCTCGCTCATTCTCATAAATCTCGTTGCGAACCCGTTAGTAGTGCTGCTGCAGACATTCACTCAATTAGGTGCAGCAGTCGGGTGCTGTGCTCGCATCCAAGACTTTCTCGAGAGCGATGAGTTAGTTGACTCTAGAGAGCACAGGCACGGATTAATTGATCACGACCACTGCAAAGATCGGCCTAATTCTGAGATCCCTGAAGCGCGAGAAAAGTACGGCTCGGAACCGACGTTTGGAGGACCTATGGTTGAAGTCACTAGCGGCTGTCTCGGTTGGGACAATAAGGTCCTTGTCAAGGACGTCAACCTCAGCGTCGGTAAAGGAGAACATATCGTGATCACCGGACCTGTCGGTAGTGGAAAATCCCTGTTGCTGCAAGCAATTATTGGCGAGGCGCAATCCATCTCGGGGAAGATCACAGTAGGAGATGGCCTCATCGCATATTGCGGTCAGACACCGTGGCTAGAGAATAGCACTGCTCGCGACAACGCTGTCAGAGGAGCCCCGGATAATGAGATCTGGAGAGAAAGAGTCATCGACGCATGTGCTTTGGGAGAGCTCTTTGAGAGGAAAATCCAAGAAGAGACTATCGGCAGCAACGGCGCGAGAATCAGCGGTGGTGAAAGACAGCGTTTAGTAAGTCAAGCTCAGACCGCTGGTAGGAGACGACGAGTGGTGTTGAGACAAGGCACTAACGATTCGAAAAAATAGGCTCTAGCTCGGGCTGTGGCTCTTCGGCCGTCACTAATACTGTTAGACGACGTGTTTAGTGCAATTGATCGGACGACCAAGAAACAGATCCTCGAAAACCTCTTTGGTGTAAATGGTCTCCTTACACAGCAAGGGACTGCCGTTATCCAGGTTACTCAAGATTGTGCTTCACTCCCTCTCTGACGTGCAGGGTTCACATGCTGACTAGATTCACGTAGGGCAATCGGCTCAGTTTGCGAGTCGTATCTTCAGCATCGAAGATGGGAGCTTAGTCCCCTACAGGTTTCCAGACCCTGATTACAAGGGCCAGCAACTACCAGACTACGCTCAGAAACCCGAAGTCCCTAGTGTTGGCCTCGGCCGACTGGAGAAAGAAGAAAAGAAGGACGTAAAGACTAGACAGAAGCTGATGATCGCGGATCGCCAAGTCTACCGCACATATTTCGCTTCTATTGGGCGGACACATCTGGTCATATTCTTCACGTTTGGCGTGGCTTTTGCTTTCACGCTTAGATTTCCAGGTTCGTCAACTCCCCCATAAAACAATGATGACTTCGCGGGTTGACTCGTCTTTCTATGGACAGCCGTCTGGGTGCAATGGTGGTCTGCGGACGAATCCAACCTTCTGTCGCGGGAGCATCCCATAGGGTACTGGATTGGTCTTTATGCTTTCCTGAGCGCGCTGCCATTACTCACTATTGCCTTCTGGGCCGGGTAGGCTTTTTTTTACATCTGGTCACTCATTCCTAAACGTACGTTCTTCTAACACAGCGACTTCAGTCATCTAGTCCTTATTATTACCCCAAAGTCGGGAGTTGGACTACACAACAAGCTACTAAATACCGTCATTGACGCCACGTTCGTGTTCATTAGCGGTATTGACACGGGCGACCTCATCAACAGATTCAACCAGGACCTTCTGCTCGTCGACATCAGGCTGCCTGTCGATCTCCTCAACACGGTGTCGGCGCTATTCGACATCATCGCTCAGACGGTCCTAATCGCCGTGGCGGCAATCTACGTCCTGGCAGCACTTCCCATCGTGTTCGCCGCGCTGTTCCTCATCCAGCACGTCTACTTACGGACATCCAAGCAGCTGCGTCAACTAGATCTGCAGTCAAAGGCAGGGCTGCAAGCCAAGGCGTCGGAAACGTACGCCGGTCTTGCCACCATCAGAGCACACGGCTGGCAACCGATGCTGCTCGCCGAGTTTGGCGAATGCCTCGACAGAACCCAGGAACCGAACTACTTGCTCCTCGTCGTACAGAGCTGGCTGAGGCTCGTGCTAGCACTCTTAGTAGCAGGGTTATCAGTCGTCGTCGTGGGCGTAGCGGTAGCCACGAGACGCGACGGAGAAGGAGAAGCAGGAGGCGCCATCGGCGTCGCTTTCCTTAACCTGGTCACGCTGGGCACGGGATTAACGAACCTCATAGGCTCGTGGACGTCACTGGAGACATCCCTCGGCGCGATTGCACGGTTAGAAGCCTTCGAGCGCGACACGCCGGCGGAACCGGAAGTCTCTGCCCCCGTCGACGTCTCCGCCGACTGGCCTGAAAAGGGGGACCTGAAATTCGAAGACTTACACGCTAGCTATGCCGCGGACAACTCTGGAGATGATGTGGCATGGAGTCTACGCGGTGTATCCCTGCACGTGAAGCCCGGGGAGAAAGTGGCCGTGTGCGGACGCAGCGGTGCAGGCAAATCGACGCTGCTTCTGGCCCTGCTGGCCCTCGTCGACTGCCCGCAAGGACGGATCCTCCTCGACGACGTCGATACCGCGCGGGTGCCTCGACAGCTGCTCCGGTCAAGATTTCACGTCGTCTCGCAAGATACGTTCTCGCAAGGCGAGAGCGTGCGCGACGCCCTCGATCCCGAGGGATTGTTCTCGGACGAAGTGATCGAAGATGTATTGCGGGAATGCGCCGTCATGGATAACGTCGTCGCGGCCGGCGGTCTCGCGGGGGAACTTAGCACCGCGAACTTCTCGGCCGGCGAGGCGCAGCTGTTTGTGCTCGCGCGGACGATCCTGCAGGCTGGGGGACGGGCGGGAGGCGTGGTGTTGCTTGACGAGGCAACGAGCAGGTAAGGAATGAAGGAGAAGAAGTTTACACCCTACCAGGAGCCGCGGAACGCGTCGCTAACAAGATCCCTAGCATCGACGTGGCGACGGAAAAGAAGATACTGGCCCTCATAGCGCGCAAGCTTCAGGGCAAGACGGTGGTGTCGGTCCTCCACCGACTCGAGACGGCGCTGGAATTCGACCGCATCGTCGTGCTCGAGAACGGCACGGTCGCGCACTTCGGGACGCCGGCGGAGGTAATGAACTCGGAACTCTTCTCGACGATGCGGAAAGAAGGGTGAACACGCTTCGTTTTTTTTTTCTTTTCTTTTTTAAAAAAAAAAAAAAAGACTTTACACAAAAGAAAAGCGTATTTCTTTAATTCTATTATTAATCATTTCACTCCTGCAAACACGACCTTGTTTTAATCCGAAGGAATAGTCTAGTCAATGAGTCCTCGTAACCAGTTTCTAGTGCGAGTCCACACGACCCTATGGTCACTCAATTGCAGGATTCTACTCCCATTGCTACCAACTCCGCAATCCTCTCCATCCGTCGTAATATGTATCTAGCGACTCACTCCTCCAAACGATAGGGAAACCCAATGATTGTGTTCGGTGCCTCCTTGTACGAAGCAATCAATACCCGCGCTTTACTCCTACTCCTCCCACTACCATTACTACGAACTACACACTAGGTATCCTACTGCTGCAGAATTCACGGGAATAAAACTTCTAGGTAGTACACGTATCATCTAAACCTATCGTGGAAAAGGAGACCTAGGGAGGCGGTACAATCACTGTACACGCGCTCTACAAGACAAGGTACGAGACAGGTAGGGTAGGCGTCAACGTAACAAGTCAGGTACACACGCACGCACACGTAGCGTAGACACATATGTCTGTGCCGCACGACGAAACTCATAAGTCCCCAGCAGGCACGGCAAGTATGGTAAGTCCCGACTCTTCAGGGAGGGTAAAGGAGGGTGAGCGACGGACATTCCCCTAATCCGGGGGGGGGCTTGCCTTGCCTTGCCCTGCTCTGCTTTGTTCTGCTTTGCTTTCTTACCACCATCGTCCGCGTGAGACTCTGACTTGCGTGAAGCGGATAATAAATTACGGGCGATCTCGGTATGATGGACGAATGGACGTAAGTATGTATGAATGTATGGATTTAGGGGATGGATCAATGGTCGGTTGGTTGGTTGGTTGGTTGGTTGGCGGGCAGGGGATGACGGATCGTCTGGTTTAGTGTAAATTAGGGGCTTAAGTCAGCGCGCACAGAGACTCGGCCGCGTCAGCGAAAGCTCTGCAAACCCACACTGCAAAACACACACGCACGCGGATGACTGACTTATGGGGTTACAAGGGTCAGAGGGATATCATTGCTATTCTACATACACTAGCCTACCGGGGACAAACTACACACATAGAGAATTACACACATGTAGCTTGTTGCGGAATCAAATTATGTGTGTTCGTGCACCAGACTTACTGGCGGACTGACGTGTTACTTTAACCAACCATCACATAAGCGTAAGCATTCCATATTTATCGCTGCTGTGTGTGTTGCGTCTCATCGTGGTTGGATCTAAATGATACATCATACACTAATATACCGTCCCGCATGAACGAACCATTTGAAAAGCCTTCTGGTTGGGAATAAAAAACGATAAAATAGATTTCGTACGTGAAACGCTGATTCTGATGTAAATGCCCGGAATTACCACGTGCCGCCTCGTGGAAGCATGTCTGATTATGTCATCTAAGCCAGCTCCAAAATACGACGACGCCAGTGTCTCATTTCATTTTTTGATAAGCTTATATTTGCCCCCAACGAGTTCCAGCTCGCCCTCACCGAGCTTCTCCCCAAGGAATTCCTGTAGCTCTTCATTACTCCAGGGGAAGCCGTCAGAGATGAGCATCTTCATCATCATGGCGATGTTATTAAGGGGCATGGCAGGGCTCGAGTTGGTCAGCATGCCCACGATGAACTGCCAGTACACCGCGCGCTTCTCTTTTTCCTTCTCGCTCATGCCAGACTTAGCTTTACGGGGGGGCGTCTGAACGGCATCCACGGGGGCGGCTGACGCTGATAGTGCGACCATGTTGGACTGTCCCGCTGACAATGATGTCTCGGTTGCGTCCGATAGCCGCTCAAGGACGACATAGCGGCCGTCGTGCTGCCTACGTAGGACCTGTTCTTTCTCCCAGAATTGAAGTGCTGCCGAGAGGAGATCTTCATCAATTTGCATCTTGATCCACAGCTCCTCAAATGTCCAGCTAGATGCGTTCTGCTCACTAAACGCATTGATAACAGCAGCTTCATAGGTACGCACCTTTTTAATAATGGTGCGATCCTCAAATTCAAGCTCTACAGTGGCTTGACCAAGATGATTGAGCCACTTGAGCTTACGAGTTGGTTTAAGATGCTCAAATATGGATGCATACGCCCTTTGCATTGTGGCAACCGCTTCAGGTAGCGCAAAATCTTCTTCACCCTCCTCTGGCCAGTAAAGTCGGGAAAGAATCTTTGCATGAATGTCCCAGGGTTGTGGTACCTTCTCATCTTGATTCCAAAAATTACGGTGAATCATACCATCGAGTCTCCGTGAATCTTGGATGTCTTTGATCATTACATCGCAAGCCTGTAATGACGACTCACCGAATCGTTTCTTGAGGAGATCAAGCACACCAACCTCTTGGTCAAAGGAAATTTGCTCTGACAGTAGCCGTTCGCCAATGATATTTTGAAATTCCTTGATAAATACTTCAGGAGATCCCAGGGCACTAATTAAAGTCCCGATGACGTCTTCTGACTTGCGGCGCTTATAGTTGGAACCAGCGTCCACCGGTGGTGGAACCCAAGTCAAGTCATCCCATTCTTCATCCTGGCGCTCTGAGCGATATTGGTCGGGGTCATAAAGCAATTCCACAAGTTCAACCAATTTCGTCTTGTAGGCTTCTGATTCAACCTCCTTAGGGGTAGACAATAAACCGGAGACGATGAGGCGCACTGTATCCTCACGTGTGCAAAGGTAGAGTTGCAAAGAGTAGGCTACACGATCGAGTAGAACACGGGAGTGGTCCAGCTTGTGAAACGTTCGTATCATGGCGATATACGTACGTAGAATCTCCAGAGTTGAACGGCCTGGATGGAGCAGACGGCTCTGCAGGGCTGCAGAGAACGCGTCGGTAAGCTGGAGTCTCCGCTGAGGGGTAGTGACGGCGAAACGGAGATCCTCGATCCCGCCCTCACTTTTGCGCCAGTTGATTACTATGTCGAACAATTCATTGATACGAAGAGTGGCAAGCCTGCCAATAGCAGTCTCCTTCCACTTCTCTACATCCCTCCAAGAGACTTCTACTCCTCCAAGTCTAGTAGTGACTTCTACGGCCAAGCGCGCATAATGGTTCTCAACCCAGTCCGAAAGTTGTAGTATACATCGAGGCTGAGTAGGTTGGTTTTGGCCAGGGAACGAATCTCTCATAGGTACGTCGTAGTTCGTTAAACCCCAGTCTCCGGCAAAGGACTCTTGCACGTACATGACCATCATGCCATCCAAAAGCTCAGCGAACAGGATTTGGAATCGCTCGCCGGCCAGCCCAACTTTGCAGAGTGAATCAATTAATTGCATCATTTCTTCTCGGGTCTGGTCCACACTGGATGTGGGTGGTTGAGGCTTCTTTCCATTCAAGACTATAGAGCTTGTAGATTTTATTCCTAGTACGGTCTTCATCATGTGGCCGAGGACCGTCCGAAGCGCAGTTACTAGGGCACTAGACATAGAATTTCCAACAATAGCATGTAGATCTCGAAGGAATTTTTGAAGTGCTAAGTCGGCTTTCTGTGTTTCCATAGGCCGCACGATCAACGATAGGCCATAAAGATACTGCCGACGCGCTGCTTCTAAGGTTCGAATACTTCCTAGGAGGACTTGTGTCTGGTCTTGATAACCATCGCATATAGCCAATAGGGGAAGTACATGGCTGACAAAATGCTGCCGCACCTGTTGTGTATGCCAAGCTAGGATATCCTCTGTATGGCTAGCCAGGGGTAGGCGTGAAGCAGGACTGACAACGTCAAGCAACGCGTTCTCGAATATGCCACCTTCTAGATCCTGCGAATTTGGAAGCGGCCCGAACGAGTCTTCCACGGTGACTGAAGGCGGCAGCGCGATTGCTGATGTAACTGTGTGCCAAGCCCTGTCGAAGCGGGTCTGGTGGGAGGCATGTGTATGTCCTGGCGAGGTCGACGACCAAGGAAGATGCGGGAACTCACCAGTGGTAGAAACAGTCCAGTTCTGGGTTGCGATTGGTTGTTGTGCCTGCTCCTGGGCCAAAGGTCCTCCAAAGGGTTGGCCCAGCTCGGCAAAACGCGTCAAGGGCGTTGAGTTTGGTGTCGGCTGCGAGAAAGAGTCAGTCGGGAAGACAGAGTGAACTGCACGCCGTTTCCGCGCGTTCCACCTCGTATCTTCAGCAGCAATGACCTCCATAGCTGCTTCTCTGCTTTGCCTAAAGCGCCAGGTGTCTTGAGTGCGGTCTGTTGATCTCGGGGGACCCTTCGTTGGCTGCGTGTGCGCAGAAGCTATTGACAGGGAAGGGAGAGCGAAGAGGCGTCAACCATCTTCTCCCGTTGCCGCGTTGTACATGAAACAGTAGTCGTCCTTCTGCCTTTAACAAGGTGACAGCTTTGATAGCGCATCACAACTTGTTGTGGTCTCTTACAGTGAGCTCGGCTGAGCCGTGTTGAGGTGTGAGTGATGTTTGAGGACGTGAAGCCCGATTGGACAAGATGCGGCAGAATACCTGCGGGCTTGGGCCAATGGAGGGGCAGAGCAACCTTTTGGGTAGGCGGTGGTTCCGCTTCAAACGCGTCTACAAGCGCTCGGCTAAGCGGGCTAGACGAGCGTCTGTAGCAGCTGAAAGCCGGGCTTCGCGTTTCGAGCGTGTATGGTTAATCTCAGCTGCCCAGATGTGCCTGCTGCCAAAATCATGGAGGGTTGTACTGCAGTATGCAAATCTTGATTGGATACCTACAATACTTGCTCGTGCATCCCCAGCTCATAGAGCGGTATTTCCACACCGGACGTATGTTTAGCTAAATAGCAGCCTAGCCAGGGAGCTTAAATCGTTAAACGGAGCCTGCAGCCTCTAAACGTGTGCCTCCTTGCCTAGCATCCCATTAGTTAGTGGTGTATAGCACAACCCTTGCTTCCTTACGCTGCCAGTTATACCTACGCATGCAGTGCTGGGACCTTCTCCAGGCCAACTGCTACTTACTGACTTAAGACTAGAAACCTGCGTGCACCCAACATATTAGCAATGCTACCTGCAGAGCGTGCTAGCATACATACATGTGGACTATGTCATCGAATTGAGACGCAATTACTTAGGTATTGGTAGAAATACGGTACTGACGTAGTGATAACTACGCAGTACGGTGTCCTACTTAGCTGGCCTAATTCTTGCTCGTTATTGCGTCTTTTATCATTTTAAATCCAAATCTCAAACCTGCATGCATGAACTTCTACGCAGAATTGTCGCATGAGGACTCCCTATAGGACGTAGGTTATAGCCATGCCGCGGTGTAAGTAAGAGCTCGGAAGCAGTTGCGTGATGACCCGAGAGAGCTGTTGTACCAAGGTGTGCGTCTCAAACCACAAGATAACCCCGCTTGCACACCAACTTCCTGTTCCGGATATCCCGCTGCATAGAGACAACGTGGTTCGGAGGTCTAGTGTAGTCCAGGCCTCGGTGGTGGTCGCCAGCCATGTGAGATTGTCGTCGGAAGGAACTGGGACTCGCGTGGCATCATGGCATGTGGTAGATCAACCAGTCATGTTGCATGTATTGCTCATTGTACTGTGAATCGCCAAAATATGCATAATGTATTTATGCCAAGAAACATTATTGTAGTAGTACCTTTTGTACGTACGTACCGCGTATGCGTTAGCTCTCTGGAAACGCAACAACATTCAATGCTACATATATATTACGTTATTCTGTATGTCCCATTCTTATTTTATTCTGGAACTTGCCCCCAATATACTTTTAATTGTATGGTGCAATGTGATACATGCAGCATCACAGGCCTGTCGAGGTAAAATTTTCACCCGCCAGATGCAAGGCCCAAAGGTAGTTAGTAGTGACTCGATGTCTTCAACAGCGCTATAAACGCCATGCATATGCTGCACAATAAGTGTGAGACATATGTAGGGCTGACTAAAGCTTTGTACAAGCTGAAGCAGCCTCCTATGACGCGCTTAGAGCTGGATTTTGAGATCATCGATAGAGTAGCACTGATGGCAAGAGAAGAGCTACCGTTTGTTAAAAAGAGAATCAGCCCTCATAATCCTGGTACTTGCTTCGTCTGCCGTGCCCGACGTTGTATTCGTGTGCGTAAGACAAACCATGATCATGGGACGAGTATCGTGGTCTTTTGGTAGTTTTAGCAGAATTTTGGCTCGATATATTCACCCGCTGGCAGCCTGCATGGGAAAGCAGGCAGGTATGCATTTCAGGCGTATAAGATTAATAACAGATTGCCAGCAGTGCGACATGCTGATGATACCTACGTTCAAATTTCTGTGTGGTGATGTATTCCGCCGCTCTTCTCCAAAGGAAATGGTGGCACTGTAGTAGCAGTAAGCGCAGTCGGAGTCTAGCGACAGCCAGCAGGCAGGTTGGATACAAGAGGTTTGAGGTCAGTATCATTGACTACCTACTTAAGCAGGACCATATGAATTAAAGGATATTTAGTGTAAGTAGGTGCAGTGAAGGGGCGAGATGGCATTCCTATTCGCTCTGGAATTTGCTATCCCAGGCCTTATTCTAGAACCAGGCATATATATCTACGTAGTAATCGTATCGAAGTGTTTCATCAACGCATAACAGGAACAAACTTTCCGTTGGAGAGTGGAAGAGCACATTTTCTTGCTTAGATAACATTTTCAGCCTTGACATTGGACCGCATCACATACACAAATCTTCTTGGCAGCAGTGCTAGACTGCAGTACAAAAGTTCCTAGCCGCTGCTTGGGCTGTGCTCGGTTCGTGTTTGTATTGGATAATGAGCGTTCGTCTCAAGAGAGCCAGTCATACATGCTTGCCGCGCTGACTGTGGCAGATGCACAACGATCAGCAAAGACTCAAGGCAGCGACGCGCGTGTAATGTTCTACATAGTGTAATGGCGGGTTGATAGGTTAGTGAACTGGCGGGATTACAGGGTCTTTGTCATGTTACAAGGAGGCGTTCTGCAGGCAACTGTGCTCAAATAAGCGATCACGGCGGCAAATGGGCTGGATGCCCGCCTGCGGCACAGCAGCAGAGGTCGCCGAGAGCGAAGCCGAAAAGTACCACGCAGTCGCGACAATTGCGCGATCGACATCCGCCATTCCCCCCCTCAACTCAGGACACTATCCAGGATAAGTCAAGGCAGGTGAGGTTCCGTAGCATCCTTTCCGCGATGAGGCAGGCTCTGCTCAGAAAGCGACAAGGACACTCCGCAAGTGGAGATTTGCAACTTGAAGTGTGATTTGAAGTCTTAGAGTCTGTCTCTCAGACGCGTAGTGGAGTGAATGCTTCCATTTCGGGACCGATCTATCTAGTGCAATCACCAAGATAAACTCCGAGCAGGGCCGGGGGGACAGACATGAAATTGACGAAACGTAGATACCTAGGTTGATTGGAGTAAGGCGACATTGACTAGAATGAGGGTTTGACGGCGGCCAAGGGGCATTCAGGGTCCTCCCCTTCACGCTTCACGCTTCACCCTTTCACATGCACCATGGAGGCCGGTCTGTATCGAATGGCTACCTCCTGTAGGCCATCTACCGTACCTGCCTATCTGCTGGGCTATGCCGCGGTACGTCCGGATAGTAATAGCGCACGGAGAAGTCGAGATCATATCATGGTGTCCAGGGGGGAGAGGGGGAGCGTTGACAGCGGTACCGGCGCGGCGTCGTCGTCGTCGTAGTAGTCGTCGAGACACGCACACGTGGAGAAGATGGGACAGATCCGCGCCGACATTTCAAATTGCATCTCCCAGTGGCCTGTTCGCGAGATGTCGGGTCAAGCAGAAGCCGGCAGCCACCTAATTGCGCAGACCTATAATGTGCAGAAAAGGCGACGATGGCAATGGATGTACCTACATGACACGCGCAGTAATAGTACATACTACTCCTCAGTCAGGTTAGGGTTGCAGAGATCGCGCCGTCGAGCGGAGATGGGGTGGAGGGCTGGGCGACCAGAAGTATACACCCAAGGTTAGGAGGTTAGGAGGTTCGGGTTGGCGGCTCCGACTCTTCACGCTACACACGCCCGCAAGAATCAACGTCCCCCGTGGAGTTGAGGGCGGTGTACGTAATAATTAAGAGTTACCATCAATCTGGGCGTGGTGGAGCAAGGGGTCTCTACAGTACATAAGGTACCGGTATTGCACATTCTGAGAGAGTACATAGGTAGTACATAGTACATAAAATAGAGCAGCTGTTCCAGTATTGTGCATTTCTGGGTACGCAGCACACTGTGCACCGGTGTCTCCGGTGCTGTAATTTCAAAGTGGCCGGGTTCTCTGTATGTACGCAGCATGTAGCTGGGTAATAAGACCCCATCAGTCACCCCCGCAGCCCAATCTGGTAATTGTGTGGGCAAAGTGTGGGGGAGCAACGTCTTCATTCCAGCAACTCTTACTGTTGCAGCGTGCACAGTACCTGCACCTAAAGTCCACTACACTACACTACATCGATTGTTGGGTCTTTTTGAGCCAAAATTAGTCTGCTTCGAATTGTGTCATGGTGTAATGTACGTTGGGTGGTTTGCAGTAGCTTGTGCTGTTTTATCTGTGAGCAGTTCGATTTGGCCTTGTTTACTACTACCAACTACTACTACGTACGTAAGTAGTATGTAAGGTAATTGTTGGTTTGTATACACAGCAGGGGTTTTTTGCACGCTACTTTCTCCGGGGTTAGGATTGTTAACTCGGGTACTTGACCCGATAGTTTCTTAAGACGACCTAGGTATATATCTGGCTAGCTTCTAACTCTCGGGAAACTAGTTGAGCTCTTGTTGAAACAACTAATAAAGGGCCTTGGTTTTTGCGGCATCATGTTTTGATATTGGGGCATCACCTTAAACCTATTTTGGTATAAGTCCATTATATGTCTCTACACCCCTATATTTCCTATAGAAAATGGGATAGTCTGAGATACCTTGTGGACACCGATAAAAACGACGGTTAGGCCTGCTTTTTATAGTGTTTGGGTGTAAGCTGGGGTGCACCTGGTAAACACACCTAGGTACAAAAAGTTAGCTGTAAACTCTACTTAATTGAAGGTACTTACCAGTGTAACAATAGATATTGTTGGTCAATGAAAGGTGGAAGGTTTGGATAGAAGGTGCTAATTGGTAGTTAAATAAAGGTACGCTATATTATAGCAGTGTTAGCAGGTAAGGTGCATTATATTATAGTGGTTTTAGTGGGTTAGGGCGCTATATTATAGTGATGCAAGTGGAGTCCCTGTTTGTTTTTGATATGACCTTGGTTAATACTTGTAGGTACTCCATAGGACATCAAAATAGGCTTAGTTTGTATGCAAAAAAGAGGAGGTGTGGGGTACCGGGCGGTATTTATGGGGGGGTTGCCATGTTGGGTTTAGGGTGATGCCCCGATATCAAAACGTGATGCCGCAAAAACCGAGGCCCTAATAAAGCCATTTCACAAGTAGATCCGCAATATAGAGTATTTAAAGCTCGATTCACTTCCGGGTTTTCCTCTTGCTTAACCCCTGGTTTTGTATTAAGCTAACATTCCGGATCCTAGAAGAGGTATACATTAGTGCACGTAGTAGCGTATATAATATGGACACTACCTACTTAGTCCCTTCTCCGCATTGCAGATTTGCCTGCAGCATAACCAGACTTAGTCAGTAAGTCGTATGTTGTGTCCCATGTTGCGTCCCATGTCAGTAGGGGTCTTTCTGCGTCTAGGCATTCATTCTCAGTAGATTGAGCGACATGGCATGGTAAGGCGTTATGTAAACTACACTTTATACCAAATATACGTTCCGTGCATGAATCGGTAACTGTCATGGCGAAAAGGACCTCTAGTGAGAAGTGGTATATCGTGATTTTTGTCCTACAGTATCTTACGCATATTAACTGTTAGGTCACTAGCAAGTTAGCCGAGATAATGTTAACGGTTTCTTTTTAGCCTAAAACATACAACTTACAGTGCGAGAAACAAATTTGGAGTTTTGATTCAAGGCTCTACTTAGTCGTGTATAACATACTACTGTGATAATAATAGGGAAAACCTCGCGAAAACAGTTACTTACCTGCTTAGATACGGAGCATATACTTCAGATACCTATATGGCGAGATGAGTGCGATCTAATAGGCCATGACGACCCCTGCAGTAGATAACGCAATCACAGCCATCAAATAACCAGGTACTTACGACTGGTAATCTGTGCAAGGTGCTTAGTGCATATGCTTGGCGGGCCATCCTTATCTTGACTCTGAAGTAGGAGTTATACTGTACAAAAAGATCTTTTGCGTAGCGTGATAAGCTAGCTATCAGTATTTGTGATCGAGTTTCATCGTTTCATGGCGACGACAAGGCTACCAACTAAAGTATTGACTATACTAGTTGAATTGATATTTGCCGGCCGCGCCGCACCTCCGATCCTGATTGACACAATCTACCGTATGCCGAAGGAGCCTTCTGGGCTGGATCCTGCCGCTCGATAGATAGCGGTTTGAGGCTTATCGGGATGGGAAGAGCTGATCAGCCGCTGATAAGCTACGCAGTATGAGGAGATGACGGCTACATGATCAGCCAGTTTCATCTTGGATAAGCAGGTACGGCGCACCAGACAGCATTATCGATTGTATGTCGTGTAAGTATGATTCAGTACATATCCCGGTGCCAATCTGTACGGCTGCATCACAGTATACCTTACAGACATACATACATGGGTGGGTAGAAAAACACACAGCAATAACCATCAAGGTTGATTCTTTTGTTGGTGCTAATCAAATCATGGTTGTCGAGTTCCGGGATCATGGGTGTAAAGATTTTGTCCAAGCTTCAATTCCAGGGCCATGATACTGGTTCGTTCCAGGCACAGACTAGGGTCCAACGGACCAAAAGGTTAAATAGGTACCTGGGCTCCGGAATAACGGTAGCTACCCAGGAGCTCACCAATGAAGAAGAGGTGAGCCCAGAGGCTTGGGTCCTTACGCAGTGTGTAACGCTATACCCCCAATACATATAGGTAGATACAGCACTAAATCTGTAACGTGCTGCCTGGAAAAAGATGAACCCCGAAGTCCGCGATGCAAGTTATTTCAAGTGCATGTTTAGTAACGGACTCGTATCCTGCACTACTTGTGTACCTGTAGACGAAGCATTTCGAAACCCGCTAAGATATTGCGAGGTTCATTTTTAGAGTGGCGCAAGTGATGACAATGGGAGACATTCCATCACATTGTTTACACTACTTACTTAAATTCTCTCCCATCAATCAAACCGCAATAATGCGGATGCGAGCCGGATGCGAGTAGTAATGCGAAGATAGCAGGTACGCTAAACGAGACGCATGGCCATTTTTAGTGCAAATTCGCCTTGGTCTTGCCCCGATTAGTTAAGCGTAGAGGCTGTTACTATTTCCGGATCCAGTGAGAGAATACGCACTGTATATCACACTGTCATTGGCCATACGCGAATTCAGCCCGGCCCATGTACTTTTTGTGTAGGCACAACGCATATTGTTGTACAATATCTACATGCATTGTTGTGAGCTACATTACTGTGTACGCAGTATATCGAAATGGCCGATGCATTCTCCAAGTTCCATTTCCGCATTACAGTACTCAGGTAGTAAACTGAGATAGTAACCTACACTTGTACGGAACTACAAGTATAACGTCCCACGTATTAGGGAGCTTTTGGGACCTGATGTCCTTGCTTTACCGAGAATGTGAGCTTCTTAAAGGGTTCTATTTTACAGTATTGTAGTGTGTGCTCATAGCCTTCCCTCCGCCCGATGACCAGAGCCAATTTGACCCGTCAAAGACAGTTTTCTACTACCGAGGAGATGAGAGTGTACGGCTAGCTATCCTATCATGTGACTCGCTCCATTGAAAACACTCCTGCGAATCTGATGAGACTACGCAATACGGAGTACTCAGTAGCACTAACGGGATGGTGGTTGGCCCGCTCGCATTATCCTTGTTTCTGGTGTAGTGTACTGTGCACTACTGTGCTGTGCTGATGCGCGTGGCCTGACTTGGAAAAGCCTTGTGCATCCCCGCTGCGCAAGGGGCAAACCTGATGTCTGTATATGTATGTGTAGGCGTTCGTCGAGCAATTAACTAACAGGGGTTCCGGCCGTTGCGGGCTCACTCCCCAGCCTCAGTACAAATCAGTAGTACTGTAGTGGAGTAATACGTGTCTGTATGCTGTCTGTACTACGTACTTAGGTAGTGAGACTGTGACTGGTAACTAGTGACAGGGTTTCCTAATCTGGCAGTTCAGTGTTAGCTAAGTACCCTCCCTAGATAGTCGTAGCATCTTCCACGAGAATATTCCGTGGCTTGATTCCGTCAGACAACTCTTAGCTTTGGGATACACAATTCATCACGATGAGAGACTCAAAACATCATGTAATACAAGATAATGCCTTTTTTTCAGTACCATTCTACATACAGCTATAGACAGTCGAGTTGCAACTCAAGAAGCGAAAGGTGGGGTATATGAATATCAATAGCCGCAAACCACATCTACTCCTTCTTCCATGTGTCATCCGTATAGCCATTCGCCTTGGTTCAAATAAACATGCCACGTCACTTAAGCCCAGCCGCTGTTTTAACGACCATAGCTGTCCCGAGTTAAATCATCCATTGCGCCAATAACTGCCTCGTCGTATAAAAGCATCGCCCCATAAAACCGGTATCGTAAAAAAAAAAGAGCAATCCAGAGAATCGAATGTGAACGTAGTTGTACATAAGTATGAATGTGTTTTTATGAGTTGCGTCTTTGTTTGCACTTGTCGTGTAGTAAGTGACCGTTGCGTGCCTGCCATCTCTATTAGTTTTCAAATTCAGCTTCTATAATCCCTAACTTATGAACCTACCGTGGTCCTTGTAAACTCAGCACCGCAATTGGGGCAGCTGGCCTTGGCTGCTTGGCCAGACTTTTCCCGTTGATGTCGTAGGAGGTTGCTGAAAGTAGAGAACTGCCTCCCATTGCATCCATGCTCCCAACACTGAGGTTTAGGTCTGCTCTGTACAACTCGAACATGCCCGGTTTCGGCTCCTGATGGGTTTCCAGAGGGAAGAACTGGTGGCTGCACAGAGTACATCATTCCAGACTCAGACATAGACGAAGCTCGGCTGCTACAGCATTCAGTCAGAATATACCTGGCGAGGCAGAAACAGACAACATACCTGTACTGAGAAGAAAGACTGTGGTGTGAAGGTGGCGGCGGATACCCAGCTTGGTAGTTCATGCTCATATAGTCGTTTGAAGGTCTTTTTCGGCATGTTAGCACACTCACTCATATACTGTTTAGGAAAACAACCTACAGAGGTGAATAATGAGGAGTGAACATTTGTGAATTGCCATGATCTGGCAGAGGAGACGTTGAATACGAAGGCATATAAGACGGCCCAACTGTAGTAACTGGTTCGGCTAGAAGAGATATCTGAGACGGCGCAGTCGTGTATATCGGCATGGGTGAAGCAGAAGAAAACTCGTGCATTGTTACAGGCGGAGATTGTGCGGCCGGGGGGTATGAGTTGTTACTCATACCACGACGAACTCTAACCGATGTCTTCGAATCTCTTCTTGCTTGATCACGTTGTCGTTTTAGCTCGCGTTGCTCTGGCGTTAAGATTGGTCGAGGTGGGCTTGATGTCAAAGACCTTGAGCCACTTGGAGGTGGAGTTAAACTGCTGATATCCGAGCCATGGCCAACACTAGATATGTCATGGGACAGTATTTCAGGGCTCGATTCGAGACCAGGAAGATCTGAGGGTGAATCTTGCATGAGTGCTAGTCCTGAGCTAAAATTTCGGAGTAGTGACGTACTGTGCCATGAGTACGTTGAGCGCGGGACACCCAAGTCCATCCTCGGATCAAATGATACTGCGACGGCGCTACGCATGGCGCGGTTAGTCTAGAGAAATTCCCTTTAGAGCTAGATGGACTAACCTCATGGTTGGTCTTCTTATTGGAGGCGGAATAGATCTAGCAAGTTCCTGACTTTCTTCCTCTTGTCTAACTGATGTTATGCCCTGAGATTGCGCTCGGTCGCCACTCGATCCAATATCAAAGTCGCCACGGCCGTTTTCCAAGAGAGACGAATTCAAGCCTATATCAACGGGATGACTTGTTACGCCCTGGGAATAAGGAGGGTTCTGAGATGATATATTGATCTTGTGTGATGATAGTTCCTGGTCGTAATAAACGTGAGACCGGCTTGGCGAATCGACGGGGCGTATGAGTGGCCTCTCTACCACCAAGTCTGCACAACTAATGTCTGATCTGGGCGGGAGTGAGTTAGAGCGCTCAACGTGTGTAGACCGAAAGGAATCCATTGTGAAGCAGAGACGAGAAAAATCGAGAGAAAAGCGAGGCAAACGTACGGTTGCTCCGGGTTGATAGGTATCTGTGGTTAGAGCTCGAGCCAGCTAGGTAAGTCGAGATATATATGAGGAACGTAAGCACAGGCAGTGACTAAAGCGAAGCGTCCTCCTCCGATGATATTTGAGCGCGAGAGATCTAGAAGTAAAAGTACGTTTCAAGACTATGTTTGGCACGATGTCTCTCAGCCTCAACTCAACAAGCCGTAAGCCTGTCAGGGACTGGGGAAGTTGTAGACTTATAAGTAAAATGTATGATTATTGGGGCAGTACAATGGTGGAGAGGCATCGACCCTTCGTAAGTGTCGACATGGGGGTAGGACGCCGCCTGTGCCACGCTTTTTGGAAACAAGTGTACATCAAATACATTCGCTCTCACCCCAGTCGAAGCCATCTAAGTAAGAGGGGTGGGTACGAGACTACGCTAGGTACATGCTTGGTTTGAGGTAACGAGATAGGTGTATGTAGGTAGGGGTAAGCAAAAGGTGGTGTGTGTGGGTGGCACCAAGTCGACACTACTGCGTAGCTATCTTAGTAGCTCTCTTGTGTTAGCCAAGCGATGGTGACATGATCATCAAGCTACTGCACACGGCGTCCAAATAAAAGGCACTCTCATCAGTCGTAGTTGGCACAGGAGCAATAACGAGCCAGGCTGTACGAGACTGTACCTCCCTCTCGCCGCCGAGACGGACGACGAGAGGATGCTGGAGAGGCCCGAAGAGCCAGAGCCAGCACGGTCTTGCGAAGTGTACGCTTGCTGACATGCTGTTGACAGCCATTGAGACATGGTACAGTAGTACACATACTCAGTACATATACTTCAGGGAATCAGAATAGTACTAGCTGCCCAGGTACCAGGAGGAAGAAACAAAGCTGCACAGTAAAAATACCTCGTCGTATGCCGTGCCTGTGGACTGGGGGTGGCCTGGTCTGTCTAACGAGCCCTCGTCGAGATGCAGATTGTTGACCACATCAGGCTGGGTGGGTAAATAACCCAGCGACAAGGGACTTACGCAGTACACTAGTACCAGCGGCCGGCAAGGCCCATGCCTGGTTCCTAGCATTCCCGCCCTGGGGGGTACGTGAATCCAACCGGAACGTGGGTATGGAGTGAGAGTTGTGCAACAAATGCATGGTCGAGGGAAGAGAGAGATGACGGAAAAGGGGGGGATACAGGATACAGTCCCAGTAGGCTGGGGGGTTATTTGTGAAGGAGACTAGCCGCAAATGGACAAGTAGAGTCAGTCACTAAACTGCTTGGCGGTACCGCTGCAATGTACTTAGGTGGTACCACAGACAGGCCGGTGTGGGGCATGTCACTTGTCAGCCATGTGTACAGTCCTCTCACCTGCTTATACTCCCGACGTTGCATTGGCAGGCAGGTATGGCAAGATTGTGCATTACAAGTAATTGAACCCGTGCTTGCACTTAAAGGTAGACGGAAATGATAATGCTAATAGCTGTTGTTGTTTATGTTTCGGCTGGGCAAGTACTTGGGAAGTAGCAATGATACTCTGCTGCAAACGGCCTATATTACATGAATCTCGCTATACGGTTACAGCATAAAGCTATCTCATATAGGTGTTCATGACTACACTATGCATTCTTAAGTGCCCTACTTAGGTTAAGCAACTTATATTAAGTCCAAGCTATATCTAAAACGACTAGGTCCCAGGGGTGTTAAGCCCTATATAATAATAGTGTAGTTGTTTAAAAACGAAATCGTTTCTAAACGCTCTAAAGCTAGAAATAGAGATGAAACGGGGAGGCCTATGTGTACTCAGCACCAGCATTCTTTTTCTATAGCGTGTATTTGTGACTGTTTCCCTTAATACATGCTTTGGCACCGGGTTATTGTAATTCTACTGTTAGAAGGGAAAGAAGTCGAAAGGAATGATAATTTCATCGCAAGCTTACTAAGACGACTAAAAGCAACATGTAAATTCTCCTTAAGCCTAATAACTGCTTGGGTCTTTTTAATTTGGTTTTCATAGACCTCATCCGTCATTAATAGCTTTAGAAGAACCGTCGGGCTACTTGAGTGCATTGTTAAACCATGTATCTCATGGTAAAGATATGAGAGAAAGAGAGAGAAAAAGAAAAGAAAAAGCTAAAAGACCAGCCAGCCAGCAACATGTCACGTACAGAGATTTCTACCACGATTAAGAGTTGGTAAGATGTAGGGAGTTTTTCTATCTAAAAAAAAGGCCAACTGCCAAAGGGCTGGGGCTCACGGCTGACTCAGCGAACATAAAGTTCCGCAGCGCTTCTATAACCAAGCGCCGCGTCTAATTAATCGCCCACCTCATACAGCCTGTTTTTAAATTGCTTACAGACCCATCCTAAGGTGCTGATGCTATCGTGAGAATCCAAAACATGCTAAATAGAGCGTTTCGATATCCAATTCAATCCAGCTAGACCTATACTTGGTTGAGTAAGGGTGCTACTAGTATACGTGTAGCGTCCATGTACACTAGGTAGGTCGGCGGGACCGCTAATTTTCGCGATAAAAGACCATACTTGGTATACTAAGCTAATTAGTTAGCACGCGCCTGCATTGCCATCCGTATTCGTTACTAATCACCACTACTCTGACTCGATAATTTGACTACGGCAACGCTAGGTACTCGAACCGCTCCAGGCCTGAATCTCATTGAGGAAATGTATGCTGGAATGATGATGCTGGGGGGAACATTACTGCCAATCACATGTGGCCCGTATCAGCGAAATACACTACACTACTACTATGTATCTTTAGATATCAAAAATTCTGCGGGCAACGCGCAACCTAGAAGGCCATTGTGATTCTGGTTCCCCATTGTCTCCATCAACCCATAAACTCTAGCATCTTGTCTTGAGACAGCTGTTGTTGCAAATAAGGTACAGCATCATTTCTCGTGCACAGTAAGGCACACGCGAGAACGCCTAACTGATGCAACCCCACAGCATCTGATATCGACGTCTCGATCAGAGTAAAGAGGCGTGCCTTGCCTCTCCCGGTAGTAAGTACACCTAACTTGGTGTGCTCCCCATCCCGGTAAAGACACCAAGTGGGCTCCGTCTTCTTAGAATCGGGACCGCCAAACTCGCCGCCATGAGATCCACCCAATATCAGCACCGTCCACATATACTTGACGAGATCTACTGTAACCCCAGTCCCACTTGTCACAGAGTTGCAGTGTACTGAGATTGGGATTCTATTTTAGGATACAAGATCATTAGGCGGGAGACTGACTGACTGAATTCCATTTTTGGCAGACGATAATACGGTTCAGGTCCAAAGAATTCATATCGCGTTGTTGAATATGTTGTACAGCTGGATAATACAAACTTCTGATATCACGATTTCTCACACAAGTAGCCGTATGCCATAACATTGCGTCATCCCGCTGTATTAGTACGCCGCCAGTTGACGCTCCATACCTGTGCCACATGAAGATGCGTAGGGTTGCGCCATACGTCTAACATGGACATATCTCTACGCCACCTGTTTTAGCACCTACGTATTGCGTAGCATAAGTATAACTTTGTTGAGTTTCTACGATTCAAGCCGCACCAAGCATCATAAGCAGGGCTAGTGTATGAGGACTTGTTACTAAGTATAACCGTACTGCGTAGTTGGGACCGTTACAGCACTAATTATCACGGGACCGAAGGGGATCTCGTTTACGTCTACATATAGTCTAGCCATCACTTGGGCTCATGTGTACCCCATGTCTCAACTTAAGTATGCTATAATAGGTGACGATATATCTTCAGCTCTATCTAATGGATAAGACTGTGAGTGGGTTTGTGGGCACTCTCCACAGCCTTTGTGACGATCTCTACATAAACGCATCAAGTCAAGCTGTAGCTCTTGAGGCCACAACGAATCTAATTTTACTACTGTGCGATGCGAAAGCGTTGGTCGGTGTGATTGGGTTTGGAACCAATTAGGTATACCTTGACAGTATCCTAGCAGACTTGGTACACTCCAGGCGTGGAAGAAGTACCATGCTTGATTAAAAAGGATACATCATGATCTCTAGTCTCAATGTGGCAGGCGTATTCTCCTAGGATACCCACTAACTGCCTAACTTAGGTAGACTAAATACACTATACCAGTACTGGGTCTAGTTCCTAATAATAGCAATGTCTACACTCCACTACCTACCTACCGACTTTCTTCGTTACAAGCAATACAGCTGTAATAACAGCAGTCTTCCAACTTTGCAGAGACCGAAGCAGATGCCGCAACTACACAATTACATTTACAGCACGTTAGAATTATAGGCAATTCACGCTCCCTCTCCGAGACTACCTGTTCACAGAATTGCTTCTTGTTCCGCTCGTATGCGTAGGTTGAGAAGATCGACGATCTCCCGGGACAACCTGTGAAGTCATCGGTAGCTGATTGCGCAAGCGAAGCTACACATAGTTTTTCTAGAAACCCTCTGGAACTTCTCACGAAGCCTCGTAGTTCAGCCCATAGCGACCAGGGTACAGGCTCAACATTACCTCACCACCACTCAGTATCCAGCCTGAACGCCAGAGAGTGAGCAGTGACGAAAGCGTCGCCGACGGGGGAGAGCGGTTGGTCCCCGAGTCTCGGCCCCGCTAACGCACCAATGAGCCATGCGATGCACGCGTGCACCACGTTAAGAACAAGACACGACACTTATTCTGTACACATACTGGTATGTACCGCAGTGTCCACCATGATAGCATACACGTGCTTGTAGACTGGCTGTTGGAACCTCTTCCCCTGCAGGCCATATGGTGGCCGGCCAGTGACCAGCCACCAGGGCTTGCCGTAGCCAGGTGGGTTGCAGGCAATCTGCAGCACAAGATCTATGAATGGGTACAAGGAGAGACTCCTGCATATCTCACCCTGCACGCCCATGGGCTTGAAACACAGCGTATGCCACCACTGGTTTATCGCAAACGGCAATGCCGTACCTGCTATGTAGCAGTGTGGGAGATGAGTGCGGGGTGGTAGAGTTGTAGTGCGCCTACACCTTGAAGGGTAGCACCACGACTGGAGACCTTTACCTATACATAGGTACTACCTATCTAGTGTACTTACCTCGAGGCAGGTATATCATAACAGGTAGCTACACAAGGTACCTCCACTGCATCTGGTGTACTGAATTCGGTGCCAGCTAACTAGGTACCTACCGGCTGAGGTATCTATCTATCCAGAACCCATTGCCCGCGGTCTGTCAAACTTACCAGGAACGGAACCCATGTGCACAATTGCTAGACAGTATGCATAGATCTCAGCAACGGCTTAAACGGCCAGATTTTGGTCAATTGCACGGGCCAAGCTCGTGCACACCTGGCTGTTTAGGACAGCGGGAGCTTGTAGCTTAAACCAACCCGCTACCATCGCGCTGGTGTAGTGTAGCTAGCCTACCCTGCCTATACTAGCATCCCGGCAACGTCTGGAGAACGGTACCTACATGCCTACCTACCGTATGTAGTGTACCGAGAATACGCAGTATATACAGTATATACAGTATATACGTAGTGGTATATGTCATGATGTATTGGGGATATGGCACGATCCAGCGGGCTCGGAACCGACACTGTACTGTACCTACCATTACAACAGCAAATCGCCTAGCCAACCTGAAATGAAATTCCCAAAAGATGCCCCATCTGACTGGCTGGCTGGTGCTCGACTGCACCCGCGTTTTCTCTCGTTTCATTCTATTTCTGCATCTCCGGGGCGGGAGGCACAGCCTTACCTTGTCAGGCAGTTGGCGCGATTCCGGGCCATGCCACTGTTTGGTCAATACACTACCCATACTACACTACACCACATACGCATACGCATACGCTACAGTGGTATGTTAGTCCACGGCAATAGCACCGTACCTACGTATATGTGTAGTGGACAATGCTAATCGACAGTCCTCATAGAGTACTGTATGTACGTCTAACGGACATGGCCGTCGAACCAACGACTCGGCCGAGTTTTGTTTCGCATCAAGATCTGCATAGTTATATGTAACTAATACACCAAGTACGGTGTATTGCGTAGCATACGCTGCGGAGAGAGCTGGGCTCGACGAGGCGTATCTGCCAGGTACATATTTTCGGTAATGTCTTCCTTTTCCGAATTAGCAGACGGGGTTTCCAGCGGAGCTTTCCTACATAATTATGTCTGATAATACGCAGTAATGTAGGTATCGTGGGTCGATATGAAATCTTTTGTGCGCAGTAGTACAAGATGCTACCATGGTTCTTGCCTTCTCATGAAGACGTTGGTCGGTAATAAATCGCGCGAGCTGATATCCCGGCCGGACCCCTGTATACATCGACTCGGTTACGTTTGGCAGAATCTGACTACGGCTGATCAGTAAGTGCAGTAGGTACTTACACTCACTAAACTAGGTAAAACACTCCTGTGCTGTGGTCGCACTACGCAGTAAGTAGCTATCTAGGTTGGAAGCAGCCTCATCGAGCAAACACCACGTCGACCTACCAACGGTAAGTATGTATGGCGGATAATGTCTCCAGGCATCTGTCCAGTTCTCGGTCCGCGTCCATAAGCTTTTGCTCAAAACATTCTGCAAGTTGCTTTCTTGATAAGACGTACAGAACCGTATACACCTAGCTTAGAAGCATCTTCGAGCATGGTGACTATCGCCATCTCAGCACCAATTGCCGCGAACCCAGGAATAAAACGGCGAATTCGATACGCCTGCCAACATGCCGAGTTTGTCACCGAGAAACAAAAATGCCAAACACCGGAAGAGGCTTGCTGCACCACCGCTGTGTTCGAGATCTGACGGGTAGCCGACCCCCCTCAACCAACAAACCCGAGATTATGCACGCAGCCGCAGTCTCGTTCCGTTACCTGACATCTATGTCATAGTATACAAGGCAGAAACATCTGTTGTTACTAGAGAGTAGTGTACTCTGCAGCACATTACATTACGTGGGGGGTGTGTGGTGTTCGCAATATGATGCTCAAAAGATGCCGGCCCTCCTTGGCTTAGAGAAAAGCGTCATGTACAGGACAATACAGGCAACGCCGGCTCGAACCACAGGACACCGTTCTACGCGGGTTTACGGCACAGCAAGCGCTGGTCTGTTGCGAGGTAACCATTCGTTGTGTTTGTGTCACACACTCAGAACATACCTACATATTGCGTACATAGTAAGTATGCGTATGGAGTGTGTGCTCTCTCCTCTACTCGCATACCTACTTGTATGTACCTAGTCCTGCATACGCACCCATGACCGTTACGAGGCTGCAATTGGCTCGGGTGGTGCTACTTATGCACTTTTCCCCTTCTTCCGTAATTCTACAGCAACTCGATGTCCTAAGCAGGTTTCAACGTTCGTGGTTGGGCAGGGGACTTTTGGAGAAATACTTGAATGGTCCATTAGACGCTTGATGCTTGTCTGCCATGCCTTGTCAATCCATGACCATGAACCTCCATCCCCTCACGCTCGCAGCTTTTAAATTGATATGCACACCGACTCGTCTTGCAGCCAACAGAGGATAGCTACCGCGAATACAGCAGTGAATTCGGCGGGCCAGATCTTCCAAAAGTTCGGGCACCCATTACAAGGTAGCGTTGTCATACAGAGAGCGATTATTAGACCGTTGTGGGGAAAGCCGCCATCCGTGCGACCATTATGGAAACCTATCATCATGACAGTACGCAGTATTCCGAAGGCAAGGCTTCAACACCATGCCGCCTTTCTTAGTACGCTTCAATGCCTCGTCAGACAGCCCAGGCCGCGACGACGGATAGTTGTACAGTCGATTGCGCTTACAGGGCCGGTCTCGGATATATCGTCGGGATGACAAGGAGATTACTCTCGAACTCTTTTACGGCAATTAGTGAGTTCTGCCTTGCAGTCAATGATCTTCGTCATCACTGCGCTGCAAGTAGCAAATTCTTCGCCAAGGGTGCACCTAGACCGGGGTCGCCTTACCGGAAGCAAGTAAACCGTCGCCCTGTTTCAGTGCTCTGATAAAGGTGTAGGCAGCACATGAAGCTGAACAGTCGGGACTCCAGAACCCTGTCTCTTCAAGATCGTCATGAAGCCTTCCATTGGCTCCGATGAGTTGTTTCTCCGCAAAGCTGCCGTTACTACAGATATAGTGTACATGTGCATTTCGCATGCTGCCCTGACACCTCTATCACGAAGAGTTTAAATAGCTATCCGATGCCATCACCACTGTGTTGTAGTCGGTTCTTCAATTGACATTACGTCACAATATGCTGTACTATGACTCCAAACATCCGATCACATTCGCAAAGCGAACGGTCCCTACATTCTACCGCATCAAGCCATGTTTGCGAAGAAGCCGTCATCGAAAACAGATTCCAGGCTTCAGGGTTGTGATGCTATTGATAGTAACATGGTCCACAAAAAATCTCGCTTCTATGATTCGTGCCATCTGGCCAGCTGAGCAAAACGAGGCACCGCTATTGGCGATCATCGAATTGACGAGGTTGCCCGTCATCTGATGTAACCGCGCCGCAGTCAAGCTGTACCATATTAGGTATACTGGTACAACACTACTGCACCATCTGCTAAGTCCGCAAATAACAACTCCTGAAACACGGCTTGCCACTCGACCACCATCGTTGGGAGTGCAGGAGATAAGTGCTTGGCGGTTCCCACCCTATGGCAAAACAGGCCTCTGAACAGGCCACCTCTGGCGTCATCTCCTGGTCTTTCTCCATGTCTGGCTCAAGCTAAGAACCATGTAACGCTATGCACTGGTACGGGACACAATTGGGCAAACAACCCCAGCATTTGACCTTATTGCTCCTCGCCGTCGATCGTCCGCTCTAAGCGAATCCAAATGATGCGTAACACCACCTACCCCAGCTTGCCTCTCGCGTGTTCGGATTATTTCAGGCAGAAATACCTAATCAAGGTGCACCAATAGAACTGTTACCTATCAGAAGTGTTACCAACATGTTATCACCCGAAGACTATCATGTTTTATCTACCATTACTAACTACCAACATGCATAAGATATATATGTATACATTCAGCATGACCAATTTTATCTATAAAACTCCATACAGAAATAGCTGCGAAGCCCAATCATGTTACGCAGTCTTCGACCATTTACTTATTATCATAAGTTCGTACGATCTAACTCTACGCCTATTTCCAACGTCAGTGCCACTCGACAATTCGTCCGGTTTGTCGGCGCAACACGCCGTAACTCGCATACCACACACCAAGATGCCGGTAGTCCTACTGCCAGGTCTTTATGGGCAAGGTAGCTAATCATTAGTCCCGGGTCCTTCGGTACTGTTCGCAGTTCCCAAACCAATAGGGGAGTAGCCGTGTTGTTGAGGGCGGACGCTCTGAGCAGTCCATCGCTCTACTAAATCCGATAAACCTGCTTCGCTTCACACCATTACTTGATAATTCGTAGATACACACTTGTATGTATCAGGCAAGGTGTTTTAGGAGCCGGATATGTACTAACATTACCGACATTACCTATGATCACATCGTTTATGCTATATGACCGGCAATCTAACTAAGAAGCACTGGGACTTCACAAGGCTTTCCTTGCCGCGCACCCACAACCAGCTCTTTGGAGCTCATTGAATTACTTAATGCACGTATACCGCGTAACTAGCTCCCTTAACGTAGTACAAACCGCACATGGATCATTTGGTAACTAACGCAACGACTTTGTCTCACTTCAATTAAAGTTGATAGCATTTTTGCTTTATGTCGCTTAGGAGAAATAGTTATAGATTGCTCGCTTATCGGGCGAATTGCAGTCATTGAAGCTCCGACTAATACCTCTACGACTACCAGGGTACAGAGCTTCAAATTGATTAGTGTGCATTCACTTCGTAAACGTAGCCAATCAAATCTATAAATCAAATACGTATGTAGACTCCAAAATGAGAGTGTAACCTACCGGTCCCGTGCCTCTATGAACTTGTCACTCATCAATCGCAACCATATTTATTTACCTTCTTCCATAGCCACTTCCTCCAAATTGCTGCCACCCCTAGAAGTCAGAAAGCCTACACTAGGCTTAGGCGGCCCGGCGATAGGTGCTGCCTGCAACT
Organism: Xylaria sp. FL1777; assembly: GCA_022578965.1. Lineage (NCBI taxonomy): Eukaryota > Fungi > Ascomycota > Sordariomycetes > Xylariales > Xylariaceae > Xylaria > Xylaria sp. FL1777. The sequence continues at coordinate 92,999 of MU400540.1, read as the reverse complement.
TACAGCAGGGGCATATCATGTGTGGCGATATAGGTTTGGGGGCAACAAATAAACTATCTTGCCACCAAGTCATATGACTGAAGCATGGCTAGAGACACTCTAGGATTCTCGGTTCAAGCACAGCCATGAAAGGCGACGGGCGATAGATTTGAGTATGAATACGGATGGGCCTTGTGAAACTCTGAGGAGATACTAGACTAAGCAAACATTGTCCACCGAATAGAAATCTTTCATTTATGGTAAGTATTTCTGGACCCAGGCTGGTCGACGCGTGAGCTTATATCAGCGAGTGCGAGAAATGGCGTGGTAATAGCAGTTAGCAGGGGACGTACGACTAACGCGTGCGAGCTTCTCATCGCGGGCTTACGTGTCGGTCCACTGCCCAAAGACGAAAACATGTACACATATTTACAAATTCCGGGTGCGTGTCAGCATCAATTGTGGAGGAGAAGGTTGACATTTCTCTACACAGGCTATTATTCCACCGCTATCGACGAAACTACACTAATGTAAATTCGGATTCTATTCTTAACCACGGAGAATCACGTTCGATTCACCTGGTAGCTCCTTAACCTGGTACATACTGCGTATAGCTATCCTCGCTCGATATGCCTGATCAGTCCCTGGAAGCATGATAAGTGCTATGCATGCAACATGCGGGTAGGAGGCGGCGACGCAGGGGAAAGCTTCTGATTATTTACACTAGCTCCCTGGTAGAATGTAATTCTGCGGCGTTGACGTTACAACGCAACTGCAACCGACACGCTGGAGTTTGCCACGAGCGATCTACATGTAGTGTATGTAGAAAGGTACAAGCATATGCAAGCAGGACTATCTTATACCCTATTAGTACGACTAGGACTCTCCAATGCTGGTATTTTGTAAATTCGAAAGCCGCTTAGGGGACCCGTGGACACGCAACTCCACTCATGTACTCCTGAAGTATCTTCACAACAACTTGAGTCTAGACCAAACATATACAGCCCTGTACCGATGCAGGCTCTTGGGTGGTTGACGTAGTACTAGCCTTATAACACAGTTTGCTCTGACGCGACTCATAGTCTGCGGCACAAGTTTGCACTATGAATAATGTAGTCAAGACTATACGTCACTACTGACGACAGTCGCTGTTGATAGATTCAGGGTCTTGAGCTCAGGATCTCGGAGTCTGATATAACCTTGGCAACCTGTCTGCGCTTAGCTCGTCCACCATGTGTAACTTGGATAGTACTGACCCAAAATTACATCACCGTCCATGGGAAGAGAAGGGTATTGTCACCATAACTGACGCAACATCAAGCTCGAAACAGTATTTGACCAGCCGGGTCGTCGCCACTCAGCCCAGAAACCCCCCATGACGAAAAACTCGAAATAGTAGGCGAGATAGAGTGATTCAGCATCTGATGTATGCATAGAGGTCCCTGAAAGCATCCATTTTTGGCTCCAACAAGCACACAGTCTAGCTTGGTTAGGGACTTGGTATTTAACCCCTATGCAGGAGATACCTGTACTAGACCCTGGATAGGATGGTGCTTCACTGAAGACAGGTACACGCACGTCCCGTCTACAGTTACTTTGGGCAACCCGCGAGAGACAACGCCCACGCGGGAGTCCAAGGCATCCTCCGTTGATCTAGATACTCCCCGACCCTTCGCCTCCCCCGGAGGGCGCAGTGCGTCGACGTGATGCGATCCCTCAAGGGGAAAACCAAGAATAATGGAAAGCCCATGCATTAGGTCGGATTAGACGAGCCTGGTCTGGAAGCCGATCACTTCCCCCGCCGACCCCGGATCGGTATGGGAATACCTGCCTAGATTTAGCAAGGGCAACGATGTTGGAGATAGGGAGCCATCATAGGCATAGGGATAGCGACCCACGATACGTCGTACATGTCGTGTAGGCAAGGCACTGCCGTAATGCTGCAGGAGAAGAGAGACAATTACACATTCTCCGCAGACCCTCGATATGCTTGCATGCGGCGTAGCAGATAGAACCCTAGTAACTGGACGGAGTTCATGATAGCTGGCCAGCTACCCAGTCCGGGTGAGGTTATATTGTGTGAACAATTCCTGAAGAGGGGGGAAATCAACCCCCCCCCCCCCCCCTCCCCTCTCTTCTCTCGCTGATCCCTGCCAAATTTCTATACTTAGAACGAGATGCGATTGAGCAGAGCAACGTGGAGGGGTAATGGCCGTAAATGGACTCGCATCAACGCAACCGTGCAATCTGGCATGCATACCCAGAAGACGGCCCTTTTTTCTCTCCCTCTCTGTCTCTCTATTCGAGCTGTCGCCTGCCCCTGATGCTGGTAGTCATGGAGAACTGTCATGCGTCAGCGGACATTCAACTACTATAGTGCTGCAACCATGCTAAACTCGCCGCAAGCTGACTAACCCTTGGGACGAAAATATATATTTTTACCCTTAATTGCAACGAAGAATGCATCGTTATCAACTGTTATGTCAGGGGTCGCCTTAATATCCCCCCCTTCGCAAATTCGCCGACCTAGCATTCCTACACGATTACGTGCAGGAGACGCCGTTTTAACGGCATGTTAATTTGGCTTCTTTCTTTCCTTCAACCTCCCCCCTTTCCCGCCCTCCCTCCTCATCCCACGCCTTTGCCATGTGGATGCAGGGATGCCGATCCTGAGGCTTCATACAGTCTGTACAAGGTAACTGTTACGGCCGTCTGTGATAGGTTCGCTCCATCATGTACTGCGACGTAAACGGTGAAATGTGGTTGCATTGGGAAACTCGTCTACCCTCCAGGCTACCCTGCAAACGGCCAGTATCATGACCAAATATCCTAATCATCTGAGGAACCTACACTACACCAAGTAGTCCTCGACATGGTTGATATGTAGGTATCTACCTTTCTATGTGTAGTGTAGTGCAATGTAAATGTCCCTAGTGGTGTCCGCTACTGCATGACACCTTGCCAACGGCCTTCGAGTAAGGACTCTCTCGCTAAGGAGAGAACTCTACATAATGACGGCATGACAGCGGCGTTTCTCTATCGGAAGTGAGGGGGTATGGCAATAGAGGCAGGACTTCAACCGTCATACCCCCGCTGGAAAACCACACACAATACACCCCAAACAACCAAGAGCCGGGGAGGGAGAGATACTGTAGCATAGCTGCGCTGCGCTTCCCCGTAGCCACTGGACGCCAAATGTCCCGATCTGTCCAGCTCGCCCGCCCGACTGTTCATCCAGGCACTTCGCTGCCCGCAGAAGCCAGCTACTGGTTTCAAGAGTCGCGATAGCGCCGAGCCAGGACTCTCTCTCTCTCTCTCTACGCAGTACACAGCGGGCGCCCGTTTCAAGTGACACCCGCGCGGATATGTGCGACCAGCGAGCTGGCCTTTGGGTCACTTACTCAGTCAATCAGCCACCGTACCGCGCGATCCGAGATTTTTGCGTGCTGACCTCTACTGGGTAAGTTCGTGCTACGTCGCCTGGCAATACTACGTAGCAGGGAGTCTCCGCTAGTGGTTCCCAGCGTTTTACTACACCCCTCGAGTACATATGTGTGCAGATTTCGAGGCAGAGAGGCGTCTCTCGTCTCCGGCTTCGGGAGGGACGTTGGGTATCCGAAGCCCCGGCGAGACAACAACAGCAACATCATGTACCGAGGAGGCGTTCTGTGCATGAGGGGAAGGCTAGACAGCGGGCCCAGTTGAGGCGACAGTCAGTCAGCCAGACATGTAGGTGAGTGGGTGCTGTTTGGTTTCGTTTGGTTTCGTTTCGTCGCGCTGAGCAGGTGAAACGAAACGGGAACCGCACTCGCTACTACGTCACGGCAAGCCCTTCAACGTACATAGTGTACCACTAGACTAGCCTACTTACTTAGTAGGCTACCTAGTTGAGAAGATTCAGAAATTAGTCATTTCTTTTTTCGGATCTCTCTAGGTCAGCTTTCTTGCCTCCCCCACTGAGATCGACATTCGAGGCTTGGCTTACGATCGAAGTACCGCACGGCAATGACTGACTTACATCTCTGTGGATGTACAGTACAACATACATGTCTTCCTCCTCTTCCTCTTACATACCAGGGCACATCAGCCCGTTATCTGATCTACGTTTCTTGTTTCTGGTTGTAACTCCAGATCAGATCTACGTGAACAAGAATAGAAACACGGGCAACTTCTGAAACAAGGCTGTGCGACTTGTGCAGCATGCGATGAATGCCGAGAGCGAAAGAGAGAGAGAAAGAGAGACAGAGACAGAGAAAATGGACGGCCGCCCCAGTCGGGCAGGTGACAGCGGCAGGGACAAGAGAGAACTCGCCTCGCCTTGCCACAGGATCTCAAATCATACCGACGTATACGTATAAACATTTCACATCTCTTAACCGAAGGGCCCGCTTAAAATATGCCAGATTATGCTCTATCCCTTGCTCACTTGCTCCTCTCTCGCTCGCTCCACCCAGGGGGGTCTCGTCGGACACGGCGAACCGTCAGAGTAGTGTAAGTACGGTGCCTTGCACAATGCCGCGACTAGTATAATATAATACGACTAGTATACATACACATCCCTTATGCGTATGTAGACTACATACATCGTGTACTGTACAGAAAGGTAGTGAATATACTGCGTATACAGATGTAAGTATATCGTCACGCATGCCGCATAAGTCTAAAACACACGCGAGCGGCCGAGAACAGTTCGTAGCTGCTGCTGAACCTATTTACAGAAACATTTTCCCCTTGTTGCATGTTTCTCGCTGCATCGATCTCAGTTCTCTATCTGCACTAGAGAGCAACATGTGGATAATCCCTACGCAGCTGCTCCATGTACCTACATACTGCGTACTCAACCAACTTCAGGGCTATTCCCATCTTACCACCCGTCACCTGACCTCACCAGATCACATCACTACACTACACTATACATACGCAGTACACTAGGTCATAGTAGCCGGACATGACATCAAAGAGAGAAAGAGTAAGTAAATGCGAGGCGATTAGCGAGCGGTAGACCCCGACGGCGCAGGTTCCGCCGGTCGGTATTTGAAACGAGGCGTCGTGGCTGGACACCAACGTGAAGCTTTCGCAAGGAGCCGCCGCCGCCATTACCGCACTTCAAACGCGCAGCTGGCCAGCTGGTGGAAATTCGCGACGGGAGGCGGCGTCATGATGGAAGATGATCTGCCTTTCCGCATTCGCGCCGCTCCCGCTACCTGCCTACCTAGACACACAATACGCAGTACTGGCGTACATATGTGTAGTCGCTGTTGACGGCGGTGCCGCAGGTCTAGACAATGGAACCAAGGACAAGCAGGTGGGGGGAGAGAGCGAGAGCGAGAGTAAGAGGCACAGGAATGGCAATTCTCGCTTGCTTAGTTGCCTGCTTGCTGTTGGGGGGGAAAAGATCATGACATACACATTTGCCTTTGGACTTACTAAATTGTTATTCACTTCACGAATACGGCCCTCGGTTTTTTGGCGCAAACTAGTGTAAGTACCGTACGTAGGCAGGTAGTTCATTTGTCTGCCCCCGTCGTATTTTCTTCAGCGTCCGTCATCTACCTATACTAGTTGGTCACGCTAGGCGTAGTCGCTCCGTGGCCCCCTGCAGGTTCTCGCTCTTGTCTATGTACGCAGTAAGTAAACTGCTCGCTAAGAGACCAAAAATTCCTTACTTGTTGGTAGCACAGGTCCTGTCACTTGCGTCTTACTATTGTCTTGAGCTTTCCGCTTCGGGGGTCATCTGCAGGTATTGAGATGATGAGACTTCGGTTATGAGCCTGCTGTAGAGAGTACGAGCTGGCTAGTATGAACGACATATCACTATGCGCGTCATCAGCATGTGTGGACGGATCTAGTCTTCAGACATCCACGGGAACAGTAAGGGTAGTTTAGAGATTCTTCCGTTGAGATCCGGGACAGGCTTGGCCTTGATTCCATTCGCGTACTGTTAGATAGGAGCTTTCTCTGAAGAACTTCGGAAGATGATCACCTTGTGTTGTAATAAGCAGTGAATACCTCGATAGTAGAAGCTCAGAGTGATATAACACTGCAGCACACTGTCGAAGTAGGGTCTGTTTTGTCAATTCATATTCCCATGATGCGATTGTTACCTAGGCCTTATAGTTGTGCCAATGATAAAGAAACTCTCACTAGAGATCTCGAGACAGGAGTGATGTAGACTGGGTTTCTAGCTAACTTGATACCTTTGTAAGATATAATGATTAACACACCAAAGGTAGTATTTTTCATGTGTGATTTTTTAAAAATTTGGAAGCGCTGAATAACGTGGAAGTGAAGAAACGCCTTTAGATATTAGAACACATGGTGTTTTCTCATAACGGGGTTTTCTGACTGTCCTCACTTACTCACCAGTTAGACCTCTCAAACTCCTAGAACCGCGTTAGCAACTATAATTTGCTATACTGCTGATAGAGAAGCCTTCTGCGACATTAATGTTGAGGTAATTGTGGTGAATGAGGGCTTTTCCTACCGTCTCGAGTACTTGGCTCTTCTTGCGAAACAGCAAACGAAACTCTATCAGAGACGAAACTCTATCAGCAAGCAGTAATGAAACTTGCGTATAGGAGAACATTCATGGCAATAGCCACTGGATATTTGGAACAACTACGGAAGAGCAATAAAGCTAGGAGGGGTTGGCGTGTCATCTTCTCCTAACAAAAGGAGAGCGTTGCCGTTAAAGAAGACTAGAGGCATTCGGTCTTAAACAAGCATTGTGGAACCAGGACACTAGATGACCCTTACCGATCGAGACAAGAGCTTCAAATATCTTTCTGCTTCTTCATAGATGAAATCGAACTTTATTTTCCTTAGACTTTTGGCGGCGAGGAAGCTTGGTATATACTACACCATGCAATCTAATCCCACCTGAAGATACTATAGCGATACTAGGGAGAACAGATAAAAAATAGGAGATAGTTAATGACGATCTCACGAACGCCTTTGCTCCTTAGTTGAAGCAGTACATATCATACTCGTAATTATCATTGCCAAGCCCCAGGTTTTTCGGACATCGAGGACATAGGAGCCATGGCAGACTAGGATAAAGACTTGTAGTAACCTTATATGATTCGGTAATCCATTCGTCGATGCATTTCAAACATCTAAGGATACAAAAGCAGTGATGTAGTAATGCTATGTCGATTCACTTAATGTTAACATAGCAAATCAAAAGAAAGAAGATTTATTTCTTCATTATTTAATGCCAAATACTGATTATAGTTAATAAAGTCTATTAAGCCTCACTTTTGTTCTAAGGAATTAAATATAGGAAATAAGCTTAGAAATGAGGTATATTATTTTTAATGAGACATTGGAAAACATAACAAACAACTTGGTGGATATTTAAGACATACAAGTGATATTAATTGTGTAACTATTAAAATAGTTCATAACTATTGCTTACACACTACAGTAGAGACGTTGACAATGGTATTAACGATGGTTTAGTCCATATAAGTGCATGATAACTAGCAAGACTAGTACTTATAACCCACTTACCGTCTGAGCTAAACAGTGAGTTAGGTTCGATTCCTAACAGCGCTATTGGTATTCGCTGTTTAGCTCATTTAACCCTTCACTAATGTATAACATATTCAACGAGACGTGGAAGCATAATGAAGGTATATCTAGGTCCATGTGTATTACCTTAAGGTTAATGTTACACAACCCCGCCACCAAAAACCAGCTTTTATAAGAAAAACTCTACTTTAACGTTCCGTTATAGTATAAGTTTCTACCCAGTATATACTATTTAAGATGCTTCATGGTTCGTACACATAAAGGAATATATTGTCCTAGTTTAGCATCACTAGCAAACTCTACCGGATAGCTTTTATACGCCGGGCTAAAAACGTCAACAACTTTTAGCTTTGCATGCGGTAATATAAAAAGCGGTGAAGCTTCTCCCGGGCATATATTGATCTTAGTCGTATGGCAGGTTTAAACAAGCACAAGGAAAGTATCATCCCACATGGACTTTTCATGATGAACTCTACGTCAGAGGGTTTTACTCCCGCCTCAGATCCCGCTGCTTGTGATTCAATATTGAATGCTATTGTTGTGCAAATGGGCCATTTTATATCTGTATTAACATAGTTTGCACTACTAGTTAATATGTGGTTCGAGATAAACACCTCTGCAGTTTAACCCTTACTCTCCAGGGGCTAAGTTGGGTGAGGTTTCGTGATAATCCCATAATACATTAGCAATTAGTAAAACACTGACGAGTAGTCAAGGCTCGATGTTCATCTCTTTAGGCCAATCACTAGAATAGGAAAAATTTGTAAGTATTACTATAGCTGGGTATCAAGATGATGGCCATAGTGCGTGTCCTCTTCACATACGAACACATAGATGGGTAACGGGCTTTGCTTTACACAAAGGACCATAATAAGGTATCATGATGTAGGTTGCTATTACTCAATACGAAATAATTCTTCTCGCCTAGAGCTGTATTTCCCCAAAAGAGCAGCGTCATAACAAACACATTCATATAATGGAAACAGAATGATAACACTGACTATATGCAAAGAAATCGATGATCAAAGCGGTTTCCTAGCTGTCGTGACCGTCGGCCGAATCCTGAGTACAGCCCCGGTAGACTCATCAGCTTCCTTATAAGCCTTGGGAAGAAGACGTCGCCATTTCTCGCCGTGCTCATCATCTCGTCCATTCCAGTTTAAGCTGAGCTCTTCAACCAAGCAGAGGTCCAGGTACGTCCAGGTTTTGAACATCTCAGGGGCTGGTTCATGGGGATGTTGGACCGCCGACTCAAAGCCCTCTTCAAGTAGCGTCTCAGGGAGCTTCGCAATCCAGCTTGAAATCTCGGTATTAGCATTATGCTTTCCACTAATGTGTAAAGACGATAGTGGAAATGTACCTCCAATCTGCGAGACTCTCGACCTTTTCAAACGTAGCCTTCATGTTTGGTGCTTTGATATCTGGTTCCGGAGATAACACATCGTAGTGGTTGAATGGGTCAAGCTCGTCCCATTGTAGGTAACCACCAGGTTCTGTTACTTTGTCAGCCGACCTGTTTCTTGACGGTCTTCGATCTATAGGCTGGGAGATACAGACTCAGAAGCTTCTTGATATGCTGGATGACTGGCTTTGGGCTGCCGCTGCGGATTAACGACAGAACTAGACGCAGATGCACAACGTCAAACTGCCCGTGAAGAGACTGTGGTGGATCTTCTAGTAGGTTCGACGTGGATAGAACCACATTCTTCGGTAGCCAGGAGCTGTGTGGAAATAGGGCCTTGCTTATATCGAAGCCGTGAAACTGGATGTCGAGACCACTGATCTCCGGAGACTTGAGCAGGTCGAAAAGCCATATTCTATCACCAGTTCTTTAGAGAGCTTTATCACATAGTTTCGGTAACGAACGTATCACCCACCCTGTTCCAGTGGCCAAATCCGCAATATGTAATTGGTCTCCGCTACTAGTTTGGCTTGAGTCTTTCTTCTGGCGTAAACTAGTTTGGATCAAAGGGTGTAACAAGAACTCCTGAGCGTCCTTATACAAGAAATGTTGCAGGTTCAATCTGAGGCTGCTGTCAACAACATTCATCCGGGTCTATGAACTGTATCCTAAAGCGTTAATACCTTGATGCGGCTGCATAATCCCGAGCTAGATTATACCCATCCGAAGTCGTAGAATCTGTATTGGTCATGTTGTCTCAATGTTAACGATGCTCAGGTCGAGACAAGGTTGAATTTGTCTGTTCAATGTAATGAATCTTGCCCCCTCCCGAGTGCTCAGCTTCCTCAGCTTAGAGCTTACGAGAGCCGTATAGATGTGGCAACATAACCCCGGTTTCAATAATCGACACACCTAGTATTTACTATGCTACATCCCCATTGGTTTCCTAGGGTTTCCACAAATGTGCAGTACATGCAGTGAGATGGGGTTATGAATACCTACCTAGGTAGGTAACGTCTTATCGGATGGGAAGTTAGGAAATACAGTTTCGGCTAGTTGAGCAAGACAGAATTACCTAGTTTGTATACCGCCAAAAATATCCTTTCGGCAATACGTAATTATCCCGTAGTTAAATCAGCCATTTTTTCTACTTGCTATACTGGCGACCTATCTAGATGAGAAGTCTTGTCCGCGTTATTGGATCTACACGTTCCAGGCCATTCTGCCTGGCTGATCTACTCATCTACTGAGTACGTGTTGGGGTCGAAACCTCTGCAGCTATGAACACATCGGTTTCTAGCTTCTTTGAGTATGAAGTAGTCTCCAACATCAAGCTCGGGAAAAAATTGCCGAAAGAGAAATATATCTCATTCTAAAAGCTCATACAATATAGAGACTCGCCTTTCCATATTACTTGGATATACACTAAGATGGGAGCCGTGAAACCCTAAAACAAGTAAAATACAACCTTTGTAAATCCCATGAACGCCCCCTACCCTCTACGCATACTCCCTAGAAGTCTTCAGCAGATGTTCATCAGGTATAATCGTACCCCCTTTGTTCCCAACGACCAGCTCCGCACGATCAGGGTCGCAGCTCGCCTCTCGAATCCGAAGCCGCGTCATCCACGTCTTCGACCGATAGATCCCCGCGCCCGAGTTCCTCAGCTCGTACGCGGGCGGCGAATTGATAGCCAGGGCCACTAACTCGCCGATGCTGCCCCACGCGCCGCTCGTCCACCCGTTCTTCTGGTAGAAGAAGAACACGAAGGAGTAGCTGAAATGCACGACCACGAGCACCACGTGTATTAGGAGGATGACGATCGAGAACCAAATCGTGCCGGACCGCGTGCCGTACGCCCAGCCGTAGCGATGTACCTTAAACACGAAGGGGGTCTGAGCATCGAATTCCGAGACGGGCCTGACACTTAGCTTGGGCAATTGTGTTCCTGGTAGGAATTGAACAGTCTTGACGCTCCCGTCCTTTGGCTCAGATAGCCACGTCGTTAACGATACATTGCCGAACGTGGAGCGCGCGAGCCAATCTGCCATCACGGCGCTGAGAGTAACAGCGATGTCGACGGATTCGATCTTGTAATTTTCCGACGGCCGATCGAATTTGCCGAAATACAGGATTTTCTTATCGCGCTTGGTGCCTGGCTTGGTAGCCACGTACTGTAGAAGCAAGTGCTCAACGACTGTCGAATCGCGATATTTGCCGTTCGACGGCGGCGCCTCGGCGTTGAGAGCAGCTGCCCAGTCGGCAGATATGGAGATGGGCTGGCTTATTTCCCATCTGGACAAAGTACTTTTCATGCCATGGTCAGTCGCCGAGAGGTTGGCGGAGGCCAACCAATCGGTGAAGCTCGTGCCGACGATGTCGTCTGTTTTGGGGTCGAATCTGACGTCCGTAGAGACCCAGCGCGCGTCAATCACACACGGTGAAATCAGACTGCCTTGCTTGGCTACACTTTCGTTACCAGATGTAATCTGTGGCACAGTTACGATGGCAGTCAAAGACGTATTTAGTTTTTCGCCCTGAGACCCTTTGATGGCGGAGGAATCAATCCATGTGACATTAGTTTCGTCCATCGGTCGCGTGAAGTTTAATAAATTGTTCGGCACTACCCAGCTACTCTCCGAGTAAGTGTTAGGATCGGACTTGTGGAAATCGCTGATAATATTGCCGGTGTCAAAAGTTAGAGAATCCAGCCTTGCCGCTGCGTAATCCACTGGGTTACATTGGACTTGAACAAGCGGGATGTACACTGGCGTATCACGAGAGGTGATGAGCCTTGGCTGAACTGGATTACTAGCTGCGGAAGCGGTGTCATTGCTCACCCAATGCCAGAAGGAATCGGTCAGCGCCAGGACGCTTGATTGAAGCGTTGCCGTCAGGGATGCTGGCCGTGAGGCATTGTTGGAGGTTGCCAATCGGGTAACAATTTCTCTTCTTGAGCGCCTCGAGAAAGTGTTCACCATTGTTGGATTATTGTGCTGACCTCTTGTGATGCCATATTCCCAGCCTTCGTCATACCTAGTCCACTGCCAGTCGCTAAGCTGAGAATATCCTTCACCAGGACAATTCTGGGTGTTGAAGTTCTCTCCACTGCAAGCATCATATACATCAGACGAGTCTAATTTCATAGGATGTAGATCAGAGGGTGTGTGCTGAATATAAGAAGTCAGTGGAAGACCGTTGCTGAAGGGCTTGGGCACATTCCACCAGTCGACAGTTGGGATAAGAGCGCCAGCGGATGCCGGACCGACCAGAAAGCTGTAAAGAATAGCTAAACCGAGAGCCATAGCCACGAAGAATGCTTTGTAATGGCGATGAAAGAAGCTATGTCTTAACGGTTTAACGTAGCTTTTGCTTATTAGGTACTCGGCCGACCCAATCTGAAAAGCCCCTACCATGAGACCCAAGGGAATTCCATATGGACCAACCAACATGCGACGAAAAATACTATTATCTTAAGGTCAGAAAGAGCTTAGAAAGGAGGACTCAGTGTGGCCATGGGCGGAACCCTTTATGAGGGGTTTCTCGTATATAGGGGTTGTCCTAATGGGAGTGAAAGTGGTGTCTGGTATAACTCACTGTAGAACCTAAGCCCATAATGAGATCAGAAGTATATCTCATATAAAATACCTTAAAGAAAGTCTAGATGAACAACATACCATGGCCGACAGGGAGCCCACGACCAGAATTTCGTGGAGCTTTGCTGGGAATTGAAGGAAGAGTAGCCATCTCATATCAAAGTGGGAGTCATCTGCCCAATAAACTTGGCGAAAACTTAGTTGCACAATGGCGATGGTTACTATGACAGGTGAAAGGTGCACAAGCGGGTGGAATAAGCTAATTCGCCTGCGTAGCGCAACCTTCGGCTGTTCCCTTGTATCATCGATGTTGACTTTCATGAAAGCTTTCTCGTCGTCGATGAAGTCATCGTGCACAGAGTGGTAGGTATTATCGTGATTCCAAGATTCGACAAGTGCGGAAGTAGGCCGCATTCTGGTGATAGGTTGAATGTAAGAATGGCGTCGTGACGACTTATTGATACCTGCATCTATAAGCCTAAGGTAAACTCAATGGCAACGCCAAAGCATATTGAAGAAGAAATATATAAATTGCGAATATCTTCCTGGAAATGCATCGTCGCATTCGATGTACTGAGACAGGTTCATAGGAAGCACCCCATGATAATGCACAGCGGCCAGAATTCGGTCCCGTAGAGTGCTTCACTCTGCCCTTCCTTTTTTTTAGAGTTTTCAATTCCCCGGGGTTGAATCCTGCGTAGTCAATTGCAGGCTATCATCTAGAGCAGACAGGTCCTCGAGTAGGTAGTGTACAGCAGCTCTAGCAGGGCTGTGAATCCTTCCACCATCTGAAACGACTATTGACCCCGAGGGGCTCTATGGTAGGGCTGTGATTGATACCTATCCTGCGGCAGGACCTCGAAACAAAGTCTATTAGGAGTGCAGTAGTGCTCTAGTGTTTCGTCAAGGGAGGTGCGCAATATGTGTAGGAGTGTATACAGCTTGAAGTGTCATATACCAGTTCGAATACGCCGTTTTTGAAGGCATGACATTAGTCCTTGCTATTATGAGTCCCTTCTTGGATGAGGTTCGTCAATCAGATATTAGATAACATTGCATTTCCATTAAGCGTAACTATGGGCAATGTGTACACGGACTTGACAGTAGTTGCTCACAAGATATAAATGATAGTGCAATGATACCTATATAGTATACTATTACTACCATAATCATGATGTGATGGATAATAAGACCTGCTTGCTTTTCGTATAAGCATGCACCCCTGTAGCGAGATGCCGTTTCGAATCGGACAACTGATATGATGACCAGGTTGCGATCGACGTCTCGATCTCTAATTGCCTGTGTATACAACGTAATTGAGGCACAAAGTGAAATACAAATCACAACTGAATACTAACTAGTATTCACAATATGTCTAGTTTTGGGGGCTATATTCCTGTCTTGGAATTGAAGAGTTAGCATAAACTGTCAGCATGTCCATATAGCTCATCGCTGCAGTAATCCTAGTGAGGGATCGATCAACCCATCTAACTCGTCGGGATGAAAAATATAAAAAGGAATCTAAAAAAACAGATAAAGGTTCCAAACGTTCGACATTCCTCTTTTCTTTCTTCTTTTCCTTCTGTGTCTCTCTTTCTTTTTGTTTAGCACAGTGTTCTAATAGACTCCAATTACTACCAATTGTAACAGAAAGGCGGCCATGGAAAAAAGACAAACCCGCTAGGACGAACACACTGCCGCAACAAGTCAAGTGATGTCTTGACACCAAGTGTGTTCGATTTGCGCAATTTATGTCACGAGACATATATCGTTCTTCCTCGCAAGTCCACGGTCTCATACCAGAATCTCAGTATAGAAGCCGAGGTATGTGCCGGTATAGGTATGATGAGATATTACGAGTATACGTTGTTGGCCAAGGAGATCATAACTAAACACCCGTGATATCTACGTAATATACAGAAGACTTGTTTCATTTTGCTAGTTACATGACAAGAAGTTAAGAAGCAGGCGGAATGTCAGACTTCCTCAGCACAAGCACCGTTTCCGATTTCTTTTGCAGTTTTCCAATTATAATATAGTCTTAGCATAAACAGTAGCTCAGTTCGATGAACAGCAGTCCATTTTTGGAGTGTTACTATGCCTTGAAGCTAGATCTAAAAGTTGAAAGTAGTCTTATCAACACAAGTTTGTTACGGCGTAACCTTTCCGTGAGAATGAATACATTAAGCATACAGGCAAGACGTGAACGTGTTCTTCATACTAGTTTGTCTTAATACTGAATTTCCCCTGTAGAGGTGACACAAGAGTCAAGTGACGTCAAGTTCATTAATAATCATGGCTTCATTATATAAGCGTTTTCATATTGGATCGAGATGTTGTTTACGTACGTAGGGCGGCTCCTTGCTGTCGCTAAGACTCGGAACCCTGTTGTAAATTCACGTGCCATTAGCCACCGTCGTGACTGAGCAGGGTGAATCAACTGAGTCACGACTAATAAGCCATGAAACTAGGGATGTGGCAGCTGACTACTGGCCTCTCGCCCTAGAGTACGGGGTTTCATGTTTCCACCTTCGCTGCTTTCCGCATACGCGGTGCTAAGTACGTGGATTGCCTGTCACGAAAGGGAATCTGTCTCTTTTCATCATCGCCGGTCTTCGGGCTTCGGGATGAATTTCAATCGGAATAAGGGATAGGAAACATGTGCTCAGTGCGAATATAGTGAGAGACATGTCTTATAAGAGTAGCTCCCTTGATAAGATCCAATACCCTTCGACACAACATTGACTAAACGTGGGGAGAACGACGAATGACACGTATGTTTTCGCTTGGGGGATAGTCGATATCATATCATACAGCCATGGATCTAAATGGATGCTGTCGCTGGGCATGTAGATTATGAATGACTTGGATGTATGTCTCAAATACTCACCTATTCATTCAGGTGACATTCGAGAATTGAATACGTCTCATTTGGATGCAAACAAAATCTTTGATCTCGTGATCAACTTACCTTGGCATGAATTTTAGTAGTAGAGCCTTGCGAGCTTAAGAGTCGAGTAGAGAACCTGGCCCCTTGTAGATTGGTGATGAGGGCGTAGGACATAGGCTGTCTGATGAGCATGTTCGGCGATACGGTGTGCAACTGGCAGCAATTCCTCGAATAATGAAATCTCGTAGACTGTGCGTAAACTCAATTGACAACTGATTGATGTGGCCAAAAAAAAAAAAAAAAAAAAAAAAAAGGTTCAGCTCGATTTAGATAATGCGAGTGGCGATTAATCGTAACTTTGCTGGTGCAGGGAGAAAAATTCCCTTTCGGCCCTTCCAGTGCGTCACAAGCGGTTAATGCGCACAAAATAGGGAGAGTGGCCACCTGCTAGGCCCTCCGATGTGTTGTACTTCTGACTAACAAGGTTGAACGTAACGGCCAAGGGAGAGAGAATATGATAATGATAATGTAGTAAGACGCTTCGTCCTGCGTGCTGGCGCCGAGGGTTTTGGCCTTGGGTGGGTTGCCCCCGTTGATCATGCCGCGGTTAGTAAAACCTGTTGTAAATCTAGTGTAATACGGAAGCTCTCAAGTGAGGCGGTGAGGTAAAAAAACTAAAAACCCTGCTGAGATAGATGGCTCGATCAAGGTGGAGTATGGCTTGATGGCCTCATCGAGTAATGGTAAAACATGTGCGTATATATCAAAGCCAAACTGCCCTGGTAACAAGACCACTAATAAGATGCCAATGCTAGCTTTCTTTTCTCGCGTAATGGCAGATAAGTATCCATTCCGAGGTGCGTGATGGAATCCTATTGGGCACAGGTAGCCTACCTAGGGAGATAGGAATTAGCTATACTACGTATACTAAATCACAGCCGCAGATAACAGGTCTTCAGATGGAACATACCGCCGGGGCGATAGGGGAGTCGATAAGCGCTACAGACTGGGCAGGTGTTGGCGAAGCGTTGGCGGTATACATAGTATGTATACCTAGGTAATGTAGGTAGTAGGAGACCGGCAAGGATTATACGGTAGTCTCGGCACTAAGAGGATGATCAGAGGCATGTTGATCTCGAGTGGTGTAAGCTGTTAGGGATGCTGGAAGCACTGGGTCGGTCGGGTAAACGAGCGTTGGTTTCGATCTGGATCTGGGTGAAAGTAATACTTAATACTTAATGCTTAGACTATTAAATTCAGACTGGAACTTTTACATCGTCAGAGTTGCTATGCATCATTAGATTGAGCTAGACCAGACTAACATACGCTAGTCGGCAAGGGATGGCATGCTATTGGATGCGCTGGAGTTTAGCTTTGGCCAATTAAAGGCGTCGGCGGTCTGACGGACTTCCCAAAACGACAATGTAAAGCCGTCCGTATTATATACCGATATTGCGAAAGGGATTGGGGAGGGTGTACTCCGTAGTGTATGCAGAATGCCCTCGGGAATTGGGCAAATTGGTTTGAAATACGTTTTACCATTTTTGAAGCCTACATAAACAGCAAGCTAGGCTTAGCGCAATTGCCGCTTTGGCTCAGGTACATATTAAGTGTGTGCATAAGTTATGCGGAGAGAAACGGTCTCCTGAGTTCAAAATGATGCAGATTTAACGGTCTATCTACATTCCTCCTTTATAGTAATGGTGGCCGGATTACATCCCGCTTAACAGCTCATTTCTCACTCAAACAGTCAAATATTTACACTGATTTGCAATCTCCCCACTGATTACTCGTCAGGCTGGTAACGAGTACTTGGCCATGATCACATCAATAATGGTACTTAGTAAGTGTTTGGAATTTAGGATAAGACGAGAATCATTGTATTCCATTGCTACTCAGTCATCAGTCAAATGACCCTGTCGCCCGCCATAAAACAACTCTTCAGCCTATTAGCATTCAATGATTTTTGCTTATTTATTATCTGTAGGTTTGAAGCATCGATGTTATTGGCGGCGGTATGTGTGGATCTACTATATATAGGTTGGGACCCCCTTACATACTTAAGTAGGTACATGTATGTATGTGTGAGGCTCAGGAATGAATTGGTCACTTCATTGAGTCCGAACTACTACCTACCACCTAGCCGGCTGCATATAATCTGCCGATATTTATTCATTCTCTGACCACCATTCCCAGCATTAGTCCGAATGGTGTTTTCAGTTTCGGATATATCTGCATTGCGCCAGGTGATTTTCGACCGGAGCAACCATAAAGCTCCATCTTCAACATCGACATGAGCGATTGGAACTTTCGCATCTAACCTAGTCGAAGCCCGGTCCTCTCGCGGCGACGTTAAATTCAGATATGACACGTGAGCCATAACTAGCAGGCAAGCGGGTTGCTCGATTATCTATTGAAGGGTTCTGCCGTTAACGGCTTTGAGTGTGATCCGGACTGCTGCGCTGCTGTTGCCTTTCATTGTAGAGTTAAAGCTTTTGGACTGCTGAGTTTAACACATATTTGTGTATGGCGCTTATCGACTCTCGGGCTATAATACCCGCGCCAAAGGCAGACTCGTAGTCGACTGGGGCAATACATTTAGCAATGTTTTCGTGTAGTGAGACTATAGCGTTTCTCTCTCCCAGGTTATCAGGTAACCAGCTCAAAAACACTCATGCGTGCCCTAAGCCCCTTGAACACCATAAAATTCCGGAATCATGAGGAGGGCAAGGTCGGACTCTATTAAGTATAAAGTCTAAAATAGAAACGGCCAACGAAATTTTCGTCAGCAGTTCGCAATCGCGTCTAGAATCGCACCTTCAATTACATATGTATTCCTCCAAGTGAAGCTCCTCTGGATCGACTGGTAGAGCATTGAGCGGCTAGAATATGGTATAAGCTGCTTTGTTGGGAAACTGAAGATTGGCGGTTATGTAATACCAGCCCTTTGGTCACACAGGCTTCCTAGGAAGTTGTTGCCTTTAATAGTAAAAAACAAAAACTGTAAGATTGAGGAATAATGTCATGTAAAATTAGTATCCGGCCGCGCAATTGATACCCGAAACGGCTGCATGATAATAATGGCTATTTCCGTTTGTTACGGTGAATCGATCATAATACGTATCTGCAATAATGCAGGTATATTCGGTTTTGGCATTCAGGCCGGACCCAAGCTGAAATCCTGGTTTTACATGGTGAGCCTTGGCGACAGATCAAGGATGGCTATCCCAATGACAACTCTTGGTGGCGGACTAGTTGACTTGAACAGGGCCAATAGGTGATTTATGATTTCTTGAAATCTACCGGTAAGAGGAAAGAGAATGGCATAGTTGGCGAGCGAGTTCCCAACCCACCAGTAATAGTTCATTTCCGGGTAGCTTCGGCATGAAAATGCGAACGACCCAAGACCATTGACTGGCCTACGTTGAGAGCTCGCGACGAAGTGGTTGCATAAGTGCATTCGCCAACCGCATCAAATGAGGGGGCATACTAGACCCGGGAACCCGCTTGCACAACCTTGAAACCGTATTGGATAACCCTGCTAGTCGAAGTGGCCCTTTACAACATGTTGTGTATGTTCTGGTTGTCATTCGGTAACATCCATCTGGCGGTATGGCGAGGATCTCTTTCGCATTCTGGCGGGGAATCGATATGTTTCGCGATAGAAGGATGAAAACCCCGAACACTTTTCTGCAGCCGATGCGACGCAATATTCCTAACCCGCCACTGTTACGGATTTACGAACAAGAACCTGTCGGAAATCTCCCAATCCCCAACCCCGAGGTGGAGTTGATATAGTTTTGCGGGTAGTTGAGAAATGCAAAAATCGCTATCTCCCAATGCCAGGTTAGATGATCAAGTAACAACAGCCGTATCGTATCGTATGCACAGTACGCGAATGTGTGACTGGTTTGTTCCGGCCCGGCCGGCTTGTAAGCACGGGGTACGGTATCATTAACCTTGGAGCTCATGACCGTAAAGCTCCGAGACTGTTAGACCAACCAATTCACCCGCTTGAGCTATAAGCGAATGAATCACAGCCCACCTTGTTCCAAGTGTGCGTAGGCCATGCTGAAAAGAGCATAGTTGCGGATTCGTGTGACTTGTTAGTAACGGTGCATATGTGTATGATCTCCCTTGGGGTTGAACTGGGGAAAGATGCACCGTGCTTCGCTAACAAGCTTGGGTTTCCCCATGGCCACATTCCAACATGGGCGACGATTACTGACCTCGGAAGGTAGAGGGGGGCATGCAGCACATCGGCGAGCGAGCGATGATATGATAGGCACCAACTACCTAGCCTGGAGAGCCGGTCTTGGTGAGCGTCGTATTTCGTAAGAGACACTATTGGTGTTGTCACGAAGGCGCAGTTAAGGTAAGAATCTGTCATCGCTGTTTGTCGCCCATCGTCGTCATATTGTATACGGGTTTGTCTCCCGTAAGCAGCGGACGTAAACTCAAGACGATGCCGAGTGATGATCTTTTCCGCATCACACTATACTCATCGTTGCACTGATTGGTATTCCTAATGAGCTTAAACTCGCCGGACAAACAAAAATAGCGAAAAAAAAATTATATCGGAGCAGGCGGTGAAAGTGGCATTGAAATCATGGCCACTGTGCATCCATCTATTCATATATTATACAACATCATACCACCAAGCAAAGCACAAAACACAAACGGCGGCTGTTGGGGCAACTAACTACTCGTACAGTGATATGATAAGTGGAGAGGTATTGGTGAGAGGGCGACTTTACAGGAAGGTGTTGGGCGACGCAATCATGATGACGAGGAGTCAGAAGATATTACCGTGTAGTGACACCTGGATGGCGAAGCGGCAAAATAACCGGCCGGCTGGGAGATACCCAGCCTCGGTACTGGCTTGCAAGAGACAGGTGTGATGTCTTGTCGGTCCACAAGAAGAGAGTCTGGTCGGTGGTAGCGAACTGTGACAGTCCGCAGGGTAACGAGGGAGAAAAGCAAGGTGCGAGGCCCTCTGATGGATAGCCAATTTCTACGCTACACTTGGGTAGAAATGACGGAAAACATCCACGGAGCTTTCAGCGCAAGATCCGGGCCAAGACCGGGGGGGCTTTAACAGGGCCTTTAACAGGGCCTTTATTCCTACATACGTGTAGGTAGTACTTAGGGAAGGTTTTCATATATATGTACGTACCTACTAATTCTCTGCGCTGTACTACGTACGTAGTATAAGTAGGCTATAGAGACGCAATGTAGTTGGTTTACACCAACGGTATCATGCCCCTGTAGCGCCTGCAACGTACCCACCTACCTTGCGGTATGTAGGTATTTTACCCGCTACGTAAGGGATATACATATAAGGGAATACATAAGGGAATACATACCTATGCGCAGACACACACGCATGTCTGGGCTGGTAGCGAAGTACTTACCAAGACGACGGCTATATTTGTTGCCTTCGGGCAATGTTCCATTTAACCTCACGTGTCGGCTGCATCGGGGCCTGCTGACGCCAGTCAGATGCCGGTGCACAGGAAACTTGTTCAGATTGTCCGCCTCTCTGATGTTTGTTGCAATGGCTACGACAATCGGGAATGACGAGCTACACAAAGCAAGTTAGCAGAAAAAGTTTTTCAATATGACAAAATTCTGATCCCTAATTTGCCGGGCCAATTCTCTCTCTCCCTCCCTCCCTCCCCTTTCCCTTTCCCTACCCCGGCACGTTGCTATTCAGCAGCTGCATCGTAATGGACACAGAACTTGGATCCGGAAGCCATCTGCGTTTTAGATTACCCCGATCTCCTCGCGCGCGCGGACACGCAGCCAGTGTGGTATAGTAGGGACGTCGGATCTACCTACTTACCCCGGCCTCAATCAATACCGGCTACCTAGCGGGCGAATGGGGAAAATGAGCAAGTGCGTCAGATTCCGCCGCTCTCTGCTCTACACCAGCTGAGATGATTGATAACGCCAAAGATGACACTACATGACCAGATCGACCAGAGTCTGTGGCCTGCCATTTGTCGCCGTGATGCACCCAAGACTCATAAGAACTCGCAATCCGACGGCGTAAGAACGTGGCACGACCCATACTGCCGGCTCTAATTCCCATCACATGGCTGAGTAAATTGCGCTCGCAAGGATGGGAGCGATTCATTTTCCCACGCAGTTTATCCCTCGACTCCCTAATCGAGGTCCGCCGCCTCATGCTCACTCATATTCACTCATATCTACATATTTACCGTAGCATCCAGACGTACCGGCCAGGCCAACTAGCCTGGTGCTAGATGATATGCTCATGCACTTAATGCAACGCCGAATAATGGGTATGACGATTGCTGTTTGGCTAACGCCGTCGCGGATAGGTAGTAGGCAAGACGGGTTGTTCGGCATTACGTAGGTAGGTAGCCATCCAAGACTCCAGTCAGCCCGCTTCCCCGCCACGATATTTGGTGTAATCTCGCTCGTTAGGCGTGGTTTTGGACGGCGTCCGTGCCTCGGGCTTTTGCAATGTAGGTAGTGTAGGCCCGTCCCAAGGACGAGATATACGACTGGTCACTCTCGTATTTAGAACAATATGCGCACATGCACGGCACATCTTTGGGGGCTGATATCCATGGATATGTTGAATTTGATATACTTGTAAGAACCGCGCCTATCACACTAGTCTGGCAAACTGTTGACTAGTGGCCTGAGGGGTAATGCTGACGATTCGATGAACGATGGGTTAAAAGTATGGGAAGAAATGGGCTGCACAATAAACTGGAGGTTGACGATATAAAGACAGTCGGCAAAATGCCGGCGACATTATCTAGAAGCACTAGGAAAACCCGAGTATTGTTGGGCGGACGACAGTAAAAGATATTAGCGCAACGCTATCTGACAACGCCCAGGCATTTTTATAGTGGTAAGACTGAGCCAGACGCTTCTAGATTT
Source organism: Xylaria sp. FL1777 (assembly GCA_022578965.1). Classification (NCBI taxonomy): domain Eukaryota; kingdom Fungi; phylum Ascomycota; class Sordariomycetes; order Xylariales; family Xylariaceae; genus Xylaria; species Xylaria sp. FL1777. Next base: position 70,681 of record MU400540.1, on the reverse strand, counting down.
GAGCACTGGACGAATCGAAGCCCTGCAAGGCGAAGGCGAGCTTACACTGCGCAGTCACTGCCTGCCTACAGTAGGCAAGTACAGTAGGCAAGGTCACGGGTATGTATAAAATGGGCATTACCTACCTAGCGTGCGTAGGTACTAAGGAGTGTACAGAAACTGATAAACTGCAGGGCATATCCCTCGCCTCGTCAGACACCTAAATACACAATAGATAAAAAAGAAACTAGGTCCCTCTAAAACCCAAGAGGGGCGGTATACCTGGAGGGATATATACGTACATATATTCTGATACACTACCTACGTAAAAGGATTCGTAAGTAGGTAGGTATACCTTATACCTGTACACTGCAGCAGTGTATAGGTAGGTAGCAAATGCTTATAGTGCTGCCTGTAGGTGCGGTACTGAGGTACCTAGGTATGTACGTAGCATGTTTCCTGCGGGGTGAATGTGTGTCCACTCCAACGGATCTGATTCAGCAGTTTCCAGGCAGGCTGGTGTCACCTTCCGGCCTGGCCTGAAGGCTGCGACAAGGAAAGACAAAAGGCCCCCGGCCGAAATAGGACGAAATTGGACACCGGTGGTCGTTTTGTAGTCAAAATTGACAAAAACGTCCTATCTGTTCTCTTTTTCTCTCGTTACACCTGCATCTTGTCTCGCCTCCATCCCTTATTCCGATGCCCACGATGGCAATGCATAGGCCGGGTTTCGGAAGATCTACCAGGTACAGAGGTGGAGGACAATGACGGATGGGATGTGATGCTGATACCTTAAAGTACATGCCTGCTGAAGTAACCCACCAGGTATCGGTAGGTACTCAGGCACTCTGGCAGTGTGCATTAATTACATACAAAGCCTGAGCAAGCAAGCAAGCCATGTCCCCTTTATTAAGAACATGGTTCAGTTCAGCGCATGCTCTCAATTGCCTTCCTCCCGCCTTCCTACCCACAACCGAGAGAGCGGCTGCATACGACTCGGGCGGTCGGAGAAATCCATACACACATCCGTGGCTTGAAGGTCATCTGATAGACCACCTACCCTTACCTGTTGCTCAACTACAGACACCACCAATGTACTACCTACAGACCTACATACGTAGCACGGTATGTACATTCAGACCTACCGGTCCCGTACTTACGCAGTATACATAGATTACCAGCATTACGAATCCCGTCTTCCTCCGCACTGTCCTTTTGGTCATTTGCTTTACATTCTGTTGTGTCATTACCTAATACCTGGACGGCGCCTCGACACTGTACTGCGTAGGTGTAGGTGTGGGTGGTCGAGTTACAAATAGCGTGAAACCAACTCGTATCTTGTGGCTGTTGGTGGTGTTATACCTACATCAACCTAATTACTTACTGCGCACATACGTATAGATAACATGTATGTACGATACATACCTAACAAAACAGACACCTTGTACCTGTTAACCTACCTAGTGTAAGTAAGTAAGGCGAGGTTCTGGAGGTAGCATCCATAATCCATACCTACCTGACTACCTACATACCTAGTCTAGATAGATGCTTGTTACTACTGTTCTTTTTTCCCCTTCGTCGATGGCCCCTCCTTGTCCCTGGTCCTTTTGCCTCTCTAGGTTGTCACCAACCAACGGCCACAGCACTCGCTGGAGACTGCCCACTACCTCAAGTACCTACTGTCACATTCTCGTCATCCAGTAACCGTATTATGCCTGCCGACCTAATAATTTGTTATTTGCTGCCTTCCTTCTCCTGCTCCTCCTCCTGCTCCTCCTCTTCATTCTTCCTTCCTGCTTGCCTCATTAACTTTTGCCCGCCTACCTAACCTGCCCGCCTACCTGCCCGCCCTATCTGCCTGCCTGCCTGCCTGCCTACCCATCCACCTACCCAACTAACTTAACTACACTTCCTATCCAAGTACTTACCCTCCCTCCTACCTACATATCTACCCGCCTACTTCCCGGTCTCCATCGTTGTCCCTGTCGTGCTGTTAGGTACCTACCTAGTGTTAGGCAGTGCTAGTGCTGGTGTTAGTGTTGTGTTGTGTTGTGTTGTGTGCTGTGCTGTGCTGTACTGTGCTCTGCTCTGCCCTCTGCTCTGCTGTGCTGTCCCTCTCTCCTGTGATGTGCTGCAATGTGCTGACCTGACGAGACCATCTCCCCATTCAACGTTAAGGTGTCCCGGCCACCCCATTGAATGCGAGGTTGGCCCGGCTTTCCCTCCCACTTACGACACAGCCGCCTCATCCAGTCTCGTCGGCGGTCCCTCATTCACTCGCGCCCTCGTTCATTCAATTCTTCATTCATCCTCCTCCTCCATTGACGCCTACATGGACTAGTCTGTGCCCTCCACCCCCCCTGCTGTCCTTTGTGATACAAATCTACCGCCCGCATTCAGGCCTATTAGTATTTTTTCCCTAGCAATCCAGTATCTGTTTGCCCCCGAGCTCTGTGCGTTTGGTTCCGAGGTCGAGCCCAGCCAAGTAGCCCATTCACCAGGGTCGTTGTGACTATTGAGAGCGTGATTCAGCCATCCATCCACTCGGTTCGGAACCGGGATCCAGACACAGCATTCATTGCGAGCGAGGTCCAAGAGCAAGCAAGCGCGCGCACAATACACACTGCTTATTACTCACTCCTCCGCCTCTATAAGTCATAAGTCTCGCTTGTTGCTAAATCCGTATTTTTAACCGCTCTTTGCTTTCCTCCCTCCTTTCTCTTACCAACAACAAAACCGCCCATATCGCAGCGCCTATTTCGTCTTGTTTCAGTCCATCAGACGATCTCTCTCTACGCAGCAGCACACGTCGGCCGTACAGTATACTGTCTATCTCCTTGGGACCCTGCTGGCCTGTCCAACATCCCACCGCCGACGCCCAATACGCCCAGTGTGCTCCAGCTCGCTCCAGCGCTTGCATATTCCGGTCGTAACCTTATCTTTCCCAGTTCCTCCGTCGGTCTCCTCTTCAAAAGAGTGCGTGAGGATCCTCCGCTACTAGAAAGCCAATTCCAGGACTCGGAGCCCCCGGTCTTTCGACTGCGCAATACCCTGCTCCATACCGTCCATGTCCAACCCATGGCTGGCTAGATGACTAGGTTAGACTAGAACTGTTGAGTATCTCTTCCGAGCCGCCTGACCCCTCACTATTTACCGTCGTCATTCGACCCTCATACGTACCGATTCAAATTGGTTCGAAGCAGGTTGGATCCTTTTTCTCGAGCTCCAAAGCGGGAGTGACAGCCTTTTACTTATATTTTTATTCCCATTTTCAATTTGAAAAGCTGCCACTCTCCGCTCGCTGCCATGGACCCCTCCGCCATGGATTTTACGATGCACCACTCGAATCACCATCACCCTCATTACCAGCACCACCACCACCACCACCCAAATGGTGCTTCGTCTTCCGCCTCGACATCCCGTTGCCCCGCTCTCCGGGCAGCTGCTGAACAGCGTGGATATCCCCTCCCTAACATTTCGTCAACCCGAGGCTCAGTGCAATATGACCCAGTTCATGCCCACGCTGGCAACCGGAATTTTTGGCAGTCGAGGAGTCCACAGAACTGGCGGCCGGCTATGATAACACCGTTTTCACAGGGCACGTTTCCGGCACAAACACCGCCAAACCAGCCGCAGCCTTCGCTTTGTCCTATGCCGGATATTTCAAATATGGCAAGTGTACCGGACACCTACGCTCAGCAAATCCCCCCATTCCAGCAATTCCGGCCTACAATGCACCCGGCGCCGCGTCTTCTCAACCAGCCTCCCTTCGAGAATCCAGTATCATTTCCAAGCTCGAATTCTAGCCAGTCTAGTACCCAGACTCCTACGAACCGCCCTGTTCAGAGCGCTGGCTTACCTTCCGCGGCCTCACTGCTTTCTGTTCCGCCCGTGCCAGTTCCACCTTCGAGGACCCCGATTACCTCAAGACAGACGGGCCAGACGACATCTTTTGGCAACGAAAACATTCGTCCTGGACAGCAGCTTCCTAACCTCTTTCCTCATCTTTTTACAACACCTTTCTCTCAACCATCGGACCCTATGGCGCATGCCACTGCACCCGTCGAGGAAGGCAGCACTCGACTAGGTTAGTTGCTTTTCGAGTCTTACCAAATAGGAAAGATTGAGCTAACATTTTCTACTAATTAAAGCTTCACAATCTCCTCCTGCACCGGCATCGACAGCGCCACAGCGCACCAACGACCAACCCGGCCGCATAATCAGTCCAGTAGAAATACGACGGGCCTCCACCGCGGGGATGGGTCGTGCTAGGCGATCTATATCGCGGTATACTGCTTCATCGCCATCTGAATGGTTGAATGATGGAGGTAACCTGTTGTTTCGAAGGGGGGATTTGGTAGAGTTTGTTGAGAACTTCCCAGGGACGATTTCGGATGGAGAGGGTCCTGTTACGGGTCGATTTGTGAGAGGCGGGCCTGCGAAAAGAGTGGCTTCTAAAAAAGCACTGGCATCTCTACAAAGTGTCAGTATAGCGGACCTTCCGGAAAGCGAGAGGAGTAAGTTCTGTGCATGCTGATAATCTAGCCTAAAGCTAACCTGCATAGCTTGTGTAATCTGTTACAACGACTTTGGAGTAGCAAATCCTGAGGGCGTCAATGAAGCGCCGCTCAGACTACCCAAGTGTAAGCATGTATTTGGTGATCATTGCATCAAGAAGTGGTTCCAAGAGTCAGATAGTTGCCCTTATTGCAGGGACAAGGTTCACTCAGAACTACAGCATATGCCAACCCGCCGAAGCCACCCAGGTTTCCGGTTCATACCCCCGTACCAAATAACACCACAGCATTTGCCAGGCTATCAAGGTTACCAAGGACGTGAGCAGAGCCGGTCACGCGATATCGATGTTTCGGAATTGGATTCATCAACTCAAACTGGACAGACCACTGGCACCAACATGTCGGATCGGTCAAGGTAAGCAACACATTACTGGCGGAAGTGTGAAAGGTATGTTGCTGATTTACTGTAAAGCCAATTTCCAGATATACTAAGCAACCGGCCACCGTCTGGTAGTGGGAGGTTTGAGAATACTGCTCGCCATGGTATGCGACTACCATCATGGAGTTCGGCCCATGAGCGTCGCTCGCCACCCGTTGAATACGATCGTCGTCGACGGCCTCGACATCGTGCGCGAGTTTCCCCTCCATTGTCTCGCCCGAGCATACTTGGAGGCCAGACTTCAAATGGCGCGTCGCAGACTTCGGTCCGTCCCTCCAGAAGTTCCCGCTCCCGATCCCCTTTTGATCCTACGAGCACTGGGGTGGATTTAAGTAGCCGACGATCACTGACAAATAGCCCCGAACAGTATCACTGGAATGGCAGTTCCTCACCCAATCCTACGACGGGAGCGATCACACTAACCCCGCCGAGTGGCCCGTTATTCGATGCGTCTGGCTTCCCTTTTCAATCACAGATGATGATTCCTCCCGACGATTTCCTGCGAGGATTCGTTTCGTCACACTCGGATGAGGCGCCGGGGAATGAGCATTCGTCTGGATTACCACAGATGCGTTCTGATACCGTCAGATTTTCGTCTCCGTCTACGTCCGCTGGATCTTCAGACGTTTACGTGGCGGCCTCGGGCCATGCGACTTCTAATCAGTTTACTTCCTATCAGCAGTCGTAGGAACATTCATTGGCTGGAAGTATAATGCGACTACGGCTATTATAACAGTTGCGCGCGCATACAGGTGCAGGCAGGCACATACATCAACACAGTGCCAATCTCGGAACAGAAACCACTTTCCTCCACGGAGTCATCATCGACTCTATGATTTAACGACGACAGCGTACAGACGGCATGATGCTACGGTCTTTTCGTTCTTGAATTCTCATATTTGTGGAGCTTACGGTTTTAATTCATATAGACAGGCTGCATCATTCCACTCTCCTCCCCCCCGATATTCAAACTTTTCCACAGAGGTTGCTCTCTGCACTGTGATTCAACAATGAAGTCATGAGTCATAGGCGTTAACGGTGTTTGTCGAACGGATATTTGGGTTCTTCGGGAGTATCCCTTCATGATGGCGATAAGTTCAACGCGCATTGGTGGTGCGAAGCGCAAAGCTGTGGAACAGCGAACTACGTTATAGGAGATTCTTTTCTTCACATCACAACAACAGCAATAAGACACGAAGAAGGCTATTCCATTCGAAGTGACTATATCCTGGAAGCATATTTGGTTCTTGCTCTCGAAGGCATTTACAGCGATTCCGTCATATAGATGAATCAGTATGTAGCATAATCAAGCGCTATGTCAAAAACACGTACTAGCTTTTCAAAATTGTAGTTAGGTTATATCTAGAGGGTACACTTTCAAATCTTCTTTTTATGTTAGATTGTCCAAGCCACTCACGTTTATTAGTAGCTAGTATTATTACCACCACTACCTTCGACATCGTGAACGTCAAGAGCATATTTCTTCTCAAACAAGTTGACTTGTGGTTTAAAAGTCGCCCACTGGATCTGGATTATTTGACCGTAGTATCGATGAACTTGGTATGCTCTCTTAACTCATTACTTGACGTCTGTAACGGACAGTATCTCGCCCAAATCTCATTTTTGGTTTTATACATCTGTATCCTATATGGCCGCGGTTATCTACTTGATGTTCCCTGGCTGTCGTCTTCTTTGCGGTGCTTGAGCGGATTATGGCCGCTGATGCGTTTTATTATCGTCGGAGCTGGGTTGCGCGAGTAGTGAGGGAGGGTTGGGTGATGTCTGTCTGTCTATCTTGCTGTTGATTGAATGATAAGCATAAGATCTGGCTGGATTTAGGTTTTGGCGGGAGGAGGTTTGGTATTTTAGTTTTGATGTGATGTTAACTATTTGAAGTTTGATTTTCTTGGATGCGTCGTGTCTATTTAAAGAGTTTTATATCAGAGCGCTTTCATTAAGAGGTAGTATAGGAGGTGAGGAATAGATACTTGGGGAAGAGCTAAATGGATTATAAAATTCTTCTGTTTGCTATTGCTACCTATTATAATGGTAGGCTACAGCAGACTAGTAAGGGAGGGCACACTTGGGAAAGAAGTTAGGTAGTCTCAGAGAGAGGCCTCTATAGTAAGACTCCTTGATGGCAATATATAGCACTGGCAGTGTTCATGTTTTGGTTAACTTGTCATAAGATCAACTTATTATATATAGTCTGTTGACGTCGGCTTGTATATGCATCCAGATCCGCTATCCCCAGCCCACCAGCCCAGTATGTAAGCAATACATTAAGAAACGTGTACAAAGGCTCGCTTTCTGGCGTTTTGGGCATCTGTGCCATCATCCCAATTCTCATCCACGTAGTCTTTGACGCTATTCTCCTGTATCTGCATACCAGCCACTTTAAGAGCAGCTATATTGTAGCCCATCTCGTCTTTCTTCTTTTTGAGGACCTCACGCAGATTTATCCTGATCCCGCTGAGCACAGTGGGCAGGGTTCTACTAGCCACGATTTGGCGGTGGTGCGTCTTTAGCATGAAGAAAAGGATTCGGCAGGTTAGGGGGATATTCATGGATCTCATGGCGAAGATGTTGAGGAACGTGAAGAGAATTGGTATGGAGGCGAACGGCAATACGAGCAGTGCATCGTTTAGCGCAGATGCCGCTGGCCGTGATAACACCTTCATCACGTATTCTTCGGCAGAAATGTTACCGTGTGCCATGAACATCGGGTCACGCTGAGGCGGCCCGATATGGGGATTGGCTGCCTTTTCCACTTCCCACTCCTTAACGATATGCAGGTCTGCCATGCCAAGTTCCAACGCCTCTGCGATACGCTCACCATGATTCAATGTCTCGGATGTCTGCTTCGTAGCGGCCGCAATTTCACCCTCTTGACCTTCCTCGTCGGCTTCTTGCTCGAGTGATCCCGTCAATGTACTTTCGTACAGCTCTTCGATCTCTTTCTCTCTCTCTTCTTCGAGGAAAATCTGCTCATCTGTCTCGTGCCATACCCGGATGCTCTTGTCATGACTAGCACTAACAATGAATGGAGGTTCAGTGCTGCGACTAATGGCTAATGCCCAAATCTCGCCGTAGTGACCATGCAGACGCTGAATCTGCTCGAACTTGTCTCCGTCCCAGTACTTGACAGTACGGTCTTTACCAGCGCTAAAGAAGTGGTGCCCATTACCTTCGCGGTTGTTCGGTACAAACTTAACTTGGAGAATACTGTCTTGGTGGGCTATTATCGCTTTGTGACAGTCTCCAAAATCGAGACCCCATATTCTAACCGTCTTATCTGCCGAACATGTTACTATTAACTTCCCATCATATGATATGTCCATGTCTAAGACAGGCAGTTTGTGGCCGTATAGGTTTAAATATAATTTCAAAGAGTCGGTGAAAAACACCTTTACTGTGCTGTCCAATAGGGCAACGGCTAGGTATTTGGCGTCGGGAGAGAACTTTAGACTGAGAATATCATCTGAGACTTTCAGTGTCCTTGCGTGCGACAACTTGAGGCGCTGTGTTGTTCGAGTTGTTCCTAAGACTGGCTCTTTGACGACCTGGACCTTCCAGAATTTGGCCGATTTATCAGCGCTTCCCGAGACAATTGATCTACCGTCGGGGTGGACCTGGAGAGACCAGATTGCGCCTTCGTGCGCTGTTACGCTGTCTAAGAGCGTGCCAGTTGACACCTCGAATAGTTCAATCTCGCCGCTTTTCGTACCGATGACAACCAGCTTGTCTCCCGGTAAGAAGGCGCAACACAATGCGTATCCGCATTCCAAGGTTTTGCCACACTTCTGAGTCAACATTGACCAGATCTTTATAGATCCGTTCGATGCCGAGGCGAGGAGTCTATCGTCAGAGCTCAAGGCCAACGACCGAACATCTGTTCGATGTCCAGGAATCTCAACAGAGAGGGCTCTTTCGTAATCTGGGATATCCTCATCTTTGGAGTTGGAAGCCTTTTGCTTTAAAGGGATGTGATATAATTCTAGTTGATTGTTAGTCGTAGCAACAAGCAATTGTAACCTTTTTTTGCCTGTGACATCGGCCCATTCAACAGAGCGAGCTTTGCCACCTGTACGAATTATGAGATGCTGTGCAAAGGCGTCTGTTACATCGGCTTTGCTGACGCTTTCCTCCTGTTCTTCCCCGTCGTCCATCGGCGGATCGCCATCCGCCTGATTTCCCTTTTTCTGTGCAAGTTTCTCCCGCCTCCTCTTCCTCTTCCGCGCCATACTCTTTTTTATTTCTGCCTCGGATCGTATTCTCCATATCTCCACGGCCTTTTCTGAGCCGTGTACGGCAAAGTAGTCGAGGCGAGGGTGGAATATTATCTCGATAGCTTTGTCTTTTCCTTGTCGAAATAGTGTGCCCCTGTCGTGAAGGTATTGTATGTTTGCAGGTAGATCCACCTGATGCCTGGATGAAGCAAGAGAGTTCGCATCAAGTGCCCATACCTTGAGCTCCCCGGAATTTCCCGCTGTGATGCAACCGCTATAATCGGGAGAGAGTCCTAAGGCCCAACACTCGCCGTTTGTCTGAGCAATGTGAGTTTCAATGCAGTGTCTCGATCCCAAATCCCAGAGTTTTATTAGCGAATCCTTGCCGGTAGTTAGCAGAAAACCCTCGGATGGGTCTGCTGCGTCGTCGAGAACCATGGCTTGGGCACCGTCTTCCTCGGCAACCTCCTCTTGCGGCTCAACAAACTGCAGTCCTGTGATTTGGTCCTTATGCCCCCGAAGTTTATATTGCCCAACCTCAGCCACAAGATCCCACACAATTACATTTGTGTCTTTGGAGCCACTCGCTAGTCGTACACCGGATCGGTCGAAAGCAAGGGCGGTGATGGCGGAGCGGTGGCCGTTGAAACTCACGATAACTGTTCCATATTTGTCCCATAAGCGGATGCTGCCATCCTCGTATCCAGCGGCAAAAACGTCCTTGTCAACCTTGCTCTGGGCAATTGCAGTTACCTGGGCAGCACAGCTCGAATCCCTCCATCGGTTCAGGATGTCGCCCGTCTTGATGTCCCAGCTGATGACCTCCTCGTTGGCGGCGACAATTGCCTGGCCCGCGCTCGTGCTGGAGCCATCTTTGGAAGTCCAGAGGATGTTCGAGGTGCCGGAAGTTACAAGGCCGAAGGATTTCGCATGTTCATATTTTCTGCAGTGGGATTGCCAAATCAGTTATGTGAATCTCGCGGAAATCTCGGTCGCGACCGTGGATAGTCCTTACAGATATGACTTGACCATGATTGTGACCGATTCCTCGCACGGGAGAACTCGACCTGGAGAGCGAGATGGTATGCAAAAATTGTCCCGGAACCTTGGAGCTTTTTTATGGAGGGACGGCGCGATAAGGATTCTTATCGGAAACTCTTGTGCACAGACCAGCTTACTTGACTTGATACTTTGCCCACCTAAAGTTCCTGAAGTTAGCCTAGATAGGTAACTAACGAGCCCAAAGAGGGACAAACGACGTAAGTGGGCGGCATCAATTGGCAGCATCACAGCCCCACCATACCACAAGCTCAAGGGCGATGGATACTTACTTACCTCGCCTTCCTCGTCTTCATCCACCACACCTACTTATAGACTACCTACCTCCTTACAATACGCATCCATCTCAACCCACCGTCCACCGAAGTATCTGTCCAGCGTCAACGGAAGATGCTGCTCTTGGACTACCAAAATGTCCTGATCCAATCTGTCTTGACAGAAAGATTCTCTGGGTAAGCTTCGACGCACCAATCCAACTCCATTGCCAGCCGCTCAACTCAGCTCAACCCACATATGCAGAGCACCGCCAACCCATATCGATCAAACCGTGTCCGACTTCGACGGTGTTACTTTCCACATATCTACTCCCGAGACGAAGACCCAGATCCTCGTGTCGCTTCAGATCCGGTGCTTCAGGGAGTTGGTCCAATATGGCGCTGAAGAGGTCTTGCAACGCGAATACGGTCAATATGTCGTGCCGCCCGAGACTGGCTATGATTTCTCTGTTCTGGTAGACCTGGAGAACTTGCCTGCCGACAAAGGTGAGCAGACCGTTGAGTGACGACATATTGTCTTGGGTCGCGTGGATGCTGATCGGGTTGCTCAGAGGAACGAGATGAACTCATTAAGAAGATATCCTTGCTGAAACGCAATGCCATGGCCGCGCCATTTGAGCACGCCTATACAGAGTATTACAAGCTGAGGGAGGCTGCCTCCAAATACACAAGCGAAGAGGCACCACAGGGTGTTCGAGAAGGCGGCGAGGTCATGGCCATCCACTACCGCGACGAGGAAGCCATCTACGTCAAGGCGAGCCACGACCGTGTGACTGTCATCTTCAGCACTATCTTCCGCGAGGAGACCGACAGAGTTTTTGGGAAGGTCTTCATTCAAGAGTTCGTCGACGCGCGAAGGCGGGCAATCCAAAATGCGCCGCAGGTGCTATTCAGGAACGACCCGCCGCTCGAACTGCAGGGAGTTCCGGGAGTAACAGCAGGATCTGGTGGAGAGGTTGGATATGTGACTTTTGGTATATTATTATACCCTACAATCTTAACAAGAGTCTCGCTAACTTGGGCAGTCTTGTTCCCCCGGCATTTAACCCCCCAGCGAATGCCCGATGTTATTTCCCACATCCAGACCTTCAGGGACTATTTTCATTACCACATCAAAGCATCGAAGGTATGATTGACGTATATCGTTGTGGCCGAGTTCGATTCTAACTGGCGCAGGCATATATCCACACTCGTATGAGAAGGAGAACGGCCGACTTTCTACAAGGTCAGTTTCTTCTAGTATGCAATAAATTGTCGATCGTACTAATCCGCCCTAGTTCTACGCCGAGCCAGACCAGAGAACGAAGAGAAGGAAAGGAAGACGGCGAGTGGAAGAACATTCAGGGTCCAGGGTGCTTAAAAGATCTACCTTTATCCAGATACCGACACATGATAAGCATTGACCAAGCTATACGTTGGCGCTATACACATTGAACATAGCGAGAAATTAAGATGACTCTCAAGGCTTTCTATAGCCCCATAATCTTACCCGAATATAAATATCTCAGAGACATGAAGACCTCCAATTTTTGTAACCTTGAGTTGAACCTTGGTTTACACTAGCCACAACCTTTCTCAATCATGAGGCGCAAAAAGAGTATGCTCTAGACTTAGTCGCCCGAGCTCACATGGCCGTATATAGCCTTCCAAGCACTTCAATATTCCTCCAACATATTATATCAATAGGGCCACTAGTATCTAGGATATAACCGTTATCTCCAGACCTCAAAGCATAACAGGTGAATGAAAGATCAAGACCATTAAACATGACAAACATCAAGCTTAGAGCATCTAGCTAATTATACTCTATTTAAAAGTAGCTAAAAGTTACGCTAGAAGGATGTGCATCTCAGAAGTCCAGCAGTAGACTTCGGGCTTGTCTAGGATATTCTCAGGGGTCTGTTAAGGCTTGGGAGATTATCTGAAGCAAGCGTTTTGGCTTCTTCTGGTTTGATGAATCTATTTTTCTAAAGAAGTCTTCCTGTAACTACCTTGTTTTAAATTCCTATTACAGAGGGTAGATATATGTTTTCACAGTCCTGGTGTTATGTAAAATGGTCAGGGGAGATTAGATGTGCTATCACAGCAAGATTCTATATTGTGGAATAGGTAATTACTTACCTAATTACCGGCTTTTGAACGTCTAGCATTCCATTATCCCGTCGAACATCTATATTGAGTGGAGGGAAAGTATAGTGTCAGCATCCTAGGGGTTCTATTTCTATGAAAGGAAAAACCACCCACGATGATAGCCAGGTTCTGGAGAGACTACACGAACATAAGAATACCAAAACTACATACCCGCTGCACCGGAAAACAAAATCCAGCTTCTATCTTCGTAGCGTAAATCCTCCGGCCACTCGATACGCATACACATAAATACACCCCGCGATAACAAAAGGCGAGAGAAATACACGTATAATAAATACCCCGACGTCCCTAGATAGCAAAGCCATCGTGTCGAGGCGGATCGCAGAACCGCCAGAGACCCACGGCTTCAGCGGCCCTGCGCACAGCAGAGACTTCGTCGGCGGTGACGGCGCGGTTAATCTCAGCATACCGCACACTCTCCCCCGCCTCACCATCACCATCACCGTCGCCATCGCCATTACCATCATCACTACCATTACCCTTCCTCCTACGCCGCCGCGCCTTCTTCCCCACGTGCGCGTCCGGCCGGTACTGCTCCATGATGTTGACAAAGGTATCGCGGGAGACATGGTCGGCGAGGAAGCGGAGGATCTCAGCGGCCTCGGCCTCGAGGCCCGGCATGACGAGGTGGCGGACGAGAAGCCCCCTCTTAGCGATGCCGTCGGGCGAGAAGCACAGGTCGCCGACCTGGGCGTGCATCTCGCGGATGGCGGGGCCCGCGGCGGCGGCGTAGTCGGGGGCCTTGAGCAGGCGGCGCGAGGTCGCGGGGGACCAGACCTTGAAGTCGGGCAGGTAGACGTCGACGAGGCCGTCGAGCAGGCGCAGGGAGTCCGGGGAGTCGTAGGCCGAGGTGTTGTAGACGACGGGCACGCGCAGGCCGAGCGCGCGCGCGTGCAGCACCGACAGCGCCACCTGCGGCACCACGTGCTCCGGCGTCACCAGGTTGATGTTGTGCACGCCGCCCACCTCCTGCAGCTTCACGTACCAGGCCCCGAGCTCCTCCGGCGTCAGGTCGAACCCGTTGCGCTGTTTTCATTTGGGAAACGCCGGAGTCAGTAAAATTCCGCTTGAGGTAAGAAAGAAATTCTTTATATAGAGTTTCGAGAGCTCGTGGGAAGCAAGCAGCAAGAGGAGGATATTCCCAGAATAGGAGATTCGTGCCTCTGAGACTCTGAGACCGTTCTAAAGGGGGAATTAAGAGGCTCCTGCAACTAACCTGGTGCGCGATCTCGTGGTTCTGGCAGAACGTGCATCGCAGGTTGCAGCCTGAGAAGAAGACGGCGCCGCTGCCGTTGTGGCCTTGGATGCAAGGTTCTGGGGAGGGAGCGGGATGTATTAGCTCATCTATCGTGTTCTGCTTGAGAAAGTTGCCTGTGTTCGTCTTCATATAATATGATAGACTACTCTGATGCGTTCATCCTAACGAGAGATGATGAGAGTGTATGAGGAGGGATAGGGGGAGAAGGAGGTGGGAGCCCCTTACCCTCGCCGAAATGCGGCGCGATGACGTTGACCTTCACGTTCGCGCCGATGAGACACATGCCTGTCGTCTCATAGCGGTTGACGCCGCAGAGGCGCGGGCACAGATTGCAGTTTTTCAGATGGGCGTACGCCAGCGACCGCTTCTTCGCGACCTCGACCTCGGAGAGCAGCTGGTACCGGGGGACGTAGTCATCCACCAAGAAGGGCGGCGCGAGATGCAGCCGTCGCCGTCGCTGCTGTGTGAGGATGTTGCTGCTGGTCGTCGGTGGCGAGGAAACGAGTCTAGTTCTACACTCGAGAGCCGCCACAGCCCAGAGCCGCATCCCGCTGCTTCTTGGTAACATCGCGATGGGCTGGCTGGCCCCATCGCAGGGATAGTGTCGTGCGCACTATGATGACCAAACTCTCAGACTGCTAAGCCCACGCCGACAAGGCTTATGAATCGAATGATGTCAAATCGCTCTTTCGGAATGTGCGATTTGATAAGCTTTTTAGCACACTTTCTCAGCGTTACTTAAGACCGAAGATGTAAAAAGCTCGGTTTTGCCACGGAAAAGCTCGGTGACAGGAATTAAGTTGGGACCGAAGGAGATCGCCCACTCCGGGAAAAAGAGGGTGGTTGTTGATTTACGAGGCCTTACTAATTAATGGCCCGCCAAAGTCGACGACTCCAAAGCTCGGGTTTGTAGTATACAAGCGGGGCTTGGTTTCGAATTTCGAGCGACATATAAAGTCCAGCTTCGGAATCCAAAGGTTGTTGTTAACTAATAGAAACCTGGCAAGAATTTCGTTAATTCCTTTGGCATTCTCTGCATTATCTATCGCAGCACGTAACCGAATAATTGCGCCCCGCGCAACCAACCGTTAGACGTCATCATTACCTCCTGATCTATCTACTCTTTTGGCCTATTTCAGCAACTTTCACGACCGCTGTTGCATCTTCACGGCATTTGCAGTTTCATTTTCGAGTCGACCAATTTACAGTTCGTCAAACAAGAGTTGTCATTCAGGATCCTGCTTTGGTTTACGAGTAAAGGTAAATCGCCATGGCTCCTCAACTGATGTTCATTGGCCTGGGAAACATGGGTAGGGTGAGTTTACTTACGTCCCAGTCACGTAACATACGGGATCTCGATTAATGCATCGAGCAGGGAATGTGCAAGAACCTAGTGCAAAAAGGCAACCTGCAAAAGCCTCTCATCCTCTACAACCGGACCAAGAAGCGGTCCGAGGATCTGGCGGCAACATTACCGGCTGGAAAGACAGAGGTTGTCGGTAGCATCGAGGAGGGCGTGAAGAAGGCAGACATCATCATCACTATCGTCAGCAATGATGCGGCAGTGAAGGAAGCCATTGACACCATCCTCCAGTCTGATGTCAAGGGGAAGCTCATCGTCGACTGCTCGACCATTCACCCCGACACGACGAAGCAGATTGCTGAAACCGTGCTGGCGAAAGGAGCCGAGTTCATCGCCTCCCCTGTCTTTGGTGCGCCTGCTGCCGCGGAAGCTGGCCTACTCGTGTAAGTGGTAGTTCCTTTACTGTATTTCATGAAGGTGTCGTGTAAGACGCGATGGTCGCACCCGTCGACAAGACACATTACAAATAGACGATCTAACGCATCCGCCTTCTAGCTTCGTACCAGCAGGGCCCAAGGCAGCAATAGACAAGCTGCGGCCGTACACAACAGGGGTGATGGGACGGGCCGAGATCCCGTTCGACGACAAGCCGTACGAGTCGTCGCTGAAGCTAAAGCTGCTGGGTAATGCGTTCATCATCAACATGGTGACGATGCTAGGTGAGGGGATGACGCTGGGCGAGAAGACGGGCGTGGGCGTCGAGCCGGTCAAGCAGTTCGTCGACCTGCTCTACGGCGGCATCTACAGCGGCTACGCGGAGCGCATGGTCAAGGGCGTCTACTGGAAGATGGACGAGCCGCTGTTCTCCGCCGACAACGCGCGCAAGGACGCCGGCCACGCCATGAAAATGGCGCGGGACGCCGGCATGGAGCTCAAGCTCATCAAGGAAAGCGACGAGTACCTCAAGGTCGTGGCGGACCACGCGGGCGGGTCCAAGGGTGACATTGCTGGCATCTACGGTGCTGTGAGGAAGCAGAATGGGTTGAAGTATGAAAATGATGCGTAACACAGAGCTGGCTATACGTAGCCCGGAGGTTTTAAGATGCAGAAGACTCACTCAATGAGTATAAAATTTCCAAAAGTGAGGTTAAGTTGCGCTTTTCCATATAGTACTTACCTACCTAGGTAGGTATTATATGTATGTAAACTAGAAGGCGAGCTACGTACCTCTTAGATAGGTTTTACCATCCTAAATCGGAAAGGAAGCCAACCTGAGCCACGCCGCTTTTAGCCTGAGACTGAGCCCTATCCTGAGCTGTAATAAGGCCTCGGGCCCAAACTGTCGGGTCAGGCAATTCCGAAAATAAAAAATAGGACGCGGAATGTCAGCATCTTCCAGAGGGATTATGGGGGCAGCCACCACGTTTTACAGATCAGGACCCCGTACCAGTATGGCTCTGGATCAGTATAGTCTTGGACCACAGCATAGACTTGAACTCGTACTAGTACAGTGACGGATTCTCAACCACTGGAAAAGAAACCTTTGATTCATAAAAACAGGCTACCAATAGTACAGGCATC
Organism: Xylaria sp. FL1777; assembly: GCA_022578965.1. Classification (NCBI taxonomy): domain Eukaryota; kingdom Fungi; phylum Ascomycota; class Sordariomycetes; order Xylariales; family Xylariaceae; genus Xylaria; species Xylaria sp. FL1777. Next base: position 53,890 of record MU400540.1, on the reverse strand, counting down.
CTATGCTCGTAAGGTGAGATCCAAGCCTGTACCAGTCCGAGGACGTACTGGTACAGAGTCAAAAGCTGTACAGTCACGCAAGAGTTGCAAGAAACGTTATTCCACCCAGACCACATGTGCCATGGTTTGGACTGCCATTTTTGGCTGGCGTAATGCTTCACATTTCAGCAGTCCAGACCACCACGCTAAGTATAATACTATTGGAACGTACGCAAGCACTGCACACCCCAAATCCTTACTGGTTGGCGGGAAGCCATACCTATAGCCGAGTTTCCCTCTCTGCGGCTTACACTTCTGGTGATGAAGGCCATGGGCCTGACTTAAAGGCTACTATATCTGTACCTACTAGTATCTTTACTGATACCCAGATTATTTCTGGCAAGTGCTTGACGTGGCGTGTGATATGTTTTAAGGATGACGTTGATATGTTTTAAAGAAGCAGCCACGATGATTGACGAAATGCCTTTTTGACATGCAAGACGGAGCTTCCTTCCGTAGTCTCACCCGTAACATTGCAGTACCTAAAGAATATCGTGAGCGACTACTTGCAAAGAACGCGTTGAACGATATATGATAGGTATATCCGAGAAAAGATTAGACTGCTTATCTAACACTTTACCTTAAATAGCATGTTTTGAATTAGCATTGTATGCTACAGACCATGAAAAATCCAAGGTAGAGTGTACCTTACTTCTCTGAACTGCTTGTGTAGGTCCGCAACGGAGTTGTATTCTGAAGAGGTAGGAACGAGTCTGCTGCATCTGGGACTTTCCATATCCGCACGGTTCAATTCTACTATTCATCAAGGTCTCGTTTCCTTTTGTTCTCCCCGTCTTTCTCTTTTCTTCTTTTCAAGGCCGGATCGAAAGGTCTTAAGGCAATTTGCTCAGGCCACCGGGGTGCCTGATGCTTGACGGTTCGGCATGCAAACGTCGAGTTAAGAAGCCTCGGAGACTAATTTACTGGACCTTGAGATGAGGGAGTCTGTGGCACGAAATTCCTGATCAAGGTCCTATGCCTCGAGCCTTGACAGGGGTGTCATAGTACACTACTCGCCTCTGGCAGGTTCACGGGCAAACATTCATGGGTCAAGCCCTTTTTTTTTCATTGTACTTGTTGGCTGGTCTAATGATGCGAAGAAGAAATCTGATATCCCTTTCCCTCTCTTTATTTCTACCTCCTTACTGAAGTACAGTAGGGTGGTTGAATGGGCTAAAATTAGCCCTTGTAAGTAAGTTTAAGCTTAGTCATGCAGTGGAAATAAAGGTACCGGTATAGTACTAGGGTTATCATGGAGGACAATTCACTACTCATCGCGCATCATCTTCTTATAGCTACGCGGATCCTCAACAAGCCTTGCGACTAGCTATCGATGGGCGTCCCGTCGGTCATACCGCAAGTCGTTGCGGTTTTACCGAATGTACAAAAATAAGGGTATTGCTCGACAAAAACACCAGTGTTTTGTTAAGTGCTTTCTTTGGCTATCTCTCCGCCAAGCAGCCACCTAGGTTTGCATCTAGGTAGCCCAACATTCCCGCTGCAGTTTATTGTGGAGTTGCAGTACAAGACCCGCAGGGGCTATGGGCAGAAGGGTATAGAAACGGAGGCGGGAGACCGGTTCCGATTTCCATGCATGCCGCTTGCAGGGGAATTGTAGGAAGTAGGATCATAAAGCCATTGATGTGAAAAAAAATATCTGGAGAAAAAAAATGGACACGGTCGGAGTCGAACCGACTATTCCGGGTGCCAGATACTAAGAACCCCGGGTGTTACCAGTTACACCACATGCCCTTAAATTAGTATTAGATGCAGATGAATAGCAATATATATAACTAACTCATAGCGGGTCAACATACAGGAGTGTGAAATGACTAAGCAAAGTCTTGGCACTGCGTAGCTGTCCCGGTACCTTGAGCTTCTAATTTACCTGCCTACACTAACACGACCAATACAGCATCTAAGGCAGCTCGAACCGCCACAACGAGCTCGACAACCACGATCCACGATCCACGCTCACATCCCTCCCTCGACGTCTGTACTGCAGTGTACATATCGAACCAGCACGACAGGGAAGCGAAACCAACCATTCCAAATTACATCGCAATGGCGCAAGGGTATGCTACCCTCTCTTCTTCAACGCAGCAACGTGAAAGCGAAGGGGAACCGACGGTATCTTCAGCATTGTGCTAACATGGCATGATGCCCGATTTAGGTACAGCGTCTTCATCGGCCTAGTCGTCGTGGCCGCCATGTGCATCGGTGCATGGTTCCTATCACCGAAGGGCGAGAACCAGACGTGAGTAGCCCGTCCTCTTGTGTACGGGGAAACGGAACGACCGCAACTAGGTGCCGGTGAGAAGACGAGCAGGGGGCTAACATGAACCGACCATCAACAGGACGTGGCGCTCGTCGCTCATCATCGCCTTCATCAGCTGCTACCTGATGTGGTTCATCACGTTCATGGCGCAGCTGCACCCGCTGATCGAGCCGCGCCGCGTGGACATCAAGGAAGGGTTCCAGCACGAATAACGGGGGACATCACACCTCCATCTACGATAACATGCATACGTCGACGCCTACATGCGCAGAAAAAGTCTCCTCGCATACACATACACATACACACACAACTTTTCACAGCGCCATCGCGACACGACACAACCCGATGTGCACTGCACGACACCACACCACCACGTCATACTCCATTAATCTGTCCGTTTTGAAGCGGATACCAACCAACCCATCCGCACACACCCCCCCCAACAGAAACGGTCATCGTTTCCCGGAACCTCGTGCATCGCTAGGTCTGGGGTGTAAGTAGGTGGAAGACGGAAATCAGCAAACGATACATGGAAAGAATCCCGCAGGGCTGAAAAGGGAGAGGGAGGGAAAGAAAGGGCGATAAAGCGGAAGAGGAAGGGTTCATCGCGGGGACAATGTATCAACAAGCTAACTAAATCCCAGCATCCATCTATCCATTCATCATCTTTGTTAGTCTCGTAACACGAGAACCACCACCTCACCAATTGTATTTTTCTTTCAGGCGTTAGAGAGAATCACGAGAGAGAATCCACGGAAGAGAATCAGGGTTTTCCCCCACCCTCGTGCCCTAGTACACGGGCAGAAGAAATATCTTCTCCGCTATGTATAGCGTAGTCGGAACAGGCGGATGGATGGGAGTCTATATAGATGTATAATGCCATTTTCGATATGGGGATTCAATCGTATTAATGACATTTCACATAATGCCGGGCGTGACTCGATTCGACTGACCGCATACAAGAGGTCAGGTAGTAAAAGGAGATCGAAAAAATTTTTTTTTCATAATAACAATAAATCTAGATTTCGCTCCTTGGATATCACAGATGCCCACCAATTCTTGAAACCAAACAAAAATAAATCAAATCCCCCCGAAGCGCTTTCTCATCCGACCGCTAACCGACTCCCCCATTCCCTCGCCCTCCCCAGCAGGGCCCAGAGGGCGCGGCCGTCGACGGCGACGTCGCTCTCGGCGACGGAGTCGACGCCGTGGAGGCCGACGCACCAGAGGACGGCGCGGCCGACGAGCCAGCGGGCGACGGCGCCGGAGGCAGCGAGGACGATAGCAACGCCGTAGCCGCAGTCGAGGAGGATGGCGAGGGCCTCGACGTTGTTGGCGACGACGGCCCAGCCGAGCGAGCGCGCCGCCGCCGGCACGTCGTAGTCCCAGATGACCATGAGGATCGGGAACAGCTTGGTGCTGCTCGACACCAGGAGCGCCGTCGACACCGAGTTGGGGCGCGCGTACGTCGGGAGCAGCTCCAAGAGGGAGAGCGGCGAGGCTGGGGACGAGGTCAGGAAGCGGATGCTCAGGTGGAAGGCTAGGGTTGAGAAGGTGCACAGGATTACTGGTTTTTTTGTCGTTAGTGAAAATTGCTGTGTTTTTTTTTTTTTTTTTTTTTTTCAACTCTTTGGTTCGATTCTTCTTGAGGGGGTTTACCATACAGAAGAAGACATATTGGAATACGATAGGCTGCTGTGCTAAGGCCCCTAGATTACTTCTCCCCGTCGACGTAGCACCCGATGATGTTGACGAAGAAGACTCCGGGACGACCTGTTTCTCGATGCGCGCCCATGTTAGGTAGACGTCGAATAGGAGTAAGAGTGTACCGAGACGTATTATAGAGGGCTGCCAAGGTTCCAATTAGCTATGTTTCTGCTTTTCTGATATTTCCTGCACAGCGCTATCCACCCATCCGGACGTGTTCAAACGTTCGGCTAGAATAGAGCTCAAGTCCAAAATAATCGGCTTATATAGAGGCGAAGGAGACGTACATCGAATTGATCGCGGTCGCGCATTAACGTGTTATGCAGGAGGTGTCGATAAACCTATTGAGTCATCAATTAGCTTCCACATACACCTCAATACGCTCATTGAACAGTCCTCTTCCTATTGACATCACCGTGTTTGTTGGTGCGATCTGTTCCACACACCTTTCCTCCAGCTCCATCTTCATCTTCATCCACAAAATACAACGCCCTCCCTCAAAGATTCCCTAAAAAAACAACAGACGGGGAATTCTCACCTGCGGCTTAATCAAGACCAAGTCGATAAATAATACCACAAAGTCATGTTCGACGTACTTGTCGCAGAACCGTCCGCAGTTCCGGCACACGGTGAGGCGGATATTCGAGCTCGCGTCGCCGGCGCCCGAGTACTGGGTCCAGAGGGTTCGGACGGGGTGTCGACACTCGATGCAGATGGGCATTGTGTGTATACGAATGTATGTATGCGCGTATGTATGTATGTATGTATCTTGTATGTATACGTGCGAGAGTGCACGTGTGGTCTGGTTTCTCTCCTATGCTATCCTTCCCTTCTCTCGATCCCCTCCAGTTCGTACCCTCGCTCTTCCCTTCACAAGCACCCTATGTAAACACGGATTCGCGCGTGTGGAATCTCAACTCGAATAATCGTCCGTCGTGTACCAGCCAGTTGTCGCAAATGATATCCCTCCAACTAACCCCCTCAAGCGCTATCGAAAGACGAGGTCGGAAGAACGCGTTGGGAATCCCATTCTGAAGCGGCTATTAACGCGGTCAAGTGTGGTGTGGCTTTCGTTTGGCAGGGAACAGAGTTGGTGTTCTTAAGGTGTGCGAAACATGTCGAAAAGTTTATGTAGGTATTACAGCAGGTAAAAAGCATAAGCTTCCACCACCCCGCGGTATAGATATACATGAGGTCCGTCTGATCTTCTATGGGCACTCCTTATCTTATCGGGTTTCAAAATATCCCGTGACGTACGCATACGCAGACAGCTTCATGTCACTTGTCGAACCTAGTCCCTTATTGAACATCTTACCTTAGAACACTTTCAATCTAATAATTCATGAGGTACCAAAAAGTAGAATAGCATACGAAAATTACTGTCTTGAAAGGCTCCAAGGTATAGCAAATTTTAAGCGAACTTGATGGGAAGTAAAAGTAACGGCAGTATAAAACGTATTGTAAAATATTGAAAGGGGTAACAAAGCGGTTTAAATTTGCCATTGGCCGGGGTAACCGTGCTATCTAGACCTTGGAAACATCTTCTACTGTATGCGGTACATAGGTGTCTGGTGAGAATGAAGTGGTAGGTAACAATGGAAGAAGTATATACAAAAAAAGGCCCGCTTGTCTTGCCTAATCCCCTTAAAAACGCCGTCGATGATGCAGGCCACGCCGCTCCTAACACATGAGAGAACCAAGTTCAGGAGTGATATATTAATAGATGAGGAGGACCGTCTGGGGGCCGTCCAAAAATCTGCATTACTGTGCGTCAAATCGTCTTTAATCCGCCTTCTTTCCCTTGTCGCCTCCTGTCGGCATCAATCGGCCGCGCATTGTCGCTGCGCCTTCTCCTCCGCTTCTACTAGTCGATCCATGGAGATTTTGATCCAAGAAACCACCGTGAGAAGATCCACCAAACATGTTACTCGTACGTCCATCATCACTAGCCGTGTCCGCCAACTCGATGAGGTCGAGGTCATCAGCAGGCTTCCGTAGTGAGCCGAGTTTCGGTGTGCCCGGGCGTTTTGCCCACGCCCCGCGCAACCAGGTTTCGATAGATGCCGCCGCGTGTTCGAGGCCCACGCCGTTTCGGGAAGGGGCCGCCGCCTCGCATTCTTCTTCAAAGGGACTCTCTACAATTCCGGAGGTGTCCTCTGTCTTTTTGGAGAATCCAAAGTGTGCAGTTTCAGATCCCATGACGGACATGGATGGGAGCGAGTCAATGTTAAAGCCGGGGAGTCGCTTGTTAACCCACGTGTTGAAGGAATCTGTGGCTGGGCCAGGCGCCTTCACGCTCTTTCCCATCGACCCCACACCTCCTGGCTTGCGCATCCACGCAGGAACCCCTTCCATCTGCCCTAGACTATTGCCCCGGCTTCGGCCAGACGCAGGTGAACCAAGGCTCAAGCTTGAGGCCATTGGCCGTGTGCTCTGTCCCCTTGATGAAGTCGTGCCAGGACTCCCTGCGACGACAGAGGTGTTTGAGACAGCTTTTGATAATTCAAGGGACTGACGCGGAGTGGAGAAAGCCGAAGCGGTATGGATACTCTTCTTTCTCCTCGGCGGAAAATACCCTACCGTTGTGCGCTTGACCCTGACTATCTCCACTGGTTCTTGTAGTGAATCCAGCTTTACCCACCGTACGTGAGTCCAGGGTCGTTCGTCAGCTTCTTGTGCCAAATGCTCACTTGTCTTGCCGTTCAAAGATCCGAAATAGTCGTCGTGTAGCTGTTGTGAATCTGTACTGGACTGAGCGAAGCTACTGGCATCGAAAGGCTGGGGTGTCGTAGCTAGGTGGTCAACCTTTTGAGAGTGGAAGGAAGGAGGGTCACATGGTCTACCTTTAATCTCACAAGCATCCACAGGAATCAAGAGATGTTTGCGGATTTGTATGTTGTCCCGCGACCACAGACCGTTGACCTTGCGAAATGCGTGCTCCATACATCTGTAGCGGAGGATAATGCCGGCATAAGTGTCGGTAGGTTGCAGATGATGCAGATAGACTAGGAATTCTTCAATAACTGGTTGGCTCACACTCCGCATATTTTCATCCGAATTCCTCCTCTTGTATTTGCCAGTGATGTCTAACCCCCCGTTTGCTCCGTCATGGCTCTCCAGTACGCTGGCCTTCTTCCTTGCCATCAGCTGTGCCTCCCGTTGAGCGAGAGAACCTGCGGCAATATCCCCTGGCACAGGACGCGAATCCGATAGAGGGGTTGGACCCCAAGTCTCGGACGGTTTGCCGCTCAGGGCTTTCATCCCCCCAAAGCCTTTCCAGAAGGATTTCGGCTGTGACTTAGGACCGCTCCTGCTGTTGGGGCGTGAAGGCTCGCTACTATATCCAGCGTCGAGTAACGACGTAGCAAAGTCTTGAACCGATGACCAGTTCGGGGCCCACGAGCCTTCGAGCAGGCCACGAGAGAAAGCGCCATTGAGAGGGCTGGACAAGCCGCCCGACTGGAGCTTGGTGTCGGTGAGGCGCGCGGACGGCATGGGGCTCACGCCCCGGGTTGGTGAGGGGGCTTGGCCCGATGGCCCGCCGGACGTAGCTGTCAAGGTGGCGGGTGCATTGTTGCTGTGAGGTGTTCTCCTGTTCCTTGGTCGCGCGGCCGTGGGATCGTCAACGCCGGCGGGGGTCAGCGCGGTCGAGGCGGTCGATGATCTCGAGATAGGAGGCTTCAAGGCCCGGCTGGAGTCGGCCATTTTCCACAGTCCACGAGCAGAAAGGGGACTACGGACCGAATGACACGGCTGGTATCCGCACGAAGCGGGCCGAGGGACCAAGGCGCATCAAAGCTAGGGAGGACAATGACGGCCGGACGAGTGAGATCACATTGGTTTCGGCGGCCGGACGGACCTGGGGATTGGGGATTGGGGGACTTGGTACTTGAGCAGGAATGAAGTCGAGGTTTCGGTGGCCCTATCGGTGGTGGTACGGGAACAAACAAGGGTGACTTGGATTCATCCAGATGGGTAAGCACTCACTCACTCAGGACGGGACTGTAAACTGCATAGTGTAGATTGAAAAGAGTGAAATTAGCTAGCTGGGCGCCCAGCTTGCGCGTTGGCATGTGCAGCGGTGCAGCGGGTCGCCTCGAATTACGACATGCACGCTAGAAGTAAGTACCTGGTAGGCAGCATAGAGTATAGCTTACCTCGTGTACCTCCTGCGTATGCGTACCTACACTAAGATAACGAATCCCGTGCTGACGCTCTGAATACAGCCATGTGCGTTTCTACCTTAGGGGTCCTGCTCTTGTATTGCTCTTGTAAGTTGTAGGTAGTGTACCTAGGTAGTACAAGTGCGGTCGGTAGTAGGAGTAGTAGGTGAGATAGATAATGTGCGCTCTTAAAAGACGATGATGGGATGGGTAGGACAACAGAATAGATGTGTAGGTAGGCTATTCCATATGAAATGAACATTGGATGTAATAATTTTCTATCTACGTCGTTCATTCGCTGTTCCGTTCATTGGATTGCAGGACCCAGGTTCCGATTCCCGAATGAGGATTCGAGGAGTGCGTGTCCTATTCGAGAATCTCTTGGGTGCTGCAGGTGGGCTGATAGTGGTGGTATTCCGCTACGCCACTGCCCAGTGACTACCTAGGTACCTAAGGTAAGTACTGATTAGCACTGACCACTTATCGCAGCAGGCTACTAACGTGCTGAAACAAGGTCACTGCAAGGTGTTAGATTAGCGGACCATGAGCCAATCGACATCCCTGAGATTGGCCCTGTCACACAATGCTGGGCACTGTGCCGGGTTATGTCTGCGCCGAGGTCTTACGCAGTATGCCGGCTGTTACCAAGCTGGTGACACAATCTTCAATAACGATGCACGGGTTGTACATTTTTAATGTTATTAACAAGAAGATTCGGGCATCTTTGGGATGATCAAATCGAATATATATATGCTCACACATATGCCTTCATGAAACCAGCATGAAAACATGCCTGCTTCCATACATCCGTAGTTTTCCCTTGCCTCGTTGTGCAGCCAGATAAATGTATATATTCCGTTTAATTCATCGATAGGTCAATTCCAGCTAAATTAACATCATTTCCGTTAATCCCAAAGAACTGAAACCTATATAAGCAGTGCTCGTGTCAGTCCTATTCTCAAGATCGTGCAAGTCATCAAGTTCGTCTTACCAGTCTTCCACATTCAATGTGGCCGGCACTGGCTGGCCCTGACCCGATCCAGTACTCCAGCTGTCACTGGGGCTGTGACCCTCCTGCATGGCATTCACATCTCCGCCTGGCCATAGTGTCGATGACGGGCCTTGGAACCCTCCAAGTCCTGGTTGTAAGAAAGTGTTAGCCTGCAGCGGACTTCCATTGGCCGTTCTTTGCGTTCCTAGTCCATGGAAATGGTTCGGCTGGCCCGACGCCGGAGACGACATACCCTGCATCTGCGATATGACATTTGGGTCTAGATTCTGTTGGTTCTGCGGAGGTGACGTCTGCGGCAGCGGGACAACAGAGCTTTCGGGAAATAGCTGATCGGTGTGGAAGTTCTCCCAGAGGGATTGCGACAGATTTGGCGAGTTCCGTGTGACGAGGTATAGATCTGGGGGGGTACCGGGGACCGAGAATGAAGGGTTGAACGGTGTTGCTGGGCGTGTATGAGGCCTGCTATTAGTTCCGCCCATGAAGGTATCACCCGACTTTGCATTAGGTGAGGTGAGTGGAGGGCCCATGGGGGCTTGATTGGCCGCGGGTTCGTTTCGTGGTGTTTGCGGTCGCGATCGTTCGTATGATTCCTGATGTATAGGTGTGGTCACGCTAAAGTCAATAGCCATTTCATCGTATTTCCGTTTTGCCGCTTCTTGTTGCCGCTGATGCTGATCTAGTTGTGCAAAACTCTGCTGTACTTTTCTATGGCGCTTACCAGCCGCTTTCTGCAGTCTCTCCTCGAATGATTTGTTGCCCAGAATAGATTCAAACAAGGTATATACCATCTTACCCACAAGCCATACCTTAGAAACCTCTTTCAAGGCATCCATGCATGTTCGAATCCGGTCATGAGTGACTCGTTGGATAGTCAACACTGGCGAGCGCATCTGATACACGTGCATGATGAGTGCCGAGAACAAGCTATAAACGACAAACGCAGGACAGTAGCGTAGCTCATCATGAGCTGATAGATTTTCAATGATGGACGTGATCATTCCTGCGGCCTGGAAGGCGATATTACGTGACGGATACGAGGATTCGTCGGGAAACCTAGGTTGGCTATGACTGTTCGTATTCGGGGGCATATGGGCCCGATGAAGGAGACATAGCGTCGTATAGTAGTTTGAATGTAGGAGTGCGCTCCAAAAATGATGTCGTGGCATCTCCCAGTACACCATCTTCGGACAGTTTTGTAGCCAGTCGGCCAAAGCCATGTCACTATGGGTGAGATCAATAGCATTCTGGCGCCGACCACGAGATGCCACCGAATATTGCTGTGAGAGGACCAAACCCATGATCTCGCACAGTTTGACATATTGCAAAAAGAAGTGTACGTGGATCGGGTCTGATGGGAAACCCATCACATTATCGGGCTCATCTTCAATAAAGTCGTCCTCGGTCAGCATTTCAACGTCGCAGTCCTCCAGGTTGATGTTGCATGGACGTCCTAACGCCACAGCGACTGATCGGTCCCGGGTGAACAAGGTCCACCAGATGCGTTTCCATAGCCTCTTGTCCGCGTTACTAAGCTGGGAGCCTTCTACGCTCCTGTGCATACCAGAACCCTGAGCGACAATGATAGCAACACGACTCCAGTAAAAAACATTTTTGGTAACATCTTCGGGTCCTTCCCAGTACCAGCCCATAAGTAACAATGACTGAACGATAGTCACTCGATCGTCCTCGTAGTTAGCATCGTAGAGTGCTTTGGCTCTCTTATAAAACGTTAATGCAGCAGGGGTCGTCGAGCCGTTGGCGTCCATAAGCTGTTGGTTTTGGCAAACGCGGGACCCGGCAAGCAAAATAGCTTGGAGCAATAGCAGCGACGGGGGGTTCTTAGGATCTCGATATTGTCTCATGAAGCGCGTCCTGTTGAGAACAGGTACGATTGGGTGCACCCATTTGAAGTAGGCCTCAATGAGCTCATCGCATAACTGTCGAGGGGGGAGTAGAAATGCACCACGTTGGTGGAGGATGTCGATTTCGATATTGTCAAGTTCTGTTAGTCTTGCTCTGGATCCACGAACATTTTCGGGCAATGGATAGTGAACCACGTCGGAGGCCCCCTGACGGTCGTGGACCAACAAAGTAAGGTTGGAAGATTCGCCCAGGAAAGCGACACGGCCAGCTTCGGTGATGGGTGCTCTCGTAAACTTGGGCTTCATGACTATATTGACATAAGTATCATTGTCGACCTCCTCTTTCCTCGCCTGCGCCTCGGTCAAGGTGGTGGGCGGGACGCCTTCGGATGTATGGTATACGGCAGGTGGTCTCGCTGGAAATGTGGTTGAGGAGCCAGCCATAGGCTGGGGGGATTGGCTGTCGCCGGCATCTCCACGTTCGCTGTGTAGCAATGTTAGCCGCCGAAGGCAGTGTAGATTAAGCTCGGATGTATGCAGACCTGTCGGAGTCCTTCGTGGCGTTTGCTTGCGTCTTTTTCCTTTTAGGTTGGGGGATCTTGCATTCAATTTGGAAGGCGACGCAATTGGTGCAAGGGACGCCGAGGCTCGCGGCGTCGCATCGGACCTGGTGAGTGGTGAACAAGTGTACTCATACCGTCGCATCGCCGAAAGCGAGACACGTGCGAGACATGCTGTCTATAGCGGTTCGCAGGCTGGGGAGTCAAGGCAATGGGGAAATAATTCCGTACCTTTCTGGCGTGGCATGTCTGTGGATCGGCAATGATTAGTCGAGAGCTCGGCCAAAGTGGTATTGTTTCTGAGATGCCTCGGCACAATAAGAAATCCCACTTGCGCCCCAGATAGGCAGTGTTGGCAGCGGTGCTACTGATAAATAGCAGATAGCTCCGGGGATAGTGCCACAGTCCACCACAGTCCACCACCAAAACATAACACAGAGCACACTTACCTCACAAGCTCTCGAAGCACGTTGCCTAGACGAGTTATCCTGTGGTCAGCCAACAGCTCGCGTGATGCAAAACACTACGCAGAAGCGGGCACACCTTCGGAAGCTCAGCTGTCCCTGGGCGCTCTGAGCGGCGGTCAGGGAGCCAGACGCACCGCCGAATGTTCCGCCGGGGGGAGTCGAGGATTGCGCTGGAGAATTGGAATGATTTGGGCTCTGTGCCTGGTTCTGGGTCTGGTGGTTCTGGTGGTGTTGCTGGTGGTGGTGTTGCTGCTGCTGCTGATGCTGTTGTTGCCCGATCAGCTCGGCAGTGCTGGGTTTAATGTCGACATCGGCCATGATGACGACCAAGACGGAAGATGAAGGGGGATGCAACGGGCCGGTCACCAGACGAGCCACAACCGGATCATCAAAACTCAATTCAGCTCTCTAGACGGATTCCACGGCCCGTGTCGCATTGTAAGTAAGAAGGGGGCCCCAAAAGAGAAAAGCGAATAGCTCACGCCCCCGTGAGCATCGGGAATGTGAGGGAGCTTGAGGGGTTATCTCGTCGGTTGGTTGCACGTCGAGGTCGAGGGAGTGGCTTTGATGTGTATGGAGGTGCGTGTATGTGTGTGTATGTGTGTGGGTGGGTGTGCGTGAGAACGGAAAAGAGACAGGAGGACTTGGTGTGGTGTTACAGGCGGCGGCGGCGACGGCAGCGTTATTGAGAGCTTGATGCGACGAAGCAATCTACCGGCCTAGATTATAGGTAGGTAGATAGCTAGGTAGATAGACACTTAACCTACCTGTAATGAATGCTCCACGCACTTGCGGAAACCAAACCTGCAAGTGCACCTTACACTGCACATGTGCTATTTGGCATTTGCCTTAGGTATTAATAGAGAACGCCACCACCGGGGTTCGCGGAATCCATATGCGACTGCCTAGGTGGTTTTCCCACTCGCAAAACCGCTTGCCAACGAAGATCTTCCAGTAGGTCAAGTACTTAGGTAAAGGTGTGCTTATAGTAGTCTAGTACCTACCTTAGTGCCACCCTACCGAACTCTGCCCAGAACAAATCATGTAAGGCTTAAGAAACCGGGTAACAAAGCAGAGTAGTAAGTACCTAACTTAACGTGCCTTAAGTAACAAATAATCCTGGTAAGCATCCATGTGCCTGGGACACGCCAGTTACATAAGTACCTACTTAAGTAGGTAGCCAGCCAAGCTTCACAGTCGTTACCTACTTCAAACCACCGTCCGTACCTAAAGTAACCCCACAGGATCCCTATAGTTATTAGCTAAGCAACCTTGGAAGCAAGTAAGTAAATACCTACCTCGGTAGGTAGGTAACGTAGCTTCAATGTTGAAATCTCGAATTGCTGAACAAGACGAATCACAACAGTCTAATTAGAAATCATGGCTATTATGATAGGTACTTACCTAGGAGGTAGCTTACTACGTACTTGCACCATTACTGGTTAGCAGTAGGGATGGGTAATGTGCATTTCGATCACGGTCATCTGCCGTTTTCAGAAAAATCTAGATCGGGTTAGCCTACGCCTAGGTACTACTTATACGCAGTCTTAACTTGGTGAAGCATGTGATAGTATCATGATCTTCCTTACTTACCTTCGAGGATCCTCTACTCCACCAGTTTTACCCCGGGAAGAATCTATCTAGTCTATATAACAGATAGATTCGCTTCAGTAGGTATAGAAGACTTGGATCGTATTGCAAGCCCTTCATCTACATGACTAAAACAGACGTATCTAAGTAGGTATTTACTTCCTGTCAGTAGTGTACATACATTACATCCATAAGTATACACACACACACGGACGTACAGCTCGCATCCTTAACCGTTTACAGGCCCCTCCGGCCCCTCTGCCTAGAAAATCCGGGGAAATCTACCACTTAGGTAAGGGCGTCGTGTGTAATGTATGGTAGAAGTAATCCTATAATTCCCGAAGGTTGGAAGAGAGGGGATTTCTGCTGCTGCTATTCCTGCTTTGACTATTCCCACCTCCCGCGGATTTCCCAGATTCTATGCCTTTATTATAATTACCAGGAAATGCGTCGTGGTGTTTCTGCGACAAAAAAAGCCTGTCTATATCCAGATTCTGCCCTCCAGTGTCGTCATTGTTTCTTGGCATCCAACCTAACGTCACGCCCGTGCGCGAAGACAACGCGTGTAGGTAGATATTAATTAGACTTAGAAAACCTCTCCAAGCTATGCATATTTGCCGAGGCTTATACCCAAATGGGCGGCACTAGAAATCGAACAATGCTTCGCTTTAATTGCTCGCCTTCCGATGCGTATGAGGTGGGGCATCTGTCTGCCATAGCTACTGTGCAACAATCATACGTTAGATATAACGACGAATGGATGATTAACTATAAAATTACGGATCTGTTACCTGGCCTTTCTCTATCGAATGCTGTGAATATCTGATCCATCCGAACCACGCCAGGAATGTCAATAAGGTAAGGAGGATAGTGATAAACTAGTATATCCAGAACCGTTGGTTGACAATATCCGAAGGGTTGATTACATCTCACTGGAACATGGGTATTGGAAGCCATTGCAGTTTCAGAGCTCGTTGACCTGTGACGAAGAAAGGCTCAGAGAAAGAGATCAATGAAGCAACCATGTATCCTACAGCTCCCTTACAGCTCTCCTTTCCCAGTGTGTTACGGGAGAAAACAATTAAGTAGTATCCCCCTGCACTCGGGAGACATGGTTCAGTTAACGGTGAGGTGGAACAACTACCCCAGATTAACTTGGAAACGCAAAATGCAAGGCAAACACACTAGCATGCTAGGAAAACCGCCACTATGGTACTCAGCTAACCAAGTGTGAAATGCTAGACGATCTTTAGACGTAGACTTATATCTACAGAAGAAGTTGGGTCACAGCTAAAGACTTCCGCAGATTTTACCTCTTATCCCACTAGTAAGCTTCTAATATATAACACTGCGCACTCATACAACTACAATGGTTTTAACATAAGACACAGAGAAACCCGGCCCCAAGAAAATACTGGGAATAGGCTGGCGGCCCGAAACGTCAACGATCTTTATGGTAATTAGTTGGTAGAGAGTAATTATGTCGTGTTCAGAGGGGGAATGCTAGTCAGTATTCAGTTTTTCCTCTATATTGAATTATATTTCTTCATCTAATTGCTTAAAACCTTCCCGTTACTCGTTGTCGATGATATATCTTCTTCCGACAGCGCCTCGTGCTGTGACCCATTGAGTCTAGAGGTGCCCTTATCTGAGCTCTCTACTTCGACCCCGGCGATGAAAGCAGCGCTGACACCTTCTAATGCGGCCACAAAAACACAAAGTAGACTGGCTATAATGAAGTGAGTGATTGTTGATCCTATTTCTAACCAGGAGCCCTCATCTTTGACAACCCAGAAGAAGTATAGGGTAAGAATATCACTCAATGACATGGCCAACATGAATAGCGCCGACGGCGCCACACCTATGCGCTTGTTCAGTACGCCCAAATTCGCCGAGATAAGTACGAAAGGAATCATCAGCTTCAGAATGAGGAGTGCCCCTTGAGAGAAAGGGTCGAAAATTGGGAGAAGTCGACAGACGCTTTCGAGGCTGAAGGATGAGACCGACGCGACATTGCCGGTACTAAAGAAAGCGGACTGAAGAAGTACGAAGAAGAACAACGCAACTCGCGCATCCGAGATCGACAATGGTCGAAAATTGGATGCAACTGTGTCGACAACCACTTCAGCGGTCGATTTCTGGCTCTTTTCGTTTTCCTTGGTTGACTGTAAGAACACGTAGCCGTGATGCTCTATTCGAACCCAAGTTACCAAGGTAAGTGAAAAGGCAAAGTAGAAGAGCCCTTCATATGATATCGTAAGAATAACAAATGTCGGTGCGCATGTTAAAAAGATAACTAGGAGCCTATGGAGGTAATGAGTATTAGGCTGGAGTCGGTGGGCCAGAGGCATGAGGAGCGATATGACTAGCACGAGCCAGCCGACTATTTGATTGCCTCGAGGCAGGCCCTGTTTTGCTTGCAGCGATAGTGCGCTAGACCGAGTTACAATCATGGCGAGGATAATGAGTCCGGTCTGTATTATTGTTAGGGAAAAAACAAGAAGAAAGGGGACATTAGAAACACTTACCTGTACCCCAATGAGGGCCCTTGACAGACCATTTTGCTTTCGTTGGGACTGGGGGTTAGCTGAAGCAGAAAAGTCTGCAAGTAATTTATCTTCAAATATGAGGTAGAGAATTCCCACAGCCACCATCAGGGAACCTCCAAACATGCTATTGGTGGTTAGCTACCGTATGACGCATCAGATGTGGCTGTAACTTACATTAACTGTACATCTTCGACCTTGTTCGCCGGGAGTAAGGTAAAAGTACTCATTAAAAGGCATGATGAAAACCATGTGACAGTAAGACTGAGATGCCTCTGGATGAAGCCGGCACCCAGGGCTCCGGGGAACAACGAAGCTACAATAAAGAGAACTGTGAAGACTTCGCGATGAATGTATCCGAGCGCCTGACAGGAGTCAACATTATGCGTCGGTGAAAGTTCAAGAGAGGGTACATACCAATGACTCGATGATTCCCACATATGTGATGAAATTCAAGGTGAAAGACAAGACTTTTGTTCCTGTTTTGATGTGACCTAGTAGAACTTTTCTTCCTTTAACCAAACTTTCCCGACGTGCGTAGACCTCCTCCCAGAATACGACCGGGAATAGTGCATATGCATAATACGTGAGAGGAGATTCCGAGATAAAAATAGACCCATACAGTGCAACAAGGACCGATGAAAAGAAAATGGTTGCGCCGAGTGTTCGCGACGGCTGTGTTGTACCTTGCAGGACATGTAAATCGATGACAGTAGTCAGCGCGAAGGCCATCCAGCCTAGATACCCAATTGTAACAAGAGCTCTAAGAAAAAGCCAGTCGTATGTCTGCAGATAGCGCATTCCCTCCAGACCAAGCTTCATTAAAGCAGCACTCTCTTCAATGGCTTCCTCAAAACGGCCTAAATCGATTAGGTTTCTGATTGATGAAAGCCGAGCGTCGGGAATCCTGCCACGGTCTCCGCTCAAGGGCTCATAAGGCTGGTATCTCAACTGCTTCGATTCCTTGTTTGCCTCTTTCACACGATACATCTCCAGGATTTCTTGAGCATTTACAAATGATGCCTCAGCTTTCTCCTTCGTATTCGCTGATAGATATGACAATGGCAGTTCGCCCACAGAATTCGCGGGGAATTCAAGGCCAACCAAGTAAGCCATGAGGGCGGCGATGTCAGCTTGCTGTGTATCATGCCTTTGGATTCGACCGAGGTCCCAGTCGGCGGAGTATTCATCATGCCCAGGAGCTGTGCCATCCTGGTATATCGTAGGCTTGGCGACACCAGAGCCCCAGGCTATAAGCGGCGTTCGGGTATTATCTGGGTGCCCGTCTCCATGGCTGCCCCAATCGCTCATCCCGTGGTCCGCCGTAAAGACGAAGGCAGTTCTGTCGTCGGCGTAAAACTTCCGAATCACGCTTGTTACTTCCTTCACCCCTTCATCTACAACCTTGATGTTGTTCAGATACTCTTTTGAGTAGGGCCGATACGAATGGCCGGTCGTATCCAGTCCGAGAAGATGGAGAAAAAACACTATTTTGTCTTGCCGTAGAGCGCTGTTCAGAGTACTATTCTTCTCTGCAGCGGCGAAAAGTTCCTTCACATGATCGAAAACCCAGAGGTCAAGATGAAGTGCATCTTGGGAGAAATCCTCAAAATCCGCATCATAGCAGAAGGCATCTATCCTACCCGGTGTAGCTCCATGCTCGAACATGGGAAGAATATCGGGGCTGCCCCAGCTCCACGTATGCCTGCTCCGATTGAAGACGCTGTCGAAGTTCACAGGGTTGAGCTTCCAGCCCGTCGCAACAGCCGAAACATCCTCGTATAAGCCGGCTATCAGAGCAACATGCCCGGGCCGGGACTCGGTGGGCACTCTTGTGTGGGACACCCCGAAAGTACCGTGCTCCAAGACGCGCGATCGCAGGAAAGGCGCAAGTGGCCGCGGGGTCAAATCTTGGTCCGTTTTTGGGTACGGCTCGGGAAAGGATTGGAAGGCCTTGTCGGCACGTAGTCCGTCTCCTGCAGGCATGAAATCAGCTTTCGGAGCTCGTCTGCCCACAAGATGCATTAATCCATACCAACAAAGAGCACGAGCCGGTCAGCCGGTGCCTTTTCTCCTGCTGGCCTCTCCAGCCGGAACAATTGCATGCCACTAACAATTGGACTGACAAAGTAGATATCAAAGATTGAATAGATATATACCAGGTGAAAGACCATGGCTATGGCCAAGAATTTGAAGCGACTGACGCCCGCCATGGTGAGGCTTCGTAGAGAACGGATGTGGGCTAAGCAATAGAGACTCGCAGTTCGTAGTTCAGTGTGCGCAGTGTGAGCAAGTAGACGACAAGATCCATAGACATGCGACTTAAGGAGCGTGTAATAAAAACTTATGCGATCTGACACGGTTGGTCACAGTCGCCATAAGGGTTGCCGTTCGTGACCACATGTATGTCCAAAGAAAAAGAATAGTACTGACGGGTTCTCGATGTGATGATGGTGTTAGTGGCCTGGCCGTCAAGGTACCTCTGAGATAGGTAGGTTTTACCATCCTGAACCGGAAAGGGACGCCAACCTGAGCCACGCTGCTTTTAGCCTGAGACTAAGCGCTATCCTGAGCCAGACCCGCTTTTTTATAGCCGGATATAGACAAAAAACTTGCATAATCTCGAATATACATTTTACCTCAATTGCATAAAAGCAAAGACCGTTTCATCGTAAAACGGATCTTAGTACGCATTACCAAGTCCGTTTAAGTGATCCGTTTAAACGACTTCCTAGGAAGTCGCTTAAACACGATCAATCCACCTATGTTAATAACGCCGCTATATCTTCTAAACCTCCTCTGTTTTCTAGCCCTGCGATCTACTAGGCGAGAATCAATAAAAACGGATAGCACGTCCCGATGATAATTAGACTGCTGTATACTAAGTGCTGTTTTATTAAAATAAACTTGTTTAATAGCCCTGTAATTTAAATAAGACCAGATGGCCATCAATTTTTCGTCAACCAACCAACAAAGGCTGGATGGTGTGGTTGGTCTGGTTGGTCGGAGCCTTGTACACGATTCAAACCGCTTGGCTCTTGTACCAACACAATCGCCTAGAAAGGGCTGAAAAGTACATGGAATATTGAAAGAGGCGTCGACAACAGCAGGGGGTGGGATCATCTTCATATAGCTAGCAAGACCCCCCCCCCTACAACTTCATACTATCCGAGAATTCCTTTCGAATGTCATCTGGGCCCGGGGTTTTGTCCTTGGGGACCAGTACGGGCCCAGCCACAGTCGTCGGCGCCACCTTCTTCAGTGTGGAAATCGACGTCTCCTTATTTACTTGGATTTGAAGATTGTAGGATTGAGGTTTTCCGGTCGTCAACTAGACTCGTCTTAAGCCAAAACCTAATTGAGCTTGGAACCGTCACCCGTCACGTACACCTTGCATGTCAAGCCGGAAGTTTTGGTCCTTGTATATGGTTCCTGCCACCGACGGAAAGGACTTCAGCTTGTCATCCGGGATATTGGCAATGAAAATCTTCAGTTGCTTGGATGCCTTGCCCATGGCGACGAAGGATAGAACAGATTCGATATGAGAGTAGTGGATGTAGGTATGCGGGACAGTTCAATGTTTATAGGACTGGTGATAATATGGCTAGGCAGTCGAATTGTTGATTCGGAGTTCCCGGAGGCCATGGCCGTCACTTCTTACTTATAGAGAGACCATGGACTTGAGAGGGTGCCGCGTCTCTAATTTCTTTGACCAATGAATCCTCAGCCATGTTTCCGCCGAATATATTTGTTTAACCGAGCGGTGAAGATGTATTTAGTTTCAGCTGCGGTGAGAGGGATTATATCCGAGTGGCATTGTTGGTAAGAGGTTATGCGGTGGGTTGTCTATGAGCTCACGTTAGTCGTCTTACCTAGACTATTAGGTATTAGTAGAGGAGTGGTAAAGTGAGACCCTAATTGCGCATGCTGAACATCTATCCCATCGCTACCGATCCTAAAGGCAATCTGGAATTCATTTCTCCGCTTGCGAGTGCGTTCAAAAATTAAAGCTGAGATGGGCATCCGATGTCTTTAGGTATCCCCTAGATATCCGCCCACCGAATCACATTACCGCTTTCGATTTCGTCAATCCATTTATTCACCTTTCTGACGAATACTCCTGCGTTGCATTGTATGACAGCCTCGTAGAAATCGATCTTAGTGTGACTGTGCCGCAGAGGCCAGTCGGGGCAGGACTGTCTTAATCTCGTGCCGTATACCTCGCGCAGCTGCGTCGTTTCATATTCCATCAGATGGCCCCAGTAAAGCGGATTCTTGCCCTCATTGTCCCTGTCACTCTCGTCGCGGTCCTCGGGTGTCTCGTCCATATAGTTTTCCCGTATTGGTTCCTCCGTACGGTTTTCCCCTTGGAGAAATTTAGGCATGTTGGTGGTCACCCATGCTGGCATTGCTGAGACACACTCCCAGTCCACAATAGCCGTGATTTCTCCTCTGTCATCGACTAGGATGTTGCGCAAGTTCAGGTCATCGTGCCAGAGAATGGTGGGCTCTTCGTCTTCCTCTCCACTGATCTGAAATACTTTGGGAAGAAGGGAGAGGAGACGTCGGGCTAGGAGCAAGATTTCCTCGGCATCCTCTCTATCGTCTTCATCTTCTGCCTTTTCAATCGCTGCCAACTGCTCTAGCACGATGATTTTCAATTGTGCTTCCAGCCAAGCATAGCTAGAGCGGAAAGGGCCTCGAGGAACATCGTAGCTTAGGCGCTTCCCTAGAAAGAATTCATGCGTAACCAATGGACCTAGAGATAACGCTGCTGACTTCTCGATTCTTGGCCCGTTGCTGTTGGTCTGCAGCGTCCCTATGCTCTTGAATGCACGATCAAGTTTGACGGGACGGAACAGCTCCGCCTGGATGTCAGCGATGCGTTTAGCGAAAACAGTCTTCTGCTCCATTGACATGGCCCGCCATTTCTGGTAAGCCTCGAAACCCGGCATAAATTCCATCAATATCCACTCAAATCCGATCTCGTTATCGTTACAGTCGTCAAATGCGACAACCTTGGGAACTGGTGCCGTGGTATTGTACTGCAACCAGGTCAAGGTGGCCACCTCGCCTTGTATCTTGCAGCGAGGATAGACAGGTAGCGATACTCTCATTATCAAGGACCGGTCTGCGCATTCGACCCGGTAGAGCTTGTTAAATGCGCCAGAAGCATAGAAAGAGATGCGACAGAGGTCCCCAGAAGGGACCTTCAACAACTGGCGAGACACGTTTTCGATGGCGGAAATAGAGGGTTGTCGTGTCCAAACGGGCACGGTCTCAAACAAATCGTATCTCCAATCCAATCCGTCTTGGCTATCGCGAGGCATCTTGGGTCATGTTTCGAGAACAGAGATAATTTTGCGAAAGAGATAGGTAGGCCAAAACATCTGAAGAATCACAGCAGAGTTGAGTAGTACCAAAAAAAAGCCCATCCAACGAATTTAGAAATTGTTTATCCCGGTCCAAGTTGGACCGAATGCGGTTTTTCGGACCTGAAGAATTGATATCGGGACCTGAATCTAAGCCCAATTTGGTTAATATCTACCTAGTGTCTCCACTTTACCCCATTTCCCATAGAAAATGGGATAGCGTAAGACATTTTGTGGACACCGATGAAAACAACGGTCGGCCATACTCTTAAACATGTTTCGCGCTGACGGTTAGTTAGGTAGGTTGAAGGTTGAAGGAAAAGGTGGAAAGTGGTTAGTGCGTAGGTAGGTTAAATGTAAGGTGCGCTATAATACAGCAGTGTTAGTTGATTTAGTTGCATACCTGTTCTTTTTTTTACTGGGTTCATGGGTAACCCTTGTAAACACATGGGTTTACTCCACACTGCTTATAAATTTAGTGAAGTGGAGAGAGACCCGCAGTACCTATGAGGGAATTGCTGTATTGGGTTTAGATTCAGGTCCCGATATCAATTCTTCAGGTCCGAAAAATCGACCCGAGTAAAGTGTACCTCATGTAGATACCTGCCCCCTATGTACTACGTAAAAGGAGTGCCCATGTGACGAACAACTGCTCGTCAGATTGACTGCTTTCAAGGCCAATGAAACGTGTATATACCATGTAGGTAGTATATGTATGTCATTACGAGGTGACCGACTATGCCTCCTCTATACCTCAAGTCCCTTCTAACGCCATTGTTTAAGAACTTGATGGGTATCACAAAGCAATTTAAACGCGCCGCCAGTCCAACTCCGAGAGCCTTGAGCGCTCATTACCTCTACTACCAGTAGCTCGATCAGTTTCATACTCCAGCTAGAGCAACCTCTATTACTCTGGCCGTTCACTCAAAGCCTTCACCACCCTCGAATAAAACTTTGCGGCATGTAACCGTGGGAAAGTGATTTCCTCCACAAGATAATCCGGCAGCGTGTCTATCAGCTCCTCGTCCCGAGCCCCGTCTAGCTGAGGCATGTACATGAACTGCGCATCTTCGAACTTGTCTGATGAACCATCATTTCCGATCGATAGTTTGAAATGAAGAGCTGTGAAATGATTAGCCTCAGCCTCGCTCACTTTGTAGTTGTAGACTTACTCCCGTTTCTGCCGGTCTGGACGCAGTCGAAAACCTCTTCGTCATTTTCCCGTTTAACGCCGCAAACAAGCAAGCCGGTCAGGTCTCCGTATAGGTTCTCTTTCTTATGAGCTAACTGAGCTGCGGCTTCTGCGGCGCTCGCCACGTGTCGGTTATTGGCGTAAGCGTTTTTCATGGCGCTACCCGGAACCTTCACGTTGGCCGATTCTGCTGATCGAGCGGCAGTGAGTTTGGTCGATAGTGTCTTGATTTCTGTTTTCGCCTCCGCTAAAGAGCCGTGCATTCCATCGAGCTTCCCTTGTAGTTCCTCAACTTTCTTTTGGCTTTCTTCAAGCTGCTTCTGAAGCTGCTCGGCGTCTTTAGCTACCTCTGTCTCCCCGGCCAACTGGGCCTTGAGGGTGGCAATGAGCTGCTTATCGGCTAAAAGACGTCAGCATACTGTTCTGGCATAGACTGTACATTGGAATAAGCATTACTGTTCGCTCGTTCTTCGCCTTGCTTCTTTAGACGATCAAAATTTCGTTCTGCTTCTTGAACACCAATCTCCCGGAGATCGCGATATTTGGCTTCTAGAGCCTCGTGCTTCCGAGTAAGTTCCCCAATGCGTCTCCTCAAAGTTGGGTCGTTCAGCTCAGAGTCGGAAGCAGAAACTGGTCTTCGACTTGCGCTGAATAATGATCGAGATTGAGGTCGTTGAGTAGAGGACATTCCTTGCCGGTGATACGTTGGTAGCTCATCTATAGGTTCGTCTTCTACTATGTTCGTATCTGTTATATCAACCTGTTGAGTCTCAGGGATCTCCATGTGAGGTTGCGTCTCGGGAATTTCGGCTTCGACGTTCATCTTGGGCTTGCGCCCTCTCCTTACTGGCTGAGGCGGGGTCGTTTCGATTTGCATTACCGATAGTTCGTCTTCATCTTCGAATTCAGTGATCTTCGGAGCTTTACTCGCCTTAGGTCGACCTCTCCCAGTTCTAGGTTTGTCTTCAGGATACTGGTCCTCTGGCGTGTCGATGCTATCGCTAGCAGATCTTTTTATTCCTTTGCTCGGTGCAGAGCTGTCTTGAATATTTCCAGTCTTTTCGGTTAGGGCATTTCGCGCTGGTGCTCGCGTGGCTCGAGCTGATTTTGTGACTCGACTAGTCGCCGCTGTGCGAGCTTTCTTTGCGGGAGGCATGGTTTCTGCCCTCGATCGAAGTTTCTGAGCAGATATGTCCAAATCCTCCTCCGAGTCGATTAACTCAACTAGCGTTGTGAGCTTTCCTCTTGGCATTAATCGACTGAAACAAGTAGAAGCCAATTCTCACTCTAACAATAATGGTGAGCGTGCAAATGAAGCCGAAGTGATAGACAAGAGAAATGGTTATAGGTGGTAACAAAACATAGCTTGAGTGAGAAGCGTGGGATCGCATTACCCAACGTCGCGACTGGGTCGCGCAGAAGGTAAACAACCTGGTCTAGTGGGGTTGGCGTGTCCCACTCTTAGTGTGAAAAGTAAACGTACGTGTACATAGGTACTTGCCTACTGCGTATAACTTACCTAAGGCGTGTCTCCACATGTAGGATCCGCAATTTTATGCATAGTATTTTATGTATCCTCTAGGTGCATAGGATTAAAATGCATATATATGTATGTACCTAATTCTTGTCACCTCAGCGCATTAGGCGTTCGAGCTTCGAGACCCGAACCGAGAGTTGTCCCATTTCCTACCTAGATATTTTGATGTCTCAGTACAATCAATCTACTAAATTGCCTCCCTCAGCCACCACCCCCTGGGTTATTCGAGAAGCCACAAATGCTTCTCAGCTGGCTACGCGACACCTTCGCCATGGTCGATCGTAAAAGAAAGGGCGCCGATTACGTATGGGATGTTCTTCTGTTATTAGGAACGGTATGGCACAGCTTCCCGCGCGAGCAAGGCTTCATCTGGCTGACGCTTCAATAAGGCCGGTGCAGTATGGTTTTTGACGAAAAATGCCTTGTCGAGTCTCCAAGGGACACTTGCCGATCCCGACAAAGAGAAACACGAACAAGCTCGTATCAAGGCGAAAGCGAACCTCTCCCGTTTACGAAAATCACGAGAAAACGACGGGGCCGAGGGTGATGACACTGCAAATAGTGATCAGAAAGGACGTGGCATCGAAGACTTAGCTCTGAACGAGTATGAGAACGTGGTTGCTCTTGAAGTTGTCGCGCCCGAAGACATTCCTATTGGGTTTAATGGTGAGATCCAGTCCTGCTGCATTGTCATGTCTAGCAACTGATCTCGGTGCAAGATATTGGCGGTTTAGACGATATAATAGAGGAGGTCAAAGAGTCGGTCATTTATCCATTAACCATGCCGCATCTCTACTCCCATGCTGCACCTCTGTTGTCAGCACCTTCGGGGGTCTTGCTATACGGACCCCCCGGCTGCGGCAAGACAATGCTGGCCAAGGCCGTTGCCCATGAAAGCGGCGCATCATTCATCAATTTGCACATCTCAACATTAACAGAGAAATGGTATGGGGATTCTAACAAGCTAGTTCGCGCGGTTTTTTCACTCGCTCGCAAATTGCAACCGACGATTATTTTCATCGATGAGATAGATGCCGTCCTAGGAACGAGGAGAAGCGGCGAGCACGAAGCTAGTGGGATGGTGAAAGCCGAGTAAGTCAATTCGATTCTGATTCTCCGAATTCTTGCTAATCGCAACCAGGTTCATGACTCTCTGGGACGGCCTCACCTCTGCAAATACACATGGGACGCCTGCACGTATCGTTGTTCTCGGAGCAACTAATCGAATCCACGACATCGATGAAGCGATCCTGCGCCGAATGCCAAAGAAGTTCCCTGTATCATTACCTGACAAAGCACAGAGACTTCGGATCTTGCAACTCATCATGAAGGATACGAAGACGGAGCCCAACAGTTTTAATATGGAGTACATTGCGAGGATCACGGCTGGCATGTCCGGTAGCGACATCAAGGAAGCTTGTCGAGATGCCGCCATGGCACCGGTTCGTGAGTACATTCGGGAGCACCGGGCGACCGGAAGCTCCATGTCGAGCATTGACCCAACAAAAATGCGGGGCGTACGGACGGAAGATTTCTTTGGACGAAAAGGCGGTGGACAGATTTTGATGCAAAATCATTCGCGCGCCAAATCCCCTGTTGAAGCTGACGCTGACGAGTATGAGGATGTCGAGGACGAGGAGCTTACAGCGGACACATCAACATCCGCCGCGAAAGTGACAGACCAGTCAGGATGATTTTCTCGGGAATTTGACACGGGTTTTGGGCTACCTAAATATGGCGTTACGGGGCACCGGTGTTGAGAACCAAGTTCTGTATATTTTGTCGTATGAGGATTGTCAAGACGGCGGATACTATTAGACAGGCCACCGATGGTGTATAGATATCGGAATGTATATCATGGCATGTTTCATGACTACGTTGTACCTGTCTTGAACACCTGCGGAGTCTCGGGGATACCTATGTATTTTCGCCCCGAACCGTATCAGATCAGATCTGAAGAAGCATACGTTATTACCTAATTTTGACAACGCATTTTTTATGGTATTATTGGCGCTCCCCGGAAAACTTGATACTCTATCTATAACTCTACTGAACCTTAGCGTATTAAAGATGTTAGTAGCAGGTCTTAGATGTCCAAGGGTACTACTATACTTACTATTATTCGTCTTCATTTGCCATAGAAAAGGCAGTATTGATTTACTAACCTCTCAGGATCTACAATTCATAAATATTGTATATCAAGAGTCTACCTAGGTAGGTATCTAGACAAATGGCGAGGAGACAGGTGCCGATCGTGACTTATCGCTAAGTACAACCGCAGTACAATTACGAGTGGTTTCTGGAGTGGTTACAATTACCCATATTTCTACCCATATCATACCGGTACATGATATCCAGTGATAAGACGGCAGTCGGTGGACACGGACTCAGAACG
This sequence comes from Xylaria sp. FL1777, assembly GCA_022578965.1. Lineage (NCBI taxonomy): Eukaryota > Fungi > Ascomycota > Sordariomycetes > Xylariales > Xylariaceae > Xylaria > Xylaria sp. FL1777. Next base: position 27,170 of record MU400540.1, on the reverse strand, counting down.
CGTGCTTCCGCAGTCTTTGTCTAGGTGGGGTACCAAGCACGTCATTCTGCTAAAGACGCCGCCGAGAATCCTCACTTGTTCCCCAGACTTTTTAGGGGCCCGATAACCGGAACGCAACCAGCTCGGCACGCTTCTGGTAAGCTGACTCCTTGAAGTATGTATGGTACTGGTCAAATACCGACGGTACCTGGAACAAAATTGCTACCTCCACAGTACAACATCTCGACCAGAAGTCACCGACCTCGCCTCGTGTGGTCGTAGTTTGATCTTCTCACTTCTTTCTTGAGCATACCTACACATACACATACATATACCTCCACCTCCAATTGCAGCTCACCATCACCTCGCCCATTGGTGCTGCACCCGCCAATCCCACCCACCTACTTCCCTAGGTAGCAACATACATACATACATTGCTGTCACTACCACTAGATAGATATCATGTCTTCCTCTCCCCCAAATCACGGGTCGTCGTCGTCGAGTGGCGACGATGCTACCAAGCCCCTCAACAAGGCCTTTGCGAAAGTAGATCTCGACGGCCACAACCTCCCTCCTTCGCCTGCTCCCTCGAGCCCCTCGACCGGGCGCCGCCGCTATGCCCTCGCCACAGAGCTTGTCTACACCGACTCCAAGGACCAGTATGGCGCCTCTAGTATTCCCATCTACCAGTCTGCCACGTTCAAGCAGACTTCTTCCGCCGGTGGGAATGAATACGACTACACACGATCAGGCAATCCCACCCGGACGCATCTGGAACGCCACATGGCCAAGATCATGAATGCTACCCGCGCCCTGGCTGTAGGTTCTGGCATGGGGGCCTTGGACGTCATCACGAGGCTGCTTCGTCCCGGAGACGAGGTCATCACCGGTGATGACCTATATGGCGGTACCAACCGGCTACTGACTTACTTGTCATCCAACCAAGGCATCGTTGTGCACCATGTGGACACCACCCACGTGGAGAGGGTACGGGACGTTGTATCAGACAAAACCGCCATGGTGCTCCTGGAGACCCCGACCAATCCTCTGATCAAGGTCGTCGACATACCCGCCATTGCCAAGTTCGTCCACGAAGCCAACCCGAAGGCCCTCGTCGTGGTCGATAACACTATGCTGTCGCCTATGCTCTGCAATCCTCTAGAGCTAGGCGCAGATATCGTCTATGAATCAGGCACCAAGTATCTGTCGGGACACCACGACATAATGGCCGGGATCATCGCTTGCAATGATCCTGCCATTGGCGATAAGATGTACTTCACCATCAACGCTACGGGCTGTGGTCTTTCCCCTAATGACTCGTTCCTTCTCATGAGGGGAGTCAAGACGCTGGCTATTCGTATGGAGAAGCAACAAGCAAACGCCCAGATGATCGCCGAATTCCTCGAGTCACATGGCTTCCGTGTCCGATATCCCGGCCTCAAGTCACACCCCCAGTATGATCTCCACTGGTCTATTGCTCGGGGCGCAGGAGCTGTCCTATCTTTTGAAACTGGCGATATAGCGGTATCGGAACGGATCGTTGAAGCTGCCAGGTTGTATGCAATCAGTGTCAGCTTCGGGTGTGTCAACAGTCTAATCAGCATGCCATGCCGCATGAGCCATGCCAGCATCGATGCGAAGACCAGGAAGGAGCGGCAGATGCCCGAAGACCTAATTAGACTCTGCATCGGCATTGAAGATGTTCAGGATCTAATTGATGATCTATCTCGTTCGGTGAGTAGAATAACACTACAAACATCATTGCACGACTATGGCTAACACATACAAGCTCGTACAAGCCGGAGCTGTAACCATTACACTTGACGGTTTTCATGCGACAGGAACTGCACCACGGAGTGGTGATTCTGTATAGAAACTACCTCATCTAGGATTCCTGCAGGATCTTGTATAACCCCCACCTTAGAGCACACACTGCAGGTCTCAGACCAGTCCTAGTCCTGCACACTATTCTCGAGGTTTTTGTACTAAAACCACCACATGGTGTTGTAGGGGACATGAGACTGCATGTCTCTTGTCCATCACAAAAGTAGCTACATAAACCGAGCCTGGCCAGATGACTATTTCTTCGTGGATTCTCTGTCAACCAACATTAATCCTAGCGGCTAATGGTAATTCAAAGGGGGGCTCTTTACCCAAAAAATGGCTGTTGCGTCACTTCACTGAAGGGAAGGTTCTTTCTTGACGTTTCCCCAACCCATTGCTCCAGCATGACGGTATTCGAGGATTCAGTTTCCTGTCTAGCAGGGGTTGTGACGGGCCCACTACTATCTAAGTTAGAAAGGGGCTATAAATAAGGCTGCTGCATATTACAGACGTTTTGGCTGGCTGGTTATCCTTTGGAACGCTATGAGGCATGTCGTCCTAGCGTATGATTCGGTTGGATCTTGTCACAAAGACAAGTAACAAAAGCAAACAAGGGGGACTTTTACAAGAGAAAAATTCAATGAAGAACACACTTTAATGACCTACTGAGAACAGTGTTGTGTGGGCATCGAGGGGATGCCAAACCCCCTCAATTTATAGTCCCAGATGCCAATTCATCGTACTCCGAATAGGCACCATTCGCGATACCTCCCTCTAATAACACCGGTCGTGTAATCAGAAAGGCTTTTCGCAGCTTGTCATATCAGACAGGATTGCTTGATGAGCCTTTGCCATTGGTTCCTAGAGCAGGGGCTGAGTGGATGATCTTCAACCTGACATTCTCTACAGCAAAGATTTGATCATCCCCACGATGTTGTACGATGGATGACATAGGCTCTCCAGGGCGAGGAAGAACTGCAATGTATGTGCTGCTAATTTGCTGCTAGGTCCGTTCCTAGGTCCGTTGCACGACACGCAATACTATAGCTCTGGGGATTTGCTATCATCGCGGTGACCGAGAATGTGCCCCTGTGTCTTCATATCTCGCCAATTGGCTCCCTGACGAACAAACCGATCGATCTTCAGAAGATGGTAAGACAAAGCTTACTGAAGCCTGCCATCATCAAGAGCCCCGGCGAGGTTCGTGTTGTCGTTCGTCCCTCACACCTATCATGTCGACTGCACCCTGCAATTCCCATTGGCCTCCGTCCGGCCTCACCTTATTGCATGCTCTTAAACGTGGTGTTTCCCTTCCCTATTTTCCTCGGTCGGCTGGGATTTGTCAACCGGTGAAGCCAAAAATGCGAAGAGATGTCGCGACATTTTCAACAAATTCCAAACCGGCGTCAAGAAAGCAAACCTGAAGTTTTCCACATCATACGTTTTTCCCTAGCCGACACGCCGAGTTCAAGTCACTGACGCCAAGGTTACACGAGATGATATTCAAGTCTACGCGTACCCAAGGCCATGGCGTATGCGGGTTACCGTGGTCTCGTCTCTTCGGTATTCTTGGCAGATGAGACCCGCCCTTGCCCGCCCGCGGACTGTCGAAGTCCCTTGGCGGCAACTTATCGCTCGGCTTTCGCGTACATCTATTGGTTGTGGCCATAGATGGACCTTTCATGGACGTCCCGTACACCTTTTGCCCAACGACGTCCGCAGAATCTTGGTGCGACGCCAACGCAGGAAGCCGATTGTTCCACGTCAAGACTCTGATCGCGAGCTACCTTTGGTCTGTTTGCTATCTTAGCCGGATCCATTCAGCGCGCCCTACATCATCATGATGAACTGGGAGACTATTGTTGAAAGTCCCCAAGGGAAAAAGTAGCGGTCAACGAGGAGGACTTGCCTGGCTGTTCCAGCCAAGTTTCACGTCCATCCTCCTATACTCTGCGCCGATGCTGAGTGCTCCTCGATGCATGTGAAGAGCAAACAACGCCGGGGTATTGGCACGTCCAAGAAGGAGAAAGCCGACGATCGCGATCGCTCTCAATCGCCCCATATCGAGGGCCTTCATGCTGCTTCCCCGTAAGATCATATGCATCTGTGCGATGAAGGGCTCTGATTTGCCCCCCCAACCCCGTCTCTCGTCTTGAATGTGAGCTCTCATATTTGCTATATGTTAGAAGCCGACAACAGTATAACAGAGAAAATAATTCATGGATTTATCCTTTTTTCGTTGGTCATGCTTCCCCTTCTCCTCTTTTCGAATACCTATGATAGAAGAAAGGTGGCTGCTGTAATTCTGGGCGAGAATCTTTCTCAAGGATAAGTTGCAGATCGAACGCGGAGGGGTTCATAGTCGACCTATACAAACCCGAGATTTCTTGAAGAAACAAAATGTATCGGGGCGACGAGGTCACATGAAATAATAGCAGAAGGGACGCCTGAATAAATACGCTGGCCTACCTATATATTCTCTCCGTTTTTTTCTTCTCACCACAGGCTAGGGACGATGCTAGGTGGGACTAGCTAGAGGATACCACTCTGGATATTACCCGACATTTTAGAGGCATAGGTTGGTTCTGAATATTCGAGACGTGTCTGGACACCCAATTGCACACTCGCACATACACAGACTCGCTACACATAGCCTTCTAGCACCCATGGAGAAGAGCCAGACACTCCTCGAACCAGATCACGCTAAAAGCAAAGCAAACGAGAGAGAAGTTGTTGCGGTGAACAATCGTCTAGTCCTACAAGCTGGTCACGCACGCAATCCTCGATCCTAGTACCACTTTACATGGGGGAGAGAGCGGGGGGAGGAGAATCGGATGGTGCCCTCCAACGCAGCACGAATGCGTGTCACGACTGCGTCAAATGATGCCGTGCTCATGTCGCGTACATGCAGAGCAAAGCCCATCAAGGCCGCATTTGCCAGCGTCAGGGGCTAGCTGACCTGTGCTTCGGGCCGATCAATGTATTTGTGTCCCTGTCTGTCTACCTCGTTGACTGATGAGTTGTATCAATGAGAATGTGGCTTCGATTAATAATAGATTGTGCTCTTCAGCTCTTGTTCGATAGTAGGTTTCACTTTTAGGGGGGATTGTGGTCATGACTAAGTACCTACTAGGTAGATAGATAGCTTGCAACTAGGATAGGACGAACGGCATTGGCTTGGTTGTTGGAGTTTTCTGGAGGTCTTGCCTTGAATGCATTTGATCTCTCTCTCTATTATCCTCTGGTATTTTAGGTGTGAATATACATGAACAGAAGAGACTTCTTGATTGCACTGTTGTTGCCAATGCCTTACCCCTATTCGTCTTGTTAGGGCTTAGGTGAAACACTTTAGCAGTGTCACAGATCATGTGTATTCTTAGTCACACACATATATATTAATTGGTTATATTTATATTTGTATTTATCTGTTGCAGCCGAGTTTTGTTTGTTAGATTATGCTCCAGATAAGCTGTAATAGACACGTTTTAGGGTAGTAATAATTGTACAACCTTTACCTAGTACTGAGAAGAATGCAGGCAGTAATTTTCCTTTGTGTTGGATGTAGGGTCTAATTAACTATACCGCGGATGGGTAACTTTTGTTGACTTGACTAGTAATTACTCATATCTAAAGGAGCCTTCCGCTATTGCTATTCGCATATTGCCTTCGCCGGAATGTGAAAACACTGCCATAGCGATCGATGTCATTGTGCTACCATCGCAAAACAGTGAAGAATTAGTGATACAACCATCTTCATCTTGAACTTACGCGGCAAGACTTGTAAAAGAGAACAAACAACCAACCCGGCCATGCTAGGTAGTAAGCAACCTCTGGCACAGGTAAAGCAAGCGATGGGAAAGAATAAAGTAGTGATATGATTAGGGGTCCCACAGACTTTCCAGTAAATAGTGGAATTAGAAGGACATACATTGGTATCATTGTGATTCATTACCGCCGCCCTCTTTCTATAATGAGTACAGCTGATGATTGCACGAAACATAGACAATGTGAAAAGACTCTACTATAAACATCGACCTTAAGGCTCTGTCCCTATCAATACGCTCAAATTTACATTTCTTAACAGGATTATAGCGTAGAATGCGTAAATGAATCGCCAAGAAACATTTCACGAAGACAAACCAAGTATACCTCCACGACAAAAGGCATATGTTATATTTAAGCATCAGAGGAGCCATTTCGTGCTAATAAAGTATATTTGCTTCGCACCATGAAGAATTCTCATGTTTCCATGGCTCAGTTTCGTGTAACAAAGTAAAATGAAATCCACTAAAAAAGCTATGCATGCCTATCCTTATGCTACCTAACTCCCAAGAAATAGACTGAATCATCCTTACTAGGAATCGAATCGTTCCGGTAACAGGACCGGTGCCACTAGTGTCCAAATATACAAGCAGTAGCAGAACCAAGCGCTGATAATTTTGACCCAGCTGGCCCAGTATGTGCGTCCAACCGTTGCAAAATCACCATCGTTGCTTCCATCGCCTTCCGACGAACTTGTAAGCAAAGAAGCTACCCAGCACGTGGCGAGGAAGAAAATGATGTGAAACACGGAGTAATCATATTGTGTGCGGCTACGCTCATCGTCGTGGGTCGTGTTGCCGCTGTCTTCGTCGTCTTCGTCATCCGACAGGAGTGCGTCCGCGGGCAGACTGCCTTCTTCAACGGCACGGCGCAGAACCTCAGCCCGCATCTCTCGGCGGGCCGGCTGCTGGGTTACGAGGTTATGCTCGTCATCGTCGTCGGATAATCTGATGCCACCTCTGTTATTCCCGAGACCAAGACTTTGGGTAGCGGCCCGAGTGGTAGTGTATGCGACTGTTAGCATTGTTACAATTGCGCCGATGACAACGGATGTTGTGCGTGTGCCCTGAGCACGAACCCAGGGGTTGCAATGCTTGTCATCAGGTTCCATAGAGACGGCGGACATGGTAAGGTATGTGCAGTAGACGGCAACCATAGCGGCCTGAGCAAGACCTGCTTTGGGGTTGCACTCTTGCACAGACGGGTGCACAGAAATGAACGAGATAGCCAACCAGAATAGGAGATTAATAGTGATAGCTGCCTGATTCATGGCACAATCTCCCTGGGCGAAGAATATGTATTGGATGATGGTCATAGCCAAAGACCCCAGATACATTCCCAGGGTGGATCCAATCAGGACAACTCTCCAGAATCTTGAGTCGGTATTTTCAATCTTTTCAAGACAGTACTCTGCCCAGTTATGCGCGAGGTCAACAAGTAGGATAAGACCGAGGACGAGGAAGAGCATGCCACCGATGAAGGAGATGTAGTTGCCCCAAAACTGGAAGAATTGGTCAGGAATAAGGAACGATAGTACGATAAAGGCGATCCAGGCAATGACTTTGGGGCCCCAGTAGCCATTTTGTAGGGCGGCGCGAGGGTTCTTGGAAGAAGTGACGCCGAATAGTAGGCCGGCGAATATAAGATGGAATAAACCAAGAGCGAAATTGATACGGTGAACAGCCAACCAGCCGTAACATTGCCCAGTCGGGCAGTTTATCTTAACGTAGTCGAGTGCGAGGTGTTGTAGTTTTTCGATGGCCCATGGTGTGAGCATAATCCACGCTAATACCGAGTTGACAAGCAAGAGGAGGGCGTAGGCGATACGAGTAGCGACACTGCGTTGGGTATTAGAGAACTGTTTGCGATGATGACGATGAGGAGGACTATGACGGTGCCGACGGGTAGTCGAGGAGAGTAGCAAATTACCTGTTACCACACTTGCCACACGCGCTACAGACCATGGAGCAGGTTGCAGCACCGCAACAGCTTGCAGCGACGGACATGACCTAGATGACGGGACGTTAGATTCGAGAAGGCGCATGAAGCCGACGATAAAGGTGATGAGGATGCGCTTGGACAAGTGCTGATGCTGTACTTACGGTGCCTAGGCTGGGCACTGCCAGCATGGGTATAGAGAGGAGAGCACCCATTTTCAAAGTCAATTATTGGGACAATGGCAGAAGTGCCTGTCTGTCCCCAGGAGACCGAGGCGGTTTTCTGTTGATTAGGATAATGCGATATGATGCGACGTGATGCTAGGCGGCAGTATGCGATGCGAGGTGTAAAGAGGTGGAGGACTCGCCCTGTATGATGATTTACAGTGGCGCTCAGGTAGCTGCGGGCTTGACATTGGCACGAGCCTGAGACCACTGTACCTATTTGAGAAGAAGCTGAGCCCATTGGGATTACATCATTGTACTCAGGTACCTAGGTACTACCCCTGGCACTGTGGCTAATCAGTCAAACCGCACTGTGTGTACTGTCTCAGCCACGAAAAGTAATAGAAGGCTTTTGTGACGCAGGAACCAATTGAGGCCGTGCAGAACCTAGACCACCCTCCCTCCAGTAATTCAACACTAATAAGTCAGCGGTAAGCCACTTCTACGCATACGGGCATAATGCTCCACCTGACTGAAATGACAGGGATGTCTGGGTCCGTATCGGAGCATTATAAGGCACGCATACGTAAAGACGAGACTCCGACCGGCATTGCAAAACGCGCTCGCTGAAGAGTAAGGAACTACCTACCTACACTAGTGTACGCAGTATGTACGTAGTACTTAGAGATAAGCACTCATAATACCTAGGATAATAGGTAATGCAATGCCCGGCAATTATCGTCACCTACCTTCCTCCCTCTCTCTCCCTACGTGCCTGAGATACCACGTATCTACACTGTACCATATGTATCCTTAGAACCCCTGATTCGTTGCTAATATCGTTATTTTCCTTACTTTCACCATTTTGATAATGCCTCGTGGCGTGTCAGGCATCCCGATATCGTAGATTTGAGCTGGCCAGTGATATCAGCTTCATACCTCATTTTGCCCCGTATCTCGCTCATTCAGCCCCTGCTCATCTCATAACGACGACGTTCTTGGACTCATATCATATCTCCAACTCCTGTGCATATCAGATAACTGGACACACGTATTCATTCGATACTCTCGGACATACACCACATACACTCGCTATCATCTTCTTTGCCGCCTACGTACAGTCGTAATAGTACACTGATTATCTATCTACATGGTGTCGCTGAAACACATGCTGTCACTTGCCGACGTCTCCATCGAAAACGCCATCGCCCAACATGACGGTCGAGAGCCAGATGCATAATGCCCGTATCGTATCCAGCGTTGCTGCCACCGTAATAGCCCTCGCCTGTGGTACTAATGTAAGCCTAGACCTAGCCGACTCGGTTTCTTTGTGCTCTCTAATCGTCGCCGGATAGTATGTCTACTCAGCATGGGCGCCTCAGTTCGCCGACAAGTTGCACCTCTCTGCCACTGAGAGCGAGTTGATTGGGCTATCGGGGAATCTGGGCATGTATTCGTTGGGCGTCCCGATAGGGGTGTTCGTCGACACCCGTGGGCCTCGCCCTGCAGTCTTGGCGGGGTCGTTTCTGCTCGGGTTGGGGTATCTCCCCTTACAACGCGCCTACGATGCCGGACAAGGATCCGTTGCATGGCTAAGCTTCGCCTCCTTCCTCACCGGCCTGGGCGGTTGCACGGCCTTTGCGGCCGCCGTGAAGACCTCGGCTCTCAACTGGCCAACCCATCGGGGCACCGCTACGGCGTTTCCTATCGCCGCCTTCGGCTTGAGCGCCTTCTTCTTTTCATTAGTGAGCTCCATCTTTTTCCCGGGAAGCCCGGGCAAGTTCCTCCTCCTCCTTTCTTTAGGGACCTTTGGCATGATATTCATTGGGTTCTTCTTCCTACGAGTGTTTCCACATGCTTCAGTCTACCACACTGTGCCGGTCAATTCTGGAATGGCGGATTCGCAGGAACTACACCGAACAGCGTCTCAGCAATCTAGATTGTCGCGAGATCCTCATGAACCTGGTACGTCACCTGAACATGCTAGTGCCACCACCTCCTCCAAACCCGCTCATGGCGACCTCTTAGACCCCGAGGAACCGGTTGAAGGCGCGAGCCCCGACCAGTCGATTGTGGTCAATGCCGCCGAACCTTCCACTGCATGTCCCCCAGTCGAGGCAGATGAGAGGTGCTCCTTATTGTCGCAGTCCACGGCTACATCCTCCTTACCGGGTGAAGTCTTAGTGCAGAGCAGTGTTGATATGGATCGTTCTCATCGTGTAGACATTCGTGGTTGGAATCTTCTGAAGAGCCTCGAATTCTGGCAATTGTTCACAATCATGGGCATCCTATCAGGCATAGGGCTGATGACTATCAAGTAAGTTGATCCTCATACTCTATCTTGATTTTTAAATCTGCGCCGTCTTAGATTACTTTGCTGATCTATGTCGCATTCAGTAATATCGGCAACGATGCGTCAGCCCTTTGGAAGCATTACGACGACTCGATCGACGACAGGGCCCTAGTTCTGCATGAACAACTTCACGTATCCATCTTATCACTCGGTAGTTTTTCAGGCCGTCTCCTTAGCGGCGTAGGCTCCGATTTCCTCATCAAGGTCTTGCATGCTAGCCGGATATGGTGTCTCGTGATCGCCTCCGTGATCTTCTCCTTAGCCCAGATCTGCGCCTTGAACGTCGTCAACCCGCATCTCCTTGGCTTCGTATCCGGTTTCAGCGGTCTAGGCTACGGTTTCCTGTTCGGCGTCTTCCCTTCCATCATAGCTGAGTCCTTCGGCATTCATGGTCTGAGCCAGAACTGGGGCTTCATGACGCTAGCCCCCGTCATATCGGGCAACATCTTCAACCTATTTTACGGCTTTGTTCTTGATGCGCACTCCGTCTTCGAAGCCGACGGAAAGAGACGCTGCGAGGACGGCATCGAATGCTATCGTTCCGCCTACGTCGTGACGCTCTCGGCATGTGGCCTAGGCCTCGCCGTCACGCTTTGGGTCATTTGGCACCAGGCCAGGACAAGATTGAGAGAAACGGGTAAAGGGCATGCGGGAGAATGAATTCCTAACACAAGCTCTCTTCTTCCTTCCTCTTTCGAAGCTTTGTTTTATTCCCACAACGGTCACTGACCGTTTCAACATATATACGTACCAAGATTTATCATCCATCCTATTTATATCCCATTACCCGAATCTAGATGTTTTTGCTGGGATCACTTTTGCATACATGGGCCCTCATGTTAGATAGGAGTTGGACCTTGGAGCAGATCAGGTACCTACGCAGCGCAAGCCGGTGTTGATAGATAGATAGAGGAGGATTGGCGTTCCGGGGATGACACCGGCTGGTTTTCATTTAACTGAAAATAAATCTATGTACCTGCAGGATAGCAAATTGAGCTCCAGAGTATCTTTTTCTTCCGGGTCTTATCCTTTTCGTAGCGGAAAAAGACCTCGCTTTGAATTTTGACTGTGGAAGACGATGCTGTGTGCCTAGATATTACAAACTACGATGGTAGATCAATGTAGATCACAGCTGGTAACTAGAAGCATGGCTATAATTTTTTATTTCCCTATTTTCAATTCCATCTGGGCTCATGACGCTATTACTATCCTAACTTAGTGAAACACTTATCACTAAGTATGCGCCTAATCCCGAGCTCCCAGCGAGAACGTGCGTTCTAGATATTATTCACGACATATCTCTCTCCTACGTGGCTGAACTCGGAATCCCAAAGTGTGTAACAATGTCGAATGAGTCTTACAGTTAGAACCCCGACTCTGACAAAACCACGGCGCCACTTCCGAGACCGTATTTGCACCCTTAGCATCTGCTGCCAACCAACTGGAAGATTGCCGAATGGTACGTTGCTAAAAGGGGGTTCGTGGGGGAGCTCTCGAGCTCCGTCCACTGAATATGACATAAGCTATGATATTTGCCCAATCAGGTTGGCTGGACCTCCTGAATGGCATTAAAGATTATGAAGAGAAAAAAAAGGGAACACAAATAAACCATCCAGTCCCTCTCTAACCAGGTAATTCGTCCCACCGCCCAATGTGAACGCCGGTCCATGTTTGTTGCGATGCTAGTAAAACAAGAAGAAAATAGCACAAAATGCCTCGCACGAAATGTAAAGTTGGGTTCAAAGGGTGGTTGATAGATGTTGCAGGGAAGATGGATGTTATGTGCTTCTGCGGCATTAATGACAAGTGGGATCCACTTCAGTGGCATCTGGAGGCGGACGCGAGGCGTTGCCTCTCTTTAGAGGGCCATTTGCGGGAGAGTGTATGGCCCCTTCAGGGTATTTCAGCTTGGATATCCCTCTCCTCATATGCGGCGTCAGTCGGCCATATTTGTAACCAATCAACACTCTTTGTTTAGGGCTTCTTGCTTTGCTTCCGATTGCTTGTGTTTGGCGTTTCATCGGCAAAGAGCGATTTAATGCCAGCAATAGCCCAAGAATCATCTGTGGAGTGGATAGCTACGAGCCATGCTGCAATCAGATTGACCAAATAGTGTAGCACATAGGCATATGATACACCGTAGACAGCCGCATATACTGCCGTGGCGAAGAATAGAACATTCGTGAGGTGTCGAAGTCGACTCGTGACAGGGGGGATCATCCTACCAGCTGTGAGGTTTTCAACAAGCAGGATGAAAGGTAAGATCGACAACACATTGTGATGAGAAGAAAACGGCGTGAACCAATGTATGGCTAAATTCCGTACCCAAACAACTACTGTGGGTAGATTGATAGGCAAATTCCAGACCATTAAAAGGAATATGGTGTGCACGTAGTTCCTAAAATTGATGTGTGCGACGGAAGGATTTCCACGAGCAACGTAATGTGCTCGAACGTTGGTGCAGAGCTGTACAAGGCAAGCTATTACATATGCGGACTGATAAGGAATAACTGTCGAGACCGAGAACAGCATAATACTGGTGGTGAGTAGCCGTCTCCGTGGTGAATAGTGCGGGAAGGCAGGGCTCTGGGTCGATTTAAAGGCTGGCGCATCCTTTTTCTCTTCGTTTGGTACTTTGGGACCGAAAACCCAGCCGTAAAGGATGCTCAGGAGCGAAATAAGAGTAAGTGCTATGTAGTTGAGTACTACACAGACGCCGACACACACAATACCTATCATTGGAATAAGGAACCAGAAGAATGGGTCTGTTGTCCCTACCAATAGACTATTCTGTGTCAAGTCAATGGTAGATGTACCACTCCACCACGGCCAGACGGCACCCTGATCCATGGATCCTGACTGGCCAATCGATAATGATAGAAAGGTCATTGACAAGAGGAGCATGGGCAAAGACTGTCGGAGGCAGTTCCCAAGGCTCTCCGAGAAAGAAATAAATGTGCCCGTGTTATCGTAGATTCGAAATTGCTTCCGTAGTACTAACCCTACTACAAGCTGTGGGAAAGATGCAAAAACAGTACGATACCGCATATAAAGCTTTCCCAGGCTGCCGATTGGATCCACTGTAAGTTGAATCGAGATACTAGATTTGCGAGTGGGATCAGTCCATAGCTGAACACCCAGGCCATTGTCATTTTGACTGGCATCCAGTGGTGGAGGGACGAATGGCGACACGCCATGGAGGCTGATGTCGACATCTGCGGCATCCACGAAATATTTCGATTCGTAAGGTTTAGCCAAGTACTGTCGTAGCAAAGGACGAAATAATTCCTTTTGTTCACCATTTACTTCCTCTTTCACCTCCATGTGATAGGCCAGTAAGCTGCTCTGAATGGACGGTAGCTGCATATCAACGACCATCGGTCTCTCCGGGGGGAGTTCAAATCGCAAGCCAGTGGTGACAAGCCGTCCAATGCTAATGGTTTGCGTTAGGCGGGAATCAGCGTCGTCGCTGAACTCAGCAACGATCCAATCTTGAGTTGGAGCTTCTGATCTGTCCACGATGGCAACAAACTGATAATCTCGAATACTCCTAACGTCATATTGAAGATATGAAAAGGGTGGGATTTGTTGCTCGCCTTCGAGGAAAAACGGAGCCTTCGTAGCACGTGTGGATGCTGGCAACGCTACAACATCCTGTGCAGCACTTTTACATGCTAGGCGAGTTGAGGTACTGCTATTACCAGACAAATCTATATCTGCTAAGAATGGCACATTTGCTTGACCCGTTTGCGAGGGGTAAAGGCTGCAAAGTAGAACCTCTAGTTTCGCATTCTCTCCAGGATGGTCAAGCTCACGGTTAGAGAGTAGGGTGAACCTTCCACTATTAGGGAATTCGCTCGATTGAACGGGAAGTAAGTAAACCTTTGATTCTCTGCTCGTCCCAAGGCCACGAAGTGCGAATCGCTCTCGAGTATCGATGGTGTCAGAGCCGTCCCCCACAGTCAAGAGAGTGGTCAAGTGGGATTCTCCTAAAGCCGTCTCAGAACTTGGTTCCAGTCCAGTTAGAAACCTCCTCTTAAAATGCTTAATTCGTTCTGCACGTGTTTTCGTCTGTGATTTGTCACGACTATCAACGATATCGTATAGAGCTTTAACGATTACTTTTCGGAATTGGTCGCACCATGTGATCGCCTGGTGATCCATACTAGTCCACACGGTTGGAATTGTCGATGTGAAAACTGTGAAGCCATGGGTTTCGGGCACGATTGACTCTAGACTGGCATAATCTGACGGAACCACAGTATCTAACCCTCCGCCTGCAATGGACACCAGGGTAACATGAGAGAGAGAGTTCTCCGTGGCTGACTTTCTCGAATAAGAATGTCGCCAATGGTCGTTGATATCTTGGTATATTTTGACTATCAGCGGATCGAAAGTTACTGGTGGTCTTGCGTGTGGAGCAGACATGGTAACGATAGTGTTGATAGAATGAGCTTGGAAATTCGGCATCACAAATGCGGCACGGGCAACAATGCCACCCATCGAATGGCCCAGAATGATGACCGACGAGGGATCGGGAAGATTAGGATCGCGTTCTGATGTCTGCGGATCGAGGTATAGGGAGAGGATATATCTAATAGCCTCGTTGACGTACTCAGCCTGATCGAGCATCGTTTGCCCGTGGAAAGCTGTGAAGTCTTCGTTGAAATCGACAGTAAAGAAGTCTAGACCTTTAACCCCAGATTTTGCGGTTGCTACATTAGAATGAAGGGCCTCATGAAAGTAGCGTGCCGACTCAGACGCAATAGACCGGACTTGTTTATAGCTACCCGCATTACCTGGAATAAACAGTACTGGAATGCCCCTGACCTAATGGTTTTGCGAGTCAGCCACAAGCACATGTTCTTGAAGGAGGTACCGCATACCTTTGGCCGGTTGTCTATCCCCTGCTCACGATAAAGATATAAGGAGTATTTACTTGCGAATCTAGTATGTTCGGTATCAAAATCGGAAAAGTGGACGAATGATGGGCTCATCCAGGACATGCGACAACCCTTTGGGTCGCATTGGAGATTGGCAGAAGAATATACTATCGATATCAGCAGCGCAATGCCTGCCATGCTCGTGAATAAGGTCCATAATGAAATTGCCCAGGGGCTTTTAGGTTGAAATTGACGGCTCCTGAGCTTCCATGCTGGCGGCTTCTGGTGATCTGTGTTTATGTCGCCCGAAGTTTTGGTAGCACCAGGGGTTGTCCCTGATTCGTTCTCGCTGGTACCGTTTCGCTCCTGGGACTGCTGCCAGTTCAATTGACCGTTCGAGATGCGATTTCGTGCAGCAGATATCGGCGGAGGAGAGTTATGGGATTGGCGGCCAGCGGAGGCAACTTTCTTGGGCGCGGCATCGTCACGAGTTCGGGAGGCCTTGACAGGAGCATCGGCGCTGTCTTCAGACGACCCGGACGAGCGCCTCTGCATCGAGGAGGAGAAAGCTCTCACGAGCGAGCTGGAGGCCAAGCTTCTCCGTGCCGTGTAGGGTCGAGGGCGCGAGTAGAATGCGCCGGCGTGGTACGTCGCTCAAACGACAGTGATGAGGCCTGTGATGAGGCCTGTGTGAGCTCGTGCTACGCTGCCACTCCACTGGGCTTCGGCGGCACAGATCTCGAGAGGCGGACTCCTGACACGGTATAGGGGGTTGCGCAATGACGACTCCGGCGCTCCATGTGCGAGCCAAGAGAGGTTGGGGGCCGTTGGTCGGGGGTTGAGAGCGTACACTAGGTCATCGGCAGAGGCACTAATTACCCGACGCGCGGCGGCTCTTCTTGGCTTTGCCTGGCTTGACGACGACACAGCAAACGGCGAACGGACAACGGGAAACGGGAAACAAAACAATAGCAATGCTGAGCTTGAAAACGAACGTAATGTCGGGAAGCAGTGTCCCGGATGGGTCTTGAACGAGAGAACAGCAGGCAGTGTGAAAGTAGCCACCTGAGAGCAAAGCGCCCAACGCCTCCAATCGTGATGTTCGTCCTGTCGAGATTGTGGAGGGAGTTGATAGTTCAATGTTTTTTTCGTCCTACCTCTCGGCGCCTAGAGAGCTTATTACTCCTGCTATCGCCTAGTGCATGTGTCTAGTAGACCTGCACTTTACCTGCACTAGGGCACATACAGGTAGCGTAGGTACAACTACCTGCCTATCTGCTGTTACCACTGCGCTAGTCACCTGCAGCATGTGCCCAGTCTCCTTTTCACAATCTACCAACAGTTACCGCGCTAAAGCAGGATTTATTAAGTACCCAGTTCAACGGGGTTGTCTACATTTGCTACCTGCAGTATACAATGTAGGTGCAGGTGGCTCAGCTCTGATGCTCCGCTAATTATCGCCTGCCATGCCTCTTGTACCCATGCTTCCCTCCCCCTGCTCTTAAGATCTTCGGCACGAGATACAGTACCTGCACTACTTTAGTTTGGATGGCATGCATCTTTTGGCGGGATTCGCCGGCCGTCCCACTCGAGTCAGGAATGAAGCTCATGACGTGTACACTTGTAAGTTGCATGTAAATTCAACAGAGCAGGTATGCATTATGCTCTGTTGCTTATTTGGCCCCTCGTGTCTCTCTGTTTCCTCCCTCAAGATATGTTAAGAGGACGGCTGAAAGAACAAGTACTTGAAAGAGAAAGTGAGACAAACACATGCCTAAAAAAAAGCAATCAGTTTCTGCCGGTGCATGAATCGAGATCGGTGGTTCTGCCATGCTAGTCATTAGGCTGTTTTTGCCATGGTAAGACAAAGCCTAGCACCAACTGTCAGTTGCAACCGGAGGTGCTGTATTTGCTAAATTTTGTACAGTGTGTCTTCTATGTATCGTAGACCTAGGTACCTAGCCTTAAGTGTGCTTAGTGTTGTGTATGATACCGTCTCTATTCCTTTCACAACAACAAGTTGCGTCACGTTAACTCTACTACCGGTGCTTGATCTACGTAAGGTTATATATCTAAACCTATAGCTCTCTTTTTCTCATCGCTCTATATACGCCCTACCAACTTAGGACCCAGTCCACAACACGGTTCCTGCCGTTGTCATAAACCACTAATTATACAGGTACCTATTCAGCCTATGGTCATTGAGTGTACACGAGGAGAGGTACCGCGCAACCCGATAAGACATTCTCTCGAAAATACTGTAGAGAATCTGCTACCAGTATGCTCATCATGATGTAGGTATTGTGAGCTTGCTTGTCGTGTAAACGCGATGTAACCTTCCATACGCATGAGCTGGGGGGTAGAACACGAGAATTTCCTACCGCCAAGATATCTGCACTCAATTGCCGTGCCGTGGGACTTGGTAGAGCGGCACGCCTCGAAATAGTGGTGCGACGAAGTGAGGAAAGTGTGCATTGTGGCAGAGCAGTTTAACGTGTGGTGAGCGTGTCGAGATCGCCTATCTAAGTCTGTAGTGTAGATAGATACCTATTATAGCCTGCCGATCCATGACCCATCACGTCATACAAGTGTCAGTTTGCGTCTGCGCGATGCATCCTTATCCGAGTGCTCATCCGAATGAACCGTGTGGCTAGGTGTATCCTCCAGCTCTGCGAGAGCTTCATGATAGAGTTTACCCTTGAGAATTTGAGAACAAGTCGACATTATTAGGTGGGAGTCTGTTTTCCGTGCGCTTAAGCAGGTGGCTGAATTATCGGGCGCCATCTCGAGCACATGCATTATCAACTGCATAGTGTAAAGCCATGGTGTAAGGGGCGTGGTCTATGTGTATGTACCTAAACCTGTAGGTATCGTGTGCCGGTGGCAGTGCCGCCTCCAGCTATCATTACCAACAAGGTTAATTATTAAAGTGGAAAGTTAGTACGGTGTACAGAACAGTAAACTTCACACAGTGTGTTGCCCATAGAGAGGCTCCTGGCATGCTTTGTAAAGATTGGTATTCACAAGTTATTCTCAGTACACCGGCTTGCTGCGCCTTTTGAGGTAATTCAAATTTAAGCATTAGTGCGGCCACATTGTTATCTTCGCAATATCCTCCCTTTGTGATATTAGCATGTTTATCATTGTCGAAGGGGACCTCTTCTAAGCATTCCTGAAAAGTATAGCTGCAGCTTTCATGAAGGAGATCCTTCTGCATTTCTTGTCAGTTAAATTTCATCATTTGTTGAGCCGGAACCGGCGGGGTTAGCATCACGACAGTCGTGGGCTCCATTCGGACCGACCGTAGTAAAATGGTTCAACATCTGGCTCAAACAGGACTTTTCAGAATGGAGTTCCAGACAGGCCGATATAGAGCTCCCGTTTACGTTGCGTATCTGAAGCTGAAATTCTGAAAGCGACAAGATTGGTCTCACTTGCACGAGGCTTAGAAAAGACACTCTTTGTCCTTTGCGTCCCGCATGTCGGAATATCCACCCCAGCCTTATGAAGAAGTTTGTGTCGGCCATCTTTTAGAACACGGCCTAATTGGAGAGGATGACAACCTGGTGTACCAGCTCAACATAGCGTTGCAGTAGTATGTTTATGCTGGTATCTGGAAACTGCAACAACAGCTTGCGTAACTGAACTTCGAGAGGCAATACAGAACGGCCTGTTCCACCTAAAGCAAAAGCTATATGTTGATCGTATGTCACGCAACTTTCTCTCAGACATTGTCAAGATATTGAATGCTTCTAGTTACCTAGGGCAGGTACTTTAGTTAATTAGTTGGTTGGCTTGGTTGACTTAGTGGTTAGCTAATACATAATTGGCTGGAGGGTTATCTGTCTAGCATATTAACTCCAAACCCTAGTCTACCCCCCAAAATACGTTGTGCCTAAGGTAAGATCACACCCAGTAATAATTCATTGCGCTACCTAGGTAGGACAACCTCACATTGGTAAGGCACGAGCCACTCGGCATAACTAGGTAGGTAGTCATAGGCTGAGCCACAGCACCCAGCCATAGTGGGGCTGTCAGCCGTATACTTACCTAACTTATGGGGAGATTACATTACAGGCTTCAGCGCGTTGGTGATTCAAGTGTCCTTCGCTGTACAATTGGAAAATACCGGTCTTATTAGATGAAGCGATCGGCACTTAAAGGAAAAACTATACTCATCTAAAAATTTATAGGTACCTACCTGAAGAGGTACTTTTTCAAGGTTGGCCGCCGGTTGTCCAACTAAGCAAACTAAGCAGCCGATCCTGCTGTACTTACCTACTTATACTAAACCCAAGCGTTTGACGTCGACTCTATTGCGCACTGCTCGACATATGCGGCTTTCATACGCTCTCAAGAACTGGGGCCATCTATGGCGACTATAAAGCCCATCGAAGCGAAAACGGTACGTAGCCTGTCGCTGCAGTGTAGAGGACTGGGCCTTCTCGTCGCTGACTTCACCCGAGATCCACCAAATTCAATCCGGCCAGGTCATTGTTGATCTATGTTCTGTCGTGAAGGAGCTGGTGGAAAACAGCATAGATGCCGGTGCGACCAACATTGGTGAGCGTGCATGCCTCTAAGAAAGGCGACTACTAGATTGGCTAACGAATGCCTCTTCAGAGGTTCGTTTCAAGAACCAAGGACTGGATGCCATCGAGGTTCAGGACAATGGCTCGGGTATATCCAAGGAGAATCATGATACCTTAGCACTGAAGCATTACACCTCTAAGCTATCTACATACGCGGATCTAGAATCCCTCGAGACCTTTGGGTTCCGTGGAGAGGCACTCTCATCTCTCTGTGCTCTGTCCAAGTTCTCAGTCACCACGTGCTTGGCATCAGATGCTCCGAAAGGCTCCAAGTTGGAATTCGAAACGTCTGGGAAGCTACGCAGTACGAGCGTTGTCGCTGCGCAGAAGGGTACTACTGTATTGGTTGAGGGTCTTTTCCACAATTTGCCCGTCCGCCGCCGCGAGCTCGAGCGGAACATCAAACGGGAGTGGAATAGGGTCTTGGGCGTCCTCAATCAATATGCATGCATTCAGACCGGACTCAAATTCTCTGTCTCACAACAGCCAAATAAAGGTAAACGCATGGTATTGTTTTCAACAAAAGGAAATCAAACTACGCGCGAAAACATCGTCAACGTTTTTGGAGCAAAGACTTTAGCTGTTTTGATCCCCTTAGATTTGGAGTTTGAGTTGGAACCTACCCATACATCGACCCAACGACTTACCACCCGAAGCGACAGCCAATCTAATCTTATTCGAGTTCGAGGGCATGTGTCTCGCCCAGCATATGGCGAAGGACGACAGACTCCAGATAGGCAAATGTTCTTTGTCAACGGCCGTCCATGTGGACTACCCCAGTTCGCCAAAGTTTTCAACGAAGTGTACAAGTCTTATAATGCTTCCCAGTCGCCTTTCATCTTTGCTGACATCCAGCTTGATACTCATCTATACGATGTTAACGTTAGCCCCGACAAGCGAACCATTCTCCTCCACGACCAAACTCGGATGCTGGACAACCTTAGAGAGTCACTCAGTACCTTGTTTGGATCACAAGACTATGCACTCCCTACCTCACAACTCCAGGCACCAAAACAATCCCTTCTCAAACGGCCTTCTCCGAATAAACAGGACACATTGTCACCAGAAGCAAATACGAAGCGTTCGACTTCAATCGACCATGACTTCCGCAAAGACTCAACCCCCACAGATAGTGAATTAACAACGGAAAATGAAGATATGGAAGATTCCAACAATGACAGTGCGCAAGCCACTCATCAGAGAAATTTAATCAGCCATTGGGTCGAGCGCAACTGCGGCCTACGTGAGAATTCTGGAGCGAAAGGCAGTAGAGCAATAGAAAGTACCAAGAAAGCAAACCATGATACGGATGAAGATTCTCAATATCCGCTCTCCCCAAGCGTTGAACAGGAACAGCCACCCCCAAATAAAGAGTCGAGTGAGGCTTCAGGTCATATAGAGGATTTTCGGACACGTCTCGAAAAGTTGAAAGAAAGGAATAGTAATGAGACCGCGGAGCGGTCTATACTCACTAAGGGCGCCTCATCTGAGCCGTTGATTCCCTCTCTGGCTCCTCTACCTCGGATAACGGATATCAACTCTAATAAAGCTTATCCTTCCTTATCGTCAAAGCGACCATCACCAGAAGTCGCCACCATCACAATAGGGGATCATACTGTCACGAGCATCATCGGTTCGGCAGCCAAAAAGCTGCGACTTGACACCCCAAAAAACCGGGATCCCGCTGCGCGAAAAGTTGTAAAAGCACCGGTACCTGTGCCTTCTTTTAATGGGCGGTTAACCCAAATGTTCGCGGCACAAGCGGATCAGTCACAATCTAACAAGAGACGAATCATGGTCACCACAGAAACGCAGGATAACCCACAAGATTCAGATTCATCAAGTGAACATTTATTCGTATCCGGCGAGTCTGGGGGAGAAAGCGAGAACGAAGGCACGGTCGATATACTAAGCGGAGATAGAGATAAAGACCAATCTTCTCCCCAGGACTTGCAGGCGCCTAAAGCAACCCTTGAGGAAGATTCAGAGACCGGGCCACCACATTCAGCCTACCGTAGCGACGTTAAACACGGAGATGGGGAACTTGAAGAAGCGAAGGAGGAAAGTGGTGGTGGCGAAAGCATCGAGAATGTCCGGGTTGTTGAAGAAACAATTTCAGAAGAGTCGCAAAAACGCACCCAGAGTTTTGTCAAAGGAAGTACTAAGAAGAAAGACGCTACTTATCATCTTCAACAAACGATACGTGTGGACGGAAAGCTTATCCGCGATACTTTAGCTCTGCAACGAGAAAACATTTCTCGTACATTTTCTAACCCAAGGGCAATGCTAGAAACCGATCGCCTGGATGCTGAAGATGCTGAAGAGAAGCTATCTTTGACTATATCAAAATCAGACTTTGAGAAGATGAAGATCATAGGGCAGTTCAATCTAGGATTCATCTTGGCCTCCCGCGCAGCCGAAGATAATTGCGGGGAAATGTTTGGCGGTAGTGATAGAGATGACGAGCTATTTATTATTGATCAGCATGCAACAGACGAGAAGTATAATTTTGAACGGCTACAGGCCAGTACCGTCGTACAGTCTCAGAGACTAGTTCACCCCAAGATGCTCGAGCTCACAGCTGTTGAGGAGGATATTGTACAACAGAACATCGATGCCCTTGAAACAAATGGATTTATAGTCAGCTTTGGTGATAGTGGTGACCAACCTGTCGGAACCCGGTGTCAGTTGCTTAGTCTGCCATTGAGCCGGGAAACTACTTTCTCCCTCGCGGACCTAGAGGAGCTCATCTCGCTCCTCCAAGATCATCAATCCGCATCGGCTAAAACGGTCCCACGACCGTCCAAGGTTCGCAAGATGTTCGCGATGCGGGCCTGTCGAAGCAGCGTTATGATTGGGAAACCCCTGTCAACCCAGCAGATGGAGAAGCTTATCCGACATATGGGTGAACTTGATAAGCCATGGAATTGTCCACATGGGCGGCCAACCATGAGGCATCTGTGTGGCTTAGGTGCATGGGACGATCTAGGCTGGAAAGAAGGCGATAACTTTGATGGAAGCAAAGCATCACCAATAGACTGGGGTGCTTATCTTCAGGAGGACCGGGATATGGAATAGGAACAATGTCAAACATCTGTAATCCGATTATATTGCTTAGGATTGCGCTTGGCGACGAGCACATTTAGCGTATGGATATATACCCCCCAGTACTGCATGGTCGGGCCGGAGACTTGTCAGGAAATATGGATAGTACTCAGTTGCTGGACAGCGGAAGCTAAAAATTGTAGTAATAGGGACTTGGGGGCAATATTTGGTAGAGATATCCGTTAATTCTAACTATGTCGGTTGCACTTTCATGACTGCTCGAACCGTGGACTAAAACACGGGATTAATTGATAATCGCAAGTCTTCTGCTACGAACTGATCCTTAACCCGGTGGGACTTAGTAGCTAACCCGGAGCAGTGTCGCACTTATCAGCAACGGGATTAGGGAATTGGTGACTTGGCGGCCTAGCGGCTCAGGGTTGTTTATATCCGCATCGCAACGGAACTTTGTCCGGAGTATGATTATGAAGGATCAGGCGATTGCATGATTGGTAATCGTCAAGCCAGGCCTTGAAGTCAGATGTACTGAAGAATGAAATTCGTATACGTATTAGACAAACTGCCGGTCGACGATCAAACTAATGGACTATAAAGCCAGGCGTTCCCGGCTGTTGAAGACCAGCGTAGAAGATGAATACCAAAGAAAACATCAGCTTCAGTCTCAAACCAAGTGATTCCGACTTCGAATTCTTTTCTCGCTTTTAGCTTTATCTCGGCCTTGTCTTGAAAGCTTTTCACTATCACCTCGATTCTTCAGCTATACTGAATCATCATGTCCAACGCTTCCATCAAGCCTATCACTCTTTGGGGACACGGCCTTGGCCCCAATCCTCTCAAAGTACAAATGATACTCGAAGAGCTAGGGCTACCTTTCGAGCACAAACACATCGAATTTAAAGACATGAAGGAGGAGGCCTTCATCAAGATCAACCCCAACGGCCGCGTACCGGCAATCGAAGATCCAAACACCGGCCTCACGCTCTGGGAGTCCGGCCCTATCGTCGAGTATCTCATCGATCAGTACGACAAGGATCACAAGATCTCCTACGACAGCTTCCAGGAGAAGTACCATATCAAGCAGTGGATTGGGTATCAGATTTCAGGTTAGGACATCCCCTATTCCCGAATCTCTTCATCAACTCCCCTCAACGCCCGCCATCATCATCATCACTCACTACTCCCATGATTAACACAATCCACATATCAGGTCAAGGACCGTACTATGGACAGGGCATGTGGTTCTCGTTCTTCCACCCAGAGAAGCTGCCCTCGGCGGTCGAGCGCTACTGGAAAGAGGCAGAGCGCGTACGGTCGGTGCTAGACCTGCACCTAGCCCGCCAGGCCGGAGAGAAGCAGGGCAAGAAGGTAGCGGCGAAGGACGTCTGGCTCGTCGGCGACAAGCTGACGGTCGCGGACCTCAGCTGGTTCATCTGGGAGCAGATCATCGATTTTGCGATGACTAGGTTCGACGTCCGAATCGAAGAGGTGAGTGAAAATCCCTTTTTGTCTCAAACCCCTTTCCCCCCTACCCCCTAATGCTTCTCTTACATGGAATTGTAGAAGTATTTTGGAGGAGTTAGGTTTTTTTTTTTTTTTTTTTGGCTGACTTTCGCTTAGGGCAAGTATCCTCATTACGAGGCCTGGTACAAGAAGATCGAGGAGCGCCCTAGTGCGCAACACGCCATACAGAGCAGGAATGAAGGCTTGAAGAATATGCAGATTCCTGCTCAGCAGGAGAAGAAGTAAATGGCTACAATGGCATTGAAACTGGGATGATTTAGATAGCGTATGAAGTATAAGCTATGGCGAGTAGACATAAGAAGAGTAAGAGGACCTACAGTGGCTTTGGAGAGAAGGTCCGGGGCAATTGGAACTCTGTATAGCATAAGTGAATTTATGTACAATTTGAGAAACTAGCATAGGTACTACTATCTAAATTACAATATCGTCGAATATCTATCGTGATGATAGGATAGCATCGTAAAGTATCCTGGGATTTCGATCACGTAGGATTAAACTTAAAATCCTCGGACGATACTGCTGACATATTTACGAAGTTTACTTACATCTTTTAGGTGCTACTGTGTATCTTATGTGTTGTTATGGAGAGATTGCCAAATAGTCAGTTTAACCAGGTATCTCAAGAACTGAGCCGTTGTTCTAATGGCTATTGAGTTTCTTCCGAGCACGTGGGCGTCAATTTTCACCGTACAAGAGTGGGCGAATCGCCGTCATGAATGGATCTGAACGACTGACTAATACGTAGACGCGTCTCACTTGCTTCTTGCATTATTAATTGGCTATCTAGCTATTAACGCCTATGTAAAATCCTACGTCTCTTGCTTAATAATAGCTAGAAGCAACCAAATTGTCGGAAAGGGGCTTTCATGTTCCCCCCTCTCTTCACTTTACAAGGACATTACCTTTCGAGTAATGTCTATTTATACTTTGTTTTATCCCATATATGCGTAAAGCTATGGGGTGTGTCAGCGATGCTTTATACTTGCTCTTTTCTAGTGCACTGAGCGGAACATTTTTAAGACTCCCCGGGATAGTAGTTAGGAATAAGGGCTAGGGAGTATCATTTCCCTATTCGTTAAGGCTTTAATGCAGAAATCAAGATGTAGGTGGATTACAGAATGTATTGTTGCAATTCCCTAGTAAGTGATGATCTCTTCCAACAACAACAACGGCTCCCTTTCTTCTATGTTGAAAGATGTGCCATGAGTTAGCTCTCCTTAAGATAAGTCCGCTGACCTGGCGGGGTCTGGCTGGCGTTTTCGGTGAGAAAATAGACTGTGACTAGAGCAATGACAGTTGCTTCAAATCTGGTAGTTGTGCTAGTGCTAACGTCATTGCATCACTAGCTTACCTATAGATTTCCCCTCTAGATGAGCTCGGGATAGATAGTCGTAGATTGGTTCAGGGGAAGCTCTTTGGCTTCTTCCTAAATAACCCTTCAAATAGGTTCGCTCGAGTTAGATGGTGATAGAAATATTGTGATAACCTCTACTTCTCAATATATATATATATTCACCTTTGTTTCCATGTTTACACGCTTGGCAGACACGAACTGGTCACATAGTATATAACTCGCCTGAAGGACGACTGAGTCCACTAGCCTTAGGTAGTCTTAGTAGCCGCATTAATTCTCCCCTGTTACCCCAATTACCGTTATCTCAGGTGCCTCAGACCAGAATGGTCCTTGCGTTTGTACCTCCCCAGCCACACCACCCCTCTACTAATTACAACCTTTCCCACCCCCCCTAACACAAACTCAGAATTCTGGTCTAAAGCAACTATGTTGATTTTCCTGCTTACGTTTTTATCCAAAAAACAACAAACTATAATTTATTTACGCAGCAACTTTAAATCCGTTTAAAGTTATACTTAATTAATTAATTATTATATTTTATATATAATTATATTTTTTTTGTATTTTTTTAATGCTTAGTTTTTATTATATTGCATATTATAGATTTTTTAACTAAAATATTGTTTTTTTTACTATTGTTTTTTTTATAATTATTTTGCTTGCTTATATAGTTTATTATATTAGCATTTATACTATTTTTTATATTTAAATTAATTAACTTTTTTAATATTACTTTTATTATTTTTAACTTTAAAAATAATTTTAATTATAAAAATAATAATTTAAACAAAAAATCTAATTTTATATGCTAGTAATAAATTGCAATAAATATATAAAAGTACTAATATTATAATTATAATTAAAGCTATAATTTTTATTAGTTTTTAAAAAAATAGCTTTTATTGCAAATTATAACTAATAATTAATTAAAGCTATAAATACATAAAATAATTAATATATTAAAAAACTTTAAAGTTTAATAATGTTTTTAAAAAGCTAATATTTAAATAAAATTTAAAAAAAATAATATAAGTTATAATATTATTAACATTTTTATATTTTAAAACAAGCTTTTTATTTTATTTAAATAACTAGCTTTTACTAAATTTAATTTTAAAGCATTTAAAGCTTTTAATAAAAAGCTTTATTAAATTAAAAATGTTTATAATATATAATAAATTAAAAAGTTATTTTGTTTTTTTTAGTTTTAAATTTAAAACGCATTTTTATGTTTTATTGCTTTTTTTTTAAATATTTTTATAAATTAGCAAACTAAGCATAAATTTTATAATATAACTAAAACTAATATATTATTTTTTTATATTATTAAAGCATATATAATTATAGCTTTATTATTAAATATATATATACTTTTAATAAGCAATTTTTTATAATAATTTATTAATATTTATTTTTATAATAATAAAATATAAACTTAAATAATTAATACTTTTGTTTAATTTAAAATATATATTAGCTATAAATTTATTTTAAAATAACTAAATAAAATAGCTAAACAAAGTTATATATATAATAACTAATTAATTAATGTTTTAATATTTAAATTAATAAATATATAGCTTAACTTAAAATATATTACTTATAACTTAAGTATTATATTTATATATAATAATTTTAACTTTAAAAATAATATTTAAAATTTTAGCATAAATT